>VZRQ01000579.1:349725-368831 GCA_013397975.1 Machaerirhynchus nigripectus
GGGGACCCACGGAGCATCAGGCACTGCGAGTCTGTGGGGCACGGCTGGGTGAAGGCTGGTGGTTGTCCCTCAGCTGCTGCCGGGCCCTGGATCCAGGCAGGAGGGACAGGAGAAGTCCTGGCAGGGGGGTGGAATGGGATGTTCAGGGCTCCTGCCTCCTCCATCAGCTCCTGTGTGTCCATCAGCTCCTGGGTGCTCGTGGATCTGTGGGTGCCCATGGGCTCCTAGTACCTGTTTAATCCTAAGAATCCATCTCTCAGCTCCTGGCTGTCTGTCAGCTGCTGGATGACATTTCTGCGTGCCCATGGACTCCTGGTCCTGGTTGGCACCTGGAGGTCCATCAGCTCGTGTGATTACTTGTGGATTTGTGAGTGTCCATGCACTCCTGACACCTGCTGGATCTTAGGAATCCATCAGCTGCTGCATCCCCATCCCCTCTGGGTGCCCATGGACTCCTGGGTACCTGTTGGATGCTGGCCACCCATCAGTTCCTGGGTGCCCGTGGACTTTGGATGCCCACAGGTTTGTGAGTGTCAGTTGGCTCTTGGGTGTCCTTCAGCTCCTTTGTGCCTGTGGATTCATGGGTGCCCAGAGTCTCTTTTGGATCCTGGGCATCCATCAGCTCCTGGGTAGCCAGGGAGGCCCCACAGGCTTCTGGGCGCCCACGGACTCCAGGGTAGCTCCTGAGCAACCATCAGCCTCTGAGCATCCATCATCTCTGGGGTGCCCTTTGACTCCCAGATACCTCTTGGCTTCGGGTGCGCTTGGAATTCCGGCTCCACGTGGAGACCTGGATCCCCATCAGCTCCTGGGTACCAAACACCTCCTGGTGCCCATCGCTCCCCGAATGCCAGGCTGGCTCCCTCCTGGCTATCCCAAGAGTTCTGGCCCCATTCCACCGGGAAGCCAAGGCACCTCCCACCCACCTGTGCCAGGCTGGCATCCAGCAGTGATGCCAAGGGGTGCCAGCATCGGGCACCCTTCTCCCTGGCTTCCTTGTCCCCCAAAATCCTAATAACCATTGCTTTTGGGGTGCTGTGGGATGTGGGGCGAGGCTTGTGCCAGCAGCACAGGATGCCGGTGGGGGATCCAGGGATTCCAGTGAGTTGAGGGGGTGGAATTACTCCTGTCCCGGTGGGTGCAGGGCCAAGCCCACTGGGAGGCAGCAGGGAAGGAGCAGGGGGAGGGAAGGGGAGCTGGGCTGACCTCAGCATCTGGAAAGCTGCGCTCTTGGGCCGTGGCCTGCGTGCCGAAAACCGGAGGCAAAAAAAACCTTCCATATTTGGTGAAAGTTGCTCCAGGACTCGGCAAAGGCTGGCAGCAAACAGGGGGCCACAAGCCCCCGGCTCTGCCCTGGACCACTGGTTTTGCAAGGGCTCTGCCAGCGTGCCAGGGGATGGATGGAAATCAGGGAGGGTTAAATTGGGGTGAGCATCTCCGATCGGGTGGGAAGGGGGGGCATGGAGTGAGGGGATCCATGGGATGCTGCCAGCAGTGCTGGGCGGATGTAGGAGATGCACCAGCACAATCCCGAGCTTTGAATTTTGGCAGAAGGGGGATCTCCTCACCCCCAGCAGTGCTGGTGGTGCAGACCCCGATTTCAAGTGAAAATCCCACGGGAAAAGCCTCACTGTGCATTTAGAGGAGGAATTGTTGTTGCTCTGGGAAATGGGTCTCCTACGTTCTCCCCACTCCCTATCCCACTGGCACCGCTCCCGGCGCTGCTGCTCCCCTGGACAGCACGGGGATGCCCCGCGTCCTTCTGCCTTTCCCTGGAAAAATTGCCCCAACTCCTTTCTTTTTTATTCCCGTTTTTTTTCTCACACTTTAAAAGCAGAATTGCAGCCAGGCCGTGTCCTCCCGGGATGAATCACCGCAGCCGAGAAGTCCAAGAAGGGAAAACAACTGAATTCCCGTGCACTGGGGCTGAAGCTGCCCTGCTCCTCCTCCTCCTCCTTTCCTCCTTCTCATCCTCCTCCTCATCCTCCTCTTCCTCCCCATCCTGGAGGCGGTGGTGCTGCCGGGTTTCTCCATGGGAGCATCCCTGACCAAATCAATGCTCCTCTGTGAGCTGGGAGCCTGGGAAAAACCACGGCCAAGGGAAAAGCAAACATCTCCAGCCCCGGGCCTGCGAATAAACACGGGAATATTATTAGTAACTGAAGCGGGGCTGAATCAGAGCTGCTGATTTATGCTCTTATTTCCTTTCAAGAAGTTACTCTTTGGAGAGCAGCTCGGACTTTCCTTACCCGTGGGAGAGCAGGGAGAGGCTGGGCAGGGAGGGAATGCAGCCCCGGATGTGATTCCGTACGGCGTCAGGCATGCTCGGGCACGGCCCCTCTTCTGTGCCACAGGTCCTCCTGGTCCCATGGGGAGTTGCTTCCCCAGGACCTGGTGGTCCCAGGGGATGAGTGGACTGGCATTCAGAGATGAGAGGCTCGTAGCAGGGAGGGAGAGATTGGAAGCCTGGGATGAGGTGACACCTGGAAAAGGAGGTGACTTGTACTCAGGGGTGGCACTGGTTGGTACCTAGGGGTGGCAGTGACTGATGCCCAGGGATGGAGGTCACTGGCACCCAGGGATAGGCTGACATGCCCCAAAAAAGTGACTGGTACCATGGAATGGAGGTGAGTGGTACCCAGGGATGGCAGTGGCTGATACTCCCCTTGGTGGCTGCTGTCCCCCATCCATGTGGCACGTGTGGGACATAGGGCAGAGCATCACTGATCCCAAAGGGAAGGCTGCTCGTGTTTGCAAGCCCTACAAAACCCCATAAAACCTCCTGCTTTAGTACATCCCAAGAGGACATAATGTGATTTTTTTCCCCAAGTGATTTCCTGCCCGAGGCTGAGTGATTGAGGAAATATGGGATTGGATGGAATAGCATCATCCTGTTCTGGGAGACGGTGCCAGCCAGGGGCTTTTCTGGCTGCACAAGGACGTTTTACGTGCCAGGATGATGCTGTTTGTTGCAGAGGTGTTTGCTCATTGCATTGGGATGGATGGAAGCAGGTCCAGTTCATTTCCAAGCCTTTTCTTTCCAGGGTTTTGGTAGAAATAGAGCTGAGTGTGTGTTAAAATTGTTAAACTTGGGAATTCCACCATGCTCTGTCCCCGTGGACCAGTGGCTCCCACTATGTCCCAGCTCCCTCTAGTGGGATCTACCCTGGGAACAAGCATACAGGGAAAGAAAAGGTGCAGGAATTCCGGATTCTTTCAAACTGGGAATGGGGGTTTCAAGGAGGTGCCGAAATTCGGGTGGCTCCTAGCGCAACCCTACTGTGACACCCTAGGGAATCTCCCGTCAGGAGCTGGCAGCAGGAACGAGCTGTAAAGAGGGGGAAACAACTTGTATTTATTTACTCTTAACATTTTGGCGTGTTTTGGAGGGGTGGGAATAATTTTGCTTGAGGCAGGGTTAGCTCCTCCTTTGGCAGCTGCAGGAGGGCCCCGAGCAGCAAATCCCACTCCCAAAGTGGTCTAAAACACTCAATTTTTCCCCCTAAATCTGGATATTTTTGCCTCAGAACAGGGTCTCGGGGACAAAGTCCCTGCTGCAGCTCACTCAGGGTATGGCTGGGTCCTGGCAAGCTCATTACACCAGAGAAAGGGAGAAACACGGAGTGCTGTGGGTGTGGGAAGGGAATTCTGGGATGATCTCTGGGATACAGAGATCCTCCTTCCCATGGGATGTGATTTTAGCATCCCAGCCAGGTGGTGACAGCACGAGCGACACCCTCCCACACCGACCAAATTCCCAGGATTTGGGAGGGTGGGGGGAGTCCTCAGAGTGGCTGAAAACATCATCATTCCATGCATTGATGTGTGCACGGCCTCAGCCTGGGCTCAAGGGCCAGAATTTGTGTGATGGCTGTGATTCCTCATGGAATGAACATTCCTACTCTCCCTTTGGCCTTTGTTTGTTTAAAAAATGGATGTTTTAGGACTTTCCTCCATCGATGCCTCTTTGTTTGCGGGGCTGGTGGCAGGACACAATATGCCATGGCCTTTTCCAAGTATTTTAGGATGTTTGAAAATCCCTGGGGATGTTCAAACTCCTCCTGCATCGGTATTCCTGTGCAGGGGAAAGCAAAATGATGGGGTTGCACCCTGAGCCTAGTTGAAAAATAAAATAAATCAAAATGGGAGGGTTCCCATCCTTCTTCAGGGTTGTATTTCCAGTGTCAGAGGGGAAAGCTGGGAGAAAAGCCCTTTCCTTGGCCCCCCCATCCCAGGTTTGGGGTGCTGCTGAATCTCCCCCAAACCCCCAGTGCCGGATCTGCTCCATCTTTGGGTTTTCAGGAGCATTTTGCCACGCTGGCACAAGCCTTTGGGACGGGGGACAAGTCCCTTGGCTCCATACCAAGGAATCGGCATGCTTTTCCCAGGAAGGTTTGGGGTTTTGGGGGAGGAAACACCCAGGCTGGGAGAAAAAAACAACAGGGGCTGGTCCGAAAGGAAATCTAAAGGTGTTTACAAAGAGCCGCGCTACTAAAAATAACCGGCTCATATTTTAGACAGCCCTAAAAATAGGCAGCGCTGTTGGAGTGGCCAAACACTCCCAGGAATTTCCTGTGGGCTGCGGGCCGCTTGCAGGGGGGTCCGGGCTCGGCTGGCGGGCAGCGCTCCGGAGTTTGCTTCCCCGGGTGATGGAGAGGTGACCCCCTCCGGGCCCCCCGAAAGCACAGCGGGGTTCGGCCCGGCTCCTTCTGCCCTGCGCCAGGCAGGACGGCTTTAGCCCTCCTCCAGCCATCCCCGCTCCCGTGCCACATCCCGAGGGACTGGCTGGGTTTGAGGGGGGATTCCAAACCCACGGCAGGAAAGCTCAGCCTCTCCAGCAGACAGCGGAGAGTCTCCTTGCAGTGCTCCCGCGGGGAGACGCTGGGCTGCATGGAAGGATTGATCCCAGGGTGGCGTTCGGGGAGTGGGAAGGGCTCTCCCGGGATGGAGGGATCGCCGTGCTCGCCCCGGGGACGGGCGGTCCCGGGGGAGGGCTCGGGGCGTTGCTGCGGGCGGAGCCGCCGGATCACCGCGGCTGCGGCACGGCAGCGCTGGGGCTGGACCGGGGCAGGGACCGCAGCAGGGATGGGGCCGGGATTGCCGGGGGAACGGGACTGGGATTGCAAACCAGACGGATTGGGGATTGCAATGCGGTTGGACCCAGGTTTGCATCCCTGGTGGGCCTGGGGTTGCAGCAGGAATGGGGCTGGGATTGCAGCCCAAATGAACCCGGGACTTCGATGCAGATGGACCTAGGTTTGCATTCCTGACGGGTGCGGGATTGCCACAGGAATGGAGTTGAGTTTGAACCCGGACGGATCTGGGGTTACAGCCCGAACGGGTCCAAAACTGCGACCCAGGTGGGTCCAGGCTTCCAACAGGAATGGGTCTGGGATTGCAACCCAAAAGGATCTGGTATTGCAATGCAGATGGACCCACGTTTGAATCCCTGTTGGGTCTGTGATTGCAAAAGGAATGGAGTTGGGATTGCAAGAGGAATGGGATTGGGCTGCAGCCCACATGGATTGGGGATTGCAGTGCGGCTGGACCCGGTTTGAATCCCTGGTGGGTCTGTGATTGCAACCCAAATAGGTCTGGAATTGCACAGGAATGGGTCTGGGATTGGAACCCAGATGGGCCCAGGATTCCAACACAGATGGGCCCAGGATTGCAAACCAAGTGGGTCTGGGATTGCAACCCAGAATGTTGCAGCCCAGTTGGGCTTGGATTTGCAATCCAGGTGGATCTGGGATTGCAAACCAGGTGGGTTTGGGATTACAACCCAAAAGCACCCAGGACTGCGAACAGAAGGGTCTGGAATTGGAATGCAGATGGACCTAGATTTGCAACCCATTTTGGTATTGGAACCCAAATGGATCTGGGACTTCAACAGAAATTAGTCTGGAATTGGAACCCAAATAAAACAGGGATTGCAACAGAAGCAGGTTTGCAATAGGATTCTAGCAGAGCCCAGGGTTGTATCCCTGATGGATCCTGGATCGCAATTCAGATATGCCCAGGACTGCAACTGAGATGGGTTTGGGATTGCAGCCCAAATGTGTCTGGGATTGCCACCAAAATGGATCTGGGACTGGAACTCAGAACAGCCTGGAATTTCAATCCTGATGGGTCTGGGATTGCAGTGCAGATGGATCCAAGCTTGCAACAAAAATAGTTCTAGGATGGCAGCCTAAAGGAATCTGAGATTACATCAGAAATGGGTCTGGGATTGGATCCCAGAAGAGCTCAGGACTGCAACCCAAACGGATCTGGGGTTGCAAACCAAATCAACCCAGCATTCCAACAGCTGGTGTGGCCAGGGCACTGCAGTTGCAGGAGCAGGAGCTGCTGCCTTGCAAACAGCCTCGTTACCCGGTGGCAATTAGCTGTCCCTCTTCCCTGATCCCTGGGTGCACTGACAGCTGCTGCAGCTCTCATTACGTGCCCCGAGTGGTCCGTTCTCTGCCATGCACCCTTCCCGGGGTGGGATGCTCATCATCCTCATTTCCAAGAGGAAATTTACTGGCTGCAAGGGGAGGATGCAGCCCTGCTGCACGCCGTTGCTGTGGAAACGGGGTGAGCGGCTAATTAGATTTAATTAACGAAGCAGGAGGGGAGCGTTACAAACAGATCTGGGCAGAATGCATCACCCGGCCAGCAGGGATGTGGGTGCTGAGGTGATGATGCCGCGGGGGAGAGGGGGGTGTGCCTCAGTTTCCCCGCCTGCAAGGTCAGGGAGNGCTCCCCGCACCCCACCCCCAGCATCCTCCCCGGGCAGAGCCTTTCCAGCAGCATCCCCCGGCAGGATCCAGCCCTGCCCGCACCCGCGCGTGTCTGTGTGGGCACGGCTCTGCCTCCCGCGCTCCCGCCGCTGCCTCCCGCCCGTGCCTGGGCAGCTCCGGGGCCGGGGACCCTCGCGTCTCCACGGACGCAGGCGCAGCCTCGCACCCCGCAGCCGCTCTGCGGGAGGGCTTTTTATACATCCCCGTAGTTCCACATCCACACCGAACCCCGGCGATATATAAATAGCGCCTCGCTTTTATTCCCCTCCCCGCCGCACCCCGGCGCAGCGTTCCGGCTCGGGCGGACACCTGGGGATAGAGATAGGGAGACAGAGAGGGAATTTCGGTGCGATTCCTTGGGCCGCGTGGGACGGACCGACCCCCGGGACCCGCATGCTGCAGATGGTGAGGACTCTGGCGCAGTTCACCATCGCGCTGGAGGACATGCGAGACATCGGGGACGGCATCGACGCGGCCTTCGCCACCTCCGGGCTCAGCGGGGCGGCCGAGGAGCTGCCGGAGAAGGGCTGCGGCAGCCGCGGTGGCACCGAGGTGATGGCAGAAGGGGTCCCGGGGCTGGAGCGAGGGAGGGGGACCGGTGGGATGCGGGGGTGAGGTGGGGGTGCATGGATGCGTCATGTTTGGACACGTGTGCAGAACCCGGCACCTGTGGGGTCTGGACCGCGATTGCCGTGGCAACGGTGCCTCCATCCTCATCCTCAGCTCGACACCCCCGGCATTCTCTGGATTGCGGGGGGGGGGATGCTCCCGCCCGGAGAGGGTGATGGGGGGGCCGGAGCCATCGCTGCCACCGCCCCCCCAGTGCTGATTTACACCGTGGAGGCGTCGGCTGGTGGGAAATACCCCAACTCCCATGGCGGCAGGGGCTGATCCCGAGGGTGCTGAGCATCTCGGGGGAGGCAGGAGGAGGCCGGGGTGAGGCGGGGGCGTCCCCAGGGAGAGCAGATGGAGACTGAAGCATTCTCAGCCCCCCAGCGGAGAGGCTTTGCTGGGATAAGAAATGCAGTGGGGCACATCCCGCCTTTGCCCTGCTGGGATGGTGCCGTACCCCCAGCTCCTGCTCTTCCCAGCGGGAATTTTCCCTTGCTGGGATAATACTGGTGCTGTAATGGTGGAAAAAAATCCCCTTGCCAACAGTTGGGCCTCATCCTGCGTCTCCCCACTGCTGCAAACCCGCAGCTGCTGGTGCAGCGTGTGGTGCTGAGCCTGTTCCGCTCCTGGGTCTGACCCTTTGCTTCGGTCCTGAGCTGGGACAGCTCCAGGGAAAAACAGGAGCAGCAGAGAACTACAGGCTGGGTGAGGGCTGGGGAAACTGAGGCAGGGTGAGGGGCCAGGTACCCCTAAGCTCCATCGCCCAGCGAGTGCCCTTCATCCCATAATTACTACAAATTAATCTGGCAGTGAGAATGTTTCTGAACCTTCTAACCAAGTGGGGAGGTCTCAGCTGGTGTCCCCGAGGACTCCAGTGTCACCATGGTTTCCTGATTCCCTGGGGAGACTGGGACCCGTCTAGACAACAGTTTGCTCCGTGCTTGGCTCCATCATCAGCCTGCTGGGGACCAGGGAAACTGAGGCACGGCTCTGTCCTCGAGCACTGAGCAGGATGTGGCCAGGATCGCTCCCTGGGCACCACCAGGGGCAATGGTGGCCTCTCTCCATGGTGAGGATGGTTGGGCTCAAACTTCTTCCTGTGGCTGCAGAGCAGCTTCACAGCTGACACGTCCCCACTGGGACAGCCCCACATGTCCAGGGGACAGGGGCTCATCCCGCAAGGTTGAGGACATTTGGGGTGTCTCACATTCAGGGTCTCTGCAGATTCTACACATGCAAAAACTTTTGGGGTATCTGTGCACCCCGGGCACTTGGAGCATCTCTGCACCAAAAGCTTTTGGGGTATCTCTCCACCCGGAGTCTTTCGGAGCACCTTCACGTGCAAAACCCTTGGGGTGTCCCTGCACCCGGAATCTCTGGAGTGTATCCAAACACAAAATTTTTGGGATATCACTGCATCTCTGGAGCATTTCTGCATCCAAAACTTTTGGGGCCCAGGGCCCTTGAAGCATCTCACACCCAGAACTTCTGGGGTGTCTCTGCACTCAAGAGCCTTTGGAACATCTCACACCCAAAGCTTTTGGGGTGTCTCACGCCCTGGGCTCTGGAGCATTGGGCCCCCGGGCTGAGCTGCAGGGGGTGCACACAAGGGGGGGGGTCCCTGAGCCCCACAGCCAAGAAGACCCCGACCCATGGGCTTCCCAAGGCCGGCGGGCCATCCCCCACCGCCACCTCCCCGCGACCCCCACCACCCCATTAATCCGCCTCCCGTGGGGCCACAGCCCAGCTCCAGGGTGCCCGGGGTGCTGGGCGGGAGACGAATTCCTACGGGTCCGCTCGGAGCAGGGCCGCTGGAGAGCCAGAGGGCTCCGGGACCGACCCATGTAGGGCTGTGAGCTCCAGGGCGGGCTCCTGACGCGGCCGCGGAGGAAACCAGGCGTCTGTGCGCTCGGTGTCATGTACTTCCTAATCCTCCCGGATTCCTCCATCGGGGTGGAGAGGGAGCGCAGGGGAGCTGGACGCCAGCCGGGCTCCTCCGGTGTTCAGCCTCCCCAGCCAGCGCCGGTGCCGGCCCCGGCCCCCGGCACGCAGCTCCCCCGGCCCGGGTCACCCCAAAACACCCGTGTGTCTTTCCCCCCGGGCAGGACATGAGGAAACACGTCATCATGACGCTGCTGGACACCGAGCAGTCCTACGTGGAGTCCCTGCGCACCTTGATGCAGGTAAGGTGGCCCGGCCGGGGTGTGACACCCCGAACCGTGGCGTGGGGTCACCGTGGTCACCCCAAGGCGGACCCCCGGGTGCGGGTGCTGTGGCAGGACCTGTGTGGCACGGGGGTGGGTTGGGGTGGCAGGGGCGATGTTGGGGACAGCGGGAGCAGAAGTGGGAGCGCTCGGACAGCAGTGCCAAGGACGGGGTGAGGGAGTGACCTCCATCCCCAAGGCGAGCCTGGGACATTCCCAGTGCGTTGTCACCTGGCAGGTATTGTGTCCCCAAGTCTCTTCCCGTGCTTGCCTTCCAAAAGCTCTTCCTCGTGTTGCACCCCATCTCCTGATGGCCCTGCCATGCTGGGGGACCCCTGAGATCCTCTGTTCCCACGTGCTCCTGCTTGGATCAGCACCTGCAGGCCTGGCCCAAAGGTTTTTCTCTGGCTTTTTTTTGCTGAGCTGGTTCCAAGCCCCCTGGAGCAGCCTGGCTGGAGGATCCACCCCACGTTTCAGATGTTAATGAAGGTGTTTCGCCAGGTTAATGGTGGTCAACGCCCTGGAGATGTCACCTGGCAGAGGTGTGGGTTGTCCAACCGCTTCCCTGCTGGGGGAAACACCACGAACTCCGAGCTCTGCAAAAGCAGTGCCTGTGGGACATGTGTGACAGTCCAGAATGGCATGGGACACACCATCCCAACACTCATGGGCTCTTCCCATAAATCCCCCACAAGGATGCCCCCATGGCTGACACAGATCTGCTGCAGGGGGGAAGGACCCTCTGAGGTCTGCTGCCAGTGCAGATCTTGGCTTAGAGGGCCAAGAGGACCCCAGCTCTGGGGCTGATTTTGGGGTGAGCTGTACAGAGTTTGGGGTTGGGGGCTGTCCCTGCTGGTCTTGGCATGGAGAGAGTCTGTCCCATGGTCTGTGCGTCCTCTGAGGTGGCACGTGAGGCTGGTTGGAGAGGACAGCTCTGCTGGGACTGTCCAGTTCCCCTCTGAAGGGACCGGTTGGGCATGGGTGGGAGCCACAGGGTGTTAATGCCTGAGCTCTTGTCCATAGGACCTGTCCTGACACAGCGCAGCTGGGGGGACCTGGCTTTCTGGCAGGGATCACAGGCTCCAGATGTCCCCAGCTCCCTGTCTCAGCTGGGATGAGGTGCTCAGATCCTTGACATGGCTTGGTGGCGCATGGCATGGTGGCTACCAGGGCTAAGGACCACCTTGGAGCATCATCTTCCAGCCAAGCCAAATGGCGCATGGACAAGCCCTGCCTGCTGTCCCTGTGTGCTGCAGCAAGGGCTGTCTCCATGCTCTTCTTCCCCATGTGGAAAGCACAGGATGCATGGCACAGTCCATCCCAACTCCTGCTGGAGGTGCTGGACACATTAGGGCAGGTGAAGGGGCTTAGGAGGCTTAGGACGGATTTGGTCCTTCTAACTTGGGTCCCCACGAGATACCTGGCATCAGCTTGAGGAACCTGATTCCTGGGGAATGACTCCTCCTTCACCAGCTTGGTTGGAGATGTCCAAAGCCACTGGAGATGGGTCCTGTCCTCACTGCTCATCCCCATGGTCCTCCCAACACCCTGAAAGCCACCAGCACCCTGTAGTGGTCAGACTGAGGGGGTGGCAAGTCTTGAGAAGATGTTCCACATCCTGCTGCATCCCCTGCAAATCCATCTCCCCCTTTCCAGGGGCACTGCTCCACTCTGCAGCTCTGGAAGGGAGAGCAGGGTTTCACAGCAGAGCCACCCACCCAGCCTTGCTGAGAACCTGCTGGCCCTGGGTATTGCTCGTTGGCCATTGTGTGGTGGTCCAGGACATGACCCAGTGGATGCATCCTGCTGGCTCCAGCCCCTCCTGATTCCAAACACCCTGAATCCCACACTGGCATTTGAATCCTGGGGTTGTGTTGCCTTGATTTCCAAGCTAGGTCAGGCAGATGGAGGTGACAAAGGCTCATGACAGCAAAGGTGGCTCTTGAGGCCATGGGACAGAGAGTCCTGTGCTATGCAGGTTCCTTGTGCAGACCTGTCCCCCTCCCCACACAGCCGTGGGGATTCGCCAGGTGGGATGGGACCCAGGGAGGCTGGGTTGCAAAACCTGGCTGGTCCAGCTGGCGGGTCCCACAAGGCAACATCCCCTAGAGGGACCCCTGCTGCAGGATGCCATCCATCCCCATGTTTACATGGGCTGGGAGATCCGTACTGGCTGGGGTGGGAGAGGACACCTCCGTGGACCCCGGTGCCCCCGCCCGCAGGGTTACATGAAGCCGCTGAAGCAGCCGGAGAACTCCCTGCTGTGCGACCCTTCGCTGGTGGACGAGATCTTCGACCAGATCCCCGAGCTGCTGGAGCACCATGAGCAGTTCCTGGAGCAGATCCACGACTGCGTGCAGAACTGGCACGAGAAGCAGAAAGTGGGCGACCTCCTGGTGCAGTCGGTAGGTCCTGGCAGGGCGATTCCCCCCGGGAATGCGGGTGTGCCCGCTCCTGGGCACAGCCCCAGAGCAGAGGTTTCGGAGCAGGAGGCAGGGGAGTGATGAAAGGATGGGCCAAGCAGGCCTGGGATGGAGAACAGGAGACGATCTCCAGGCCTGCTGTCTGCTTAGCATAAGGGTGGGAGCTGCTGCTCCCGGCTGGCTCTGCAGCTCCGCGGTTCTGCCTCGGGAGCACAAACGTCAGGGCTGAAAAATCGAGGTGGGCGGACAGCGGGTGAGCCCTTCCTGCGCCAGCCCAGAGCCAGAGTTAACCCTTGGGGCAGCTTCTTCCAGGCTCTCCCAGTATGGCCGTGCTGGATCTAGCCCTGGTTTTCCCTCCCAGTTCTCCAAGGACGTGCTGGTGAACATCTACTCTGCCTACATCGATAACTTCCTCAACGCCAAGGATGCCGTCAGGATCGCCAAGGAAGCCCGGCCAGCTTTCATGAAGTTCCTGGAGGTGGGTCCTGGTTCCTCTCTCCATAGATCCTGGCCAAGATCTAAAGCCAGGCAGGATGGGAATTAATGGGAGTAAATTTATCGCCAGACTGGGAATTTTGCCCCCACCTTCTTGGTTTTGGTGCAAAGAGGGTCACTTGGGATGAACCAGAATCACTCCGGATGGTGTGGAAGGAAGTGACCCCAAACCAAAATGGGTGATCCTGGGTTGGTGGGAGGCTGGGTCCCTGCTGTGTCCCTGCTGTGCCCCACCAAGGGGCCCATCCCTGTGCCTCTCCGGTGTTTTGCAGCAAAGCATGCGGGAGAACAAGGAGAAGCAGGCCCTGTCCGACCTGATGATCAAGCCGGTGCAGAGGATCCCGCGATACGAGCTGCTGGTGAAGGTGGGTGACACGCAGGTGGCGGTGACACGCAGGTGGCAGTGTCACTCCAGCAGCAGCAGAGGCCACGGCTCCCCCTCACCTCCACACAGCCACAGCTTTCGGGTCTCTCCTGAGCCCTTTTCCCACCCCTTGACAAAAAGTTGGTGTCCCCAGGTATGCACATGGCTCTGCCCTCCTGGAGATGGTCACTCTGAGGACAGTCACCCTGCTGCCCCCTCGCTGCAGTCCCCTTACCCTCAGCCTTTCTGCTGGACATCGCGGTGTCATTTTGGGACCAATCCCATGGCCACCCCCTCGTTGGGGCTGGTCCCTGTCCCCAGCAGCCGGAGCAGTGTGGGAGGGGCTCGGGCAATGACATTGCCGATGTCCAGGCTTTTCCAGAGGTGACTCCCTGTCTCTGTCCTGGCGCAGGACCTGCTGAAGCACACCCCAGAGGACCACCCCGACCACCCTTTCCTCATCGACGCCCAGCGCAACATCAAGCAAGTGGCTGAGAGGATCAACAAGGGCATGAAGAGCGCGGAGGAGGTGGAGAGGAACGCTCGCATCGTGCAGGAGATCGAGTCCCACATCGAAGGGATGGAGGATGTATGTATGGGGGGCCTTAGGTGGGGTCAGTCTTTCCTTCTCCACAAAATGTCCTCATTTCTGCTCTTTCTGGGTCACCCCAGGCAGGGTCACTTGTTTTCTCCTCCGGGTCCTGCTTTCCCCATGCCCTGATGGGCTCCTGGGGGTTTTGGGAAGGGACTGGTCTCAGTTCTGAGCTGGGGGATGCAGGGGCAGGGATGAAGGCCACAAAGCTCCCCGCCATAGCTTCCCACCCATGGGTCTCCTTGTCCCCACAGCTCCAGGCTCCGCTCCGCAGGTTCCTGCGCCAGGAGATGGTCGTGGAAGTGGTAAGAGCGGGGTCCGTGGGAGCACACACTGGGTGGGGCAGTGGGGGCTGTGACTGCGGGTCATGGGGTGCCCATGTGCCCATGGGAGGCTACGGATGGATGGACATACGGATGGACGGATGGATGGATGGACGGACGGACGGACGGACGGATGGATGGATGGATGGATGGATGGATGGAAGCTACATCTGCCCAAGTTGAGGTTGGGCGTTTGGAAAACGTTCTTCCCCCAGAGGGTGGTTGGTCACTGGAACAGGTTCCTCAGGGAAGTTCTCGCTAAGCCTGCCAGAGGTGCTGGAGTGTCTGGGTGATGCTGTTGGTCACACTCCTGTGAGGAGCAGGGAGTCAGACCCAAAGATCCTTGTGGGTCCCTTCCAACTCAAGCTATTCTATGGTTATGTAAGGATGAATGCATGGATGCATGGATGGATGGGTGGAGGGAACAGACAGATGGAAGGGCAAGGCAGCACATGGGGAAACTGAGGCACGGCCCTCTCCCAGCACTGGCACAGAGGGAGGGATGGTCCTTAACCCCCTGGTGTCTCCCACTGCCCCGCAGAAGGCGGTGGGTGGGAAGAAGGACCGCTCCTTCTTCCTCTTCACGGACCTGCTGGTGTGCACTACGCTGAAACGCAAGTCAGGCTCGCTCCGCCGCAGCTCCATGAGCTTGTGAGTACCACCAGGCTTGGGGACAGCCCCTGGGTGTCCCTGCCAGCTGGCCTAGCTCTAGGGGCTGTGGGTGTGGGTGCAGCTTGGCCATCCCCCCCAACCTCCCAGGTACACAGCGGCCAGCGTGATCGACACTGCCAGCAAGTACAAACTGCTCTGGAAGCTGCCCCTGGAGGACGTGGACATTGTCAAAGGTCTGTCACTGCCTGCTGGAGTGTCCCATCCCACCCCAAAACGCGTCTCTCCCCCTGGCTGGTGGTGCCAGAGAGGGAGGGGTTAATGCCGTGTGCATGTCCCCACACAGGTGCCTCGCAAGCCACCAACAGGGAGAGCATCCAGAAAAGCATCAGCCGCCTGGATGAAGACCTCAACACACTGGGACAAGTCAGCAAGCTGTCAGAGACCCTCAGCTTCCCACACCAGGTATGGGGATGGTGGCCCTGGAGCTGTCCTCTGCTTGGACACATTCCCAGTGGGACCACACAGGATGTCCTCAGCAAGAGGGGAGAACCTGTGGAAGGGCTGGTAGCCATGAGTACCCAGCCCTAAAGCCACAAAAGGGGTTGGGGCAGTCTCTGAAGGATGCCAGGGGATGGACAGGGGGATATCAGGCATGTGGCTTGTGGTGGCCCATCCCTGAGAGCTGAAGCGTTGTCCCCACCCCCAGGGCCTGGATGACGTGATCAAGGACCTGATGGCCGCCATCCACCGGGAGCTGTCGGAGAAGCAGTCCCTGTCCTTCAGCATGGCCTTCCCCCCCAACAAGGTGGAGCTCAGCACCACCAAAGCTGACGGCACCGAGTCCTTCATCTTCGAGTTCCCCAACCCCGACGCCCGGCTTGGCTTCGAGCAAGCCTTCGAGGACGCCAAGAAAAAGCTGGGTAACAGCAGGGAAGGGGCAGGCGGACGTGGTGGTGGCCTTGGCATCTCCCCTACCCTGCTTTGGTAGACTCCTTTCCTCCATCACTTCTTCATCCTCCAATCTGATTTTCCCAGCTTCCAGCAAAAACTGCCTGGACCCCGAGTTCCTCAAAGCCATCCCCATCATGAAGACGCGGAGTGGGATGCAGGTACTTGGAGGCTGGGTTCAAGCATCCCACAGGTCCTCTCCATCGCAGTTGCTGACAGCTCCTGCATCGGTCCTGAATAACCCAATCTTTTGCTCCCTTGCAGTTCTCCTGTGCTTCTCCCAGCCACGGCAGCCCGGAGAGCTCTCACGAGGTTTGGGTTTGCAACAGCGACGGCTACGTGGGGCAGGTTTGTCTGCTGAGCATCCGCAAGGAGCCCACGGTGGAGGCCTGCATCGCCGTCTGCTCCGCCAGGATCCTCTGCATCGCCTCCGTGCCCGGCCTCAAGCGCACCTTTAGGTAGGACACTGCCCGGCCCCGCAGAGCCGGCGGGCGCAGGGCGATGCTGGAGCTGCTTCTCTCCCCTCCCCGGTCGCGGCAGGGAGCGCGCGGAGCCGCTGGGCAGCCCCTCGGCGGAGCTGGGCCCGGCGCAGCCGGAGGACGCGGGGCCGCAGCCGTGCCTGCACATCTCCATCTCGGGCTCGTCGCTGGAGCTCTCGGAGCCCGTGGACGGCGGCAACAGGGAGCTGGTGCCCTTCGACAGCGATGACACGGATGACGAGTCCTCGCCCAGTCCCTCCGGGACGCTGCAGAGCCAAGCCAGCCACTCCACCATCTCCTCCAGCTTCGGCAGTGAGTCCTCCCCAGCTGCTGCTGCGGGAAATACACACTTTTTAGCCCCAGAATTACGGGCAGCTCCGTTGTTTTGGCCTCTCTGCCTTGTATTCCTTGGGGAATCCGCAGGTGGAGGCTTTTGAGCCTGGGAAAAGAGTTGTTGAGAGGCATCAGCCCAACACTGTGGTACTGGGATGGGGGGGCTTTGGGTAAATCCTTGTGGGTTTTGGGGCTCAGCATCCCTGTACCCTCCCCTGGGCTTGACATCACCCACGGTCTCTTCCCCATGACTTTGGAGGGTGTTGGATGGTTGTGGTCTGACCCCTTCCTTCCTCCTCCTCCTCCTCCTCCTCCACAGACGAAGAGATCCCGAGCTGCAAGGAGGCAACTGTGGAGACCACGAGTTCGGAGGAAGAGCAGGAGCCCAGCTTCATGCCCATCACTGGCACCTACGGGCAGAACCGGCACGGCGAGAGCCCCACGGACGGGCGGGCCCTGCGCCGCTCCAGCCGCGGCTCCTTCACCCGCGGCAGCCTGGAGGACCTGCTCAGCCTTGACCCTGAAGCCCACCAGAGCTCCATGTGGCTGGGCACCGAGGACGGCTGGTACGTCCCCGGGATGGGAATTCCTACGTGGGGAGGGTGCCAGTCCTGGGGGAGCCTCAAGCTTTGCTCTCCTCCTGCAGCATCCACGTGTACCAGTCCTCGGACAACATCCGGAACAGGAAGAACAGCATGAAGATGCAACACGCTGCCGCCGTCATGTGCATCCTGTAAGTGGGGAAGGGGGAATTCCAGCTCTGGGAAGGCCAGAGCAGGGGGGTTTGGCGTGGCTGAGCGGGGCTCTGCAGCTGGATGTCAAAGGTGGTTTGTCCCCACAGGTACCTGGATAACCAGGTGTTCGTGTCGTTGGCCAACGGGGAGCTCGTTGTGTACCAGCGGGAAGCAGGTGAGGCTGGATCGGGGACATCAAAAATGCAGCCCCAAACTGGTGGCTGGTGGGGGGTGGCTTGGGCAACCCCCTAGGGAGGGATGCTCAGGGTGGCTTCCCTGCTTCCATGGAAAGGGACATCCCTGGAGGGATGCTGGAGACACCACACTCAGAGGCAGGTGGAGGTGGGCATCCTTCTTGTGGTCCCTGCCTGCCACTGGAACCCCATGGTGACATCAGTTTATGTCCCCTCTGAGGGGTGGCCTAGAGAAAGTTGTCTTCAGCCACCACGCCCCATTGTCTGTATCAAGTTGGACTTTTTTTTGGGACTGCTTTAACTCCCCACCCCACTCTCCCCACCCTCACAGGCCGCTTCTGGGACCCCCAGAACTCCAAGTCGCTGTCCCTGGGCTCACCGGGGAGCCCCATCACCAAGATGGTGGCGGTGGCGGGGAAGCTGTGGTGCGGCTGCCAAAACCGAGTCATCGTCCTCAACACCACCACGCTGGCACAGGAGGTACCGTGGGCGCCTGGGAGGGCGCGGCGGGAGGCGTGCCGAGCGCCGGTGGCATCACCGCGGCACCGCTGTGGCTCTGTCCCCCGCAGCACACGCTCCAGGTGGGGCAGGACGGCGGGCGCAGCGTCACCTGCATGGTGAGCGCGGGCAGCGGCGTGTGGGTCGCGCTGCAGGGCAGCGCCCAGGTCCGGCTGTACCACGCCACCACCTACGAGCAGCTGGCAGAGGCGGACATCACCCCCCCGGTGCACAAGATGCTGGCCGGTAAGTGCCACCCGCGGCACCTCTCCGGTGGGTGCCATCGCCGGCTCCGGGGGATGCCAGCGCCCCTGGGAAATGCCCGGCAGCATCCCTTGGAAATTTAGGATCCTGTGTTTGGGGAAGGAAATGCAAGTCCCTGTGCTCGGGTTAGGCAGCTGTGTAATCCCACGTGGAAATAGGGCAGCCCCTGGGCAATCCCGCGTTGAAACAGGGCAGTAATCCCATAATCACAGAATCATGGAATTCCAGAAAGGTTTCAGTTGGAAGGGACCTTAAAGATCACCTAATTTCAACCCCCTGCTATGGGCAGGGACAGCTTCCCCTAACCCAGGCTGCTTCAAGCCCCGTTCAGCCTGGCCTTGGACACTGTGAGGGATCCAGGGGCAGCCACAGCTTCTCTAGGCACCCTGTGCCGGGGCCTCCCCACCCTCACAGGGGGGAATTCTTTCCCAATATTCCATCCTAACCCTGCCCATTGGCAGGGAAGCCATTCCCCCTTGTCCTATCAGCCCAATCTGGTGCCACCAGCCCAGGGGGGTTGTGGGGTCCCTTCCCCATGTGCCACAGATACCCCTGGGAATGGATCCCTGTGGGCTGGGGGTTCCCAGCCCGGTGCCGGGCAGGATAAGGCGCTGACGGTTGGGATGCTCGGCAGGCTCGGATGCCATTATCCGGCAGCACAAGGCCGCCTGCCTGCGGATCACGGCTCTCCTGGTGTGCAAGGACCTGCTGTGGATCGGGACCAGCGCCGGCGTGGTGCTGACCCTGTCGGTCTCAGCCAAGGCAGCCCCCACGTTGGTGGGGCTGTCCCAGGGTCACACCGGCCACGTCCGCTTCCTCACGGCCATCGAGCTGCCCGACGGCTTTGATGTCCTCTTCCCACTGCCCAGGGACACGGGTAGGTGGGATGAGTGGCATGTCCCAATCCTGACACGTTTCAGGAGCAGTGGATAGTGTTTATGGGGCTGGGAATGCGGTACCGGACGACCGGGAGTAGCCTTGAACTGTTGTCAGAGTTCCCGTTCCATCCTTGCCTTGTTAAAATCCAGGGTGAAAAATTGGCAGTGGAGGGTGGGGGAAATTGGGTGCTAAACTGCCCCCCACCAGTATAAGCGACCCCAAATTTCCCAGGGAGACCCAAATTCCCATGGGGAGATCCCTGTGTGGGGTGTCACCCAGCCCAGCTCCGAGGCTGGTGTGAGATGGGGAGAAGAAGGAGGTGGGATGGGGACTAGCAATTTTGAAGAGAGGAGCTAATATGGGTTGCAGG
>VZRQ01000579.1:371185-487658 GCA_013397975.1 Machaerirhynchus nigripectus
CCCGTGGGGAATAAAAAGGTTGGGGTTTCTGCAGCTCTGGGTTGTGCGAGGAGGGGGGGCCGGTGCTGTTTGGGATGCTCGACCCCCGCTTTGCGCTAAAAGAGGTGGGCGGTGCTGTTGGCTTGGCCTTGTCCCTAAAGCGGGGCACGGGGGGAGCTCCGCCCGGAGCGGGGTGCGCTGGGGAGAGCCCGGCGGGTCCGGGAGGCTGCGGCTGCTGCAGCGCCAAAGTAGGTTAAAATAAAGGGTGGAGAGGAGGAAAAAGTAGGTTAAGGAATACTCAGCTGCCTGGGAAAAGAGGTAGGAACCGTGTCGGGTCTCTCTCTCTCTTTTTTTTTTTTATTTTTTTTTTTTTTTTTTTTTTTTTTTTTTTTTTTGTGGCGGAGCTGGAAAATCCCAGGGCGCGGAGCCAAAGGGCTGCATCAGCCGGGATGCTGCGGTGCGGGGCTGCACCCCGGAACGGGGCCGGAACGTGCTGCCGCCGGGCCCAGCGCGTTCCCAGCGCTGCCCCCGGGACCGTTTGACTTCAGTGCTGGAATTCTGTGGCGGCTCGGTTGTTCCCACAGCTCCGAGGGGGCCCGGGGAGTGCGTTAATGCCGGGTTTCGCTCCGTCCGCCGGACAATCCCCTCCTTGTCCCAGGCTGTCTCCAGCAGCTGTTCCCCGAAGTTTTTTTCCGAACACTTGCTCCTTTTCCCTCTCTGTTTGTCTGCAGGAGCCATCGGCTGAAACCCTGTTCCCCCACAGGGAGGGGAAACCCTCGCTGGAATCCCAGCGGGCAGTTTTAGGTTTCAGGCTGTGTTAAAGAGGGCTGGGAATTAAGGGCTCGTGTGTCCCGGAGGGATCTGGGGAGGTTTCCAAAGCCAAGTCGCCGTTTCTGGTGTGTTGGCATTGATGCACCAGTCAGGTGGGGTACGGGGGTGGTAGAGCTTGGAGTGTCCCCAAAAAGCAGCCAGATCTGGCACTGGTGGGCTTATTTTTTGGGTTCTTTTGGTTCTTGGAGGGGCAAATTCTGCCGTTTCTAGGAGAGTGTCAGGGCAGCTGGGCATCCCAGCATCACCAGCTGAAGATTCGTGCCTGCATCCCCCAGCCCCACCTGGGATCGCCCCAAGTGGCCCCCAGCCCTGGGACGGCTGTGACTGGGCAAAGCCCCAGTGCCAACCAGGAGCTGGCACCCTCTGGTCCTTGCACCTCCTGCATCCCTATGGCAGTGTTTTGGGATCTGAGGGATGTCCTTAATGCTTGGATTAAGCCTGGCCTCAGATCAGCTTTACCCCTGCTCCTGGTGGTGGTGAGAACCAGTTATCATGATCTGGGATGCTCGTGGTCCTTCAGCCACGGTGGCACCTTCCTGTCCCCTCCTGAGGCCATTTCTTCCCCAGCAGAGCTGGTCCCCAAACATCTCGGTGTGTCCCTAAAGTGCTTGAATTCCGCAGCCCCGGGGGATTAAAATGCTTCACGTTGGGCTTAATTGTCCTTTTTGTTAGTGCTGGATTAGAGGGTGGAGAGCTCTCACGAGTATCACCTTTTCTTTGTGGTCGAGGGGCGCATCCCAACTCCCATGGGGATTCAGGAGCTGGGCTGGCCGGCTCCATGCTGGGACCCTGAAGGGGTGCTCCTGTACTGGGAGCTACTGGAGGGAACTGGAGCACGGAGGATGCTCATTTTGGGTTGTGCCATCGTGTCCCAACCCACGTCCTGTAAACCCTATAAACCCGGCTCAGCCCCGCTCGGCCCCAGGACCCCCCTCACGTGTAATTGGCTGCATCTCGGGGTGGTGCCGGCCACTAATTAGGAGATACTCGTCAGGCACAGGCTCTAATGAAGCTCTGCCGGGGCTCTCACAGGACCGTGACGACCGGGGGGAATTTCCATGCGGGCGGCAGGATTTCCATGCGGAGGCTGGATCCGGGTTTGGGTTATTATTTATTTTTTCCTTCCTTCCCATGTGCTGTCAACATAGATTTTAATTTTAACAGCCAATTGCTGAGCCCGAAGAAGGGATATGAGACTCTGGGAAACACCTTTTGTTACGTTCAAGTTTTTATTTGAATATATATATATATATTTAGTGACTTCATTTCCTTGTGACAGATGCAAAAGGATTTTCTCCGGAGCAGGAAAAACCTTTCTTTAACTTTTTTCAGCATCATCTACTCCTTACCCTGCTCCTTGCATGAATGACGTGACTCCGCTGCTGAGGTTGTTCCCTCTCCAGTTTGGGATGGAGCTGGGATCTCCAAGGGAAGGGGTGATGCCAGGCATTCCATGAAGTCTCTAAAATATCTTTCTGGGGGATGGTTCAGGACTTCTGCTGTAGCGATATTTAGGCAGATGCCTTGGAGCATCCCACTGGGGAGAAACAGGGCCCCCAAATTACTTCTCCACTGGGATTTTCCCTGGATGATGACCCTGGTGCTTCCCCTTGGGCAGGTCTCCCCTGGCAATGAAGAGGAGCGGGATGCACTGGTGGCTTGTCACTGTCCTGGGGGTGAGTATGGCCTTGTCTGCCCCATCCCACCCCTCTGCTGCTCTGATGCTCAAACACCACTGCACAGCTGAGTAGGACATGGGGATGGGTTTGCATCCATCGTGGTGCACCCAGTGGGCCCATATCCCTCACACCACTGTGGAAGGGCATCCACGGGCCGAGGGGCAAGCGAGAGGGTGGCACCCACGGCATCACCTGTGACAGGATGGCATCTGCCACCGTGCCACCGGAGCCACACCAGCGCCGGCACAGGCAGCGGGGGAGCCGCAGCAGCCGGCACTGAGCTCTCTGATCCCCCCGCAGGTGCTCAGCAGGCCTGCCCAGGGGGCCGGGAGCTGCAGTCCCCCGGAGCAGGGGACAGCGGGATGCCCGCCCGGAGAGGAGCCCACCGGGGTAAGCCGTGCCCACCTGCGGCACCTCCAGCCGGAGGGAAGGTGCGGGAGGCGCCCGTCGCTCACCCCCCCTTCCCTCACCGCAGGATCCAGCGGGGACGTGCCGAGCTTGTCCCCCCGGCACCTTCTCCCTGGGGGACGCGTCCTGCGCCGCTCACACCCAGTGCCGCGCCGGGAACAGGATCCTGGTGGCAGCGGGGACGGCGGCGAGCGACAGCCGGTGCGGAGCCTGCCTGCCGGGGTGAGCCCAGCCGGGGGGACTGTGAGCCCCGCCCCGCCCTCGCTCGGGGCCGTGTCCTGACCCTCCCCTCCCACCCCGCAGGTTTCACAGCCCTGGAGGGGAGAGGGAGCCCCGGGGCCGGTGCCTGCCCTGCGCCGCTGCTCCCCGCAGCACCCCGGGGTGCCCAGGTGGGTGCTCGAGCCGGAGGCGTCACCCCAGGGCTGGCGGTGATGGAGGAGCTTGTGCCGGCCCTCCCACGCGGGATCTGTCCCCCTTGGGATGGGGCGCGATGTCCTGCTGGGATGGGGCAGCTGAGGACACCTCTGCTCATGACACAAGTGGCTTCTGCTTCCCTGGGGTCCGACCCTGGTGCAGGGCTCCTGGGAAAACGGGATTTAATCTCAACAAAGCCCCTCTCTGAGGCTGATCCTGTGCCTTCCTGCAGGGCACCGGAGAGCCCGCAGCCCTGAAATGCCAGGCCGGGCACCAGGAACCAACGGGACACGGGTGACCCTGCTGGGTGAGGAAGAGGAGGAGGCGGCAACAGCGCAGGCGGCCGTGCTGACCATCGTGCCAGTCTTCTGTGCCATGGGACTGTTGGGAATCCTGGTCTGCAACCTGCTGAAGAAGAAGGGTTATCACTGCACGGCCAGCAAGGAGCCCCAGCCCGGCGGCACCGGTGAGCCCCAGCTGTGCTGTGACACCTTTGGTGATCCCACACCCATCTCGTCTCGCTCAGCCCGTTCCTGTGGCTCCTGGTCCTCACTGTCCCAGGGCATCCCGCTTGTCCTTGGGGTGCCTTATCCCCCATCACTGAGTTTTCCCTAACTTCTGCCTCCAGGTCCCAGCTCCATCTACCAGCTGGAGGATGCCAATGAGGACACCATCGGGGTGCTGGTGCGGCTGATCACCGAGAAGAAAGGTCAGGGGGTCCCTGGGAAGGGAGAGGAGGGCGTGACCTGGGCCAGAGCCCCATGACTCCCAATTCCTTGGTGTCCTCCCACACACAGAAAATGCAGCGGCGCTGGAGGAGCTGCTGAAGGAGCACCAGAGGCAACAGCTGATGCCACCAAGCTCTGCCCCCCTCAATAAGTAAGACCCCCCCCTTAAGGCTGCACTGAGGACCCCTCATGGTGGGACCACCCCCACACTGATTGCATCTCCCCCCTCCCCAGGCTGCACCTCCTGCCTCAGTTTCCCCCCGCCTGCCACCACCAGCAGCACCTGCACACGGTGCAGGGACCGGCCCCGTGTGCCCGCTGCAGCCAGAAGTGGCCCGAGGTGCTGCCATCGCTCAGTGCCACCAAGGTCCCCAAGCCCGGAGCTCATCCCAGCGAGGTGACCATCCTCTCCATCGGCAGGTAAGCAGGGACACCCCCCAGTGTGTGTCCCCTCTGCAGGGGCGGGGACAGGCTGACGTGATGCTCCTCCACAGGTTCCGGGTGTCCCGGATCCCCGAGGTGAGGAGCGAGGCGGGGGGAGAGCCCCTCCGCGGTCCCCTCCCCGCCGGCAGCGGGATGTGACCCCGTGGCTGAACAGCACCGACGGCCCCACGAGGTGAGGGGTGTGGAGGGAGGGTGGTGGGGAGCCCTGGGGGCCCTTCCTGGAGAAAGGGGATCTGAAGGCTGGAGGATGGAGCATTAACGCTGTAGGGACGCAGTGTGGGGACAGCGAGGCGGGAGGGAGGGGGTGTCCCACGCCGCAGGGCGCTGGCAGGGCCTGGCACGGGGTGGCACGGCCGGGGGCTGCTCCGTGACTCATGGGCAGCTGCACGGGCTCTCGTGCCCTCGCTCACGTCCCTCCTGTCCCCTCCTCCAGCAGCGCTGCTGCTCTGACCACCCAGCTCCGGGCCCCTCCCGACAAGGACACTGAGGGGCTGGAGCATGTCCAGGGAAGGGAACGGAGCTGGGAAGGGGCTGGAGCCCCAGGAGCGGCTGAGGGAGCTGGGAAAGGGGCTCAGCCTGGAGAAAAGGAGGCTCAGGGGGGCCCTTGTGGCTCTGCACAAGTCCCTGACAGGAGGGGGCAGCCGGGGTGGTCGGGCTCTGCTCGCAGGGAACAGGGACAGGAGGAGAGGGAATGGCCTCAGGCTGGGCCAGGGGAGGCTCGGGTTGCGTAGTGACAACCATGGATGAGTGACATCACGTGGCTCCTGCCACCTTGGGTGGTGCAGACGGCCCAATCCAGGCTCACCTGTGGTCCATCCCTTGTCCTCCACAGCAGGCACCTGGCCTAGGGGCTGTCTCAGAGGTCAGTGACACCCACAAGACCCTGTGGAGGGGATGGAGGACACTGGGCATTGTGTGAAAGCCAGTCCTGCTCAGAGCTGTGACGTGCCAGAGGTGGCAGCTCAGCTTCTGCTCCTGCCACCAAGGTGTCCAACAGCAGCACAGCAAAGCCAGTGTCTCGCTCGGCTGGTGAAAATTCTCTGTCCCTGAGGCCTGGTGGCAGTCACAGCATGGTGGCCTGATGGATAATAACTCCAGGAGCTGTGACGCCGGTGGTGGTGGCCACAGGAATCATCATCTCTGGGAACCATGATGGCACAGCACAGCTCCAGTGGAAGCACAGAAGACACTGGATGCTATTTCATGGTCACCTTCTGGGTCTGTTGAACTCTCCAGGACCATCATGGACTCCTGATTTCCCTCCATCACCTGCTGCCAGCACTCAGCATCGCAGGATAATGAATCACTGGAGCACGGAACAACTCCCCCCTTCCCAACAACCCAGCTGGGGCACAGATTGCTCTGGGCAAAGCTGGTCTCCTGCATCCATCCATCCTCTCTCCAAAGCCTCTGTTCAGGAGGACACAGTGGTGATGCTCACCACGAAGATCACACACTTCACTTTCCATAGGAATTGTTTCTATGGGATCACGCTGGCTTGGCCGTGTTGGGATCACTGGGATAACCCACCCAAGGTTGGGTTGGAGACCATCAACCTCTCCCATCAACCCAAAAAAGGGTTTATGGCCGGTGCCATTCACCTCTCCACGACATCATTGTGCCAAAAAACCAACCACCAAACCCTCTCGGGCTCTTTTATTTATTTATTTAATTTTTTTTGGAAACATTTTAATAGTTATCGAATGTTCTACATCTTACAGTAAATATCGTACAGTTACAAACTCTTGGCTGAAATCTGTCAGGGAGATCACGACCTGATCTTCAGAACCAAAACCAGAACAGAAAACAAACGGGAAAATAACCCCAAATTCACACTTTGGATGGACAAACTGAGGCTGTGGGGCTCTCCAGGGCATCAGTTCAAGGCCATGTTCCCTACACACCTGTGAGATTTAGACTTGGAAGACGTGGTTACTCTTGGGTTTGATTTTTTTTTTTTTCCTTCTGGGGAATTTTTTTTGGTATTTATTTTTATTTAAGAGGTCCAATAATACTTAAAAACGAGCTGGTCTGGCGGTCGAAATTAATTTAAAAATTATTAACATAGAAAGAGGGGTGGGAGCCTGGCGTGGGTTGAGGCCGTGTTGTGGGAATGGGAGGGTTGGGGTGTGATCCTGCACCTCGCCATGCTTCGCTACAAGTCCCTCCCCTGATCCTGAACCCCCTCTGTGCCCAGGAAAATTCCATCTCCCAGCTCCCTCCCTTGCAGGAGGACGCAGGGAGGCTGCAGGTGGCCATGTTGCATCAAGATTATTCCCTACAAGCAGCACAATCGAGCGCTTCCACACGGGAATCGCTCCTGTCAAATCATGTATTTTGCTATTCCCGCCCTGCAAACATTCCCACAAGTTCTTTTACCTGATTGCCAGAGAATCTCCGGGTGCCACGGTGCAACATGCCACAAAAATGCCTTTTCCAAGATTTCCTCCCTCCCAAGCTCCGTAACAGGCTTTATTTTCCTTTTTTTCCCTAGGGGAATGCGAACACACAGCAGAGAAAATATTTGGAGGCTGATCCTGGCTCAGGGGCAAAGTGAAGGGAAGATGGGAAGAGGGTCACCACAGTTTGGGGATGAGAGTTGGAGGGCCTGAAAATACTGACAATTAAAAAAAACCCCCAAACCAATACTACCTGGATTTATGGGTATCCAGCAGCTCTTATTGCTATTGTTGGCTGGTTGGATTTTACCAAAAATAAAGCCTCAAATGTTGTTTTCCACCCCCCTAAAAAACCAAGATCCCATTTCATGCCCTCCAGCTGGGAACCACATCATCCCACATTCCCTGGGGGGATGCAGGAGGATAGGAAAGGGATAGCAAAGAGGGGTGGCTCTCAGGGAAGGACCAAATTCAGCGGGATGCCAGTGGCTGGAGGAAAACCTGATGCTCTGAACATCCCTCATTAAAACAAACCCCTTAACTAACACTTCCCAGGAATTACATCCCAAAACTGCAACAACGCTGAACTGGGTGATTTATTATTCATAAAATACAGGAGCAAATCCTTGCCTGGAGCGTTCAGCCACCTGGAGGCGTGACGGCTTCAGGCTGCAACGGGCTCCTGGGGTTTGGGGGTCACCACCACCACTAAAATCCTATTTTTCCCCAAATCTTCCATTGCAGCTTGTGTTTTAAAGCCAAGGTAAGGGCAGGGATGGGTTAATGGTTCAGAGTTATTTTCCTTCCTCTTTAGCTGGAATTTTAATCTCTGACTCTTCAGTGGCTGCTAAGGATGGTTTAAACCCCCTCTGCTCTTCCCCACTACTGCCCGGTGTTATCCTTCACTGTGGAAAATCCTTTTCCTTGACCAGTGTCAGCAAAGCTTTGCTGGAATGAAATACTTGAGAAGCTGGTGGCCCCCATCACTGTCCCCCACTGTGACCTTCCCACGACCCTCACTTAAGCCAGGACTTGACCAAGGGAAGGACTTGGGATCAAAGAAAGGGCAGGGAACATCTCCCCACCACCGCAGCCCCACGAAGCCACCTTGGGAAGGAGCTACCCAAGCCTGGCACCGTGTGGTGACCCCAGAGCTGTGCGGTGGTCCTGGTTCCACACAGTGACCCGAGGCTGGTTACCAATGTCCTCACTAAAGCCTTTGGCCCAACAGGTGGCAAATACTCAACCTCTCCACACCTTGGTAAACGAGTATTTCTGCCTGGGAATAATGGGGTGAGGAGGAGCACTGGATCTGCTATTGATCCAAGTGAAGGAATTAAAACCCAGCTGCCCCATGTCAGGTCTCATCAGTGGGAACACTGAGTGATCCACCACGCTCAACTCCTGGGGCTTTCTCCCCCACCTTTAATGGATTTTTTCCTTCAGCGAGAAAGTCCAACATCTCCTTTCCACACCAAATTCTAGCAGTTGTTCCTAAAGTGGTGCAGGGTGTCTGGGACAGTGGTGGGATGGTGTCTGCTGGGGAAGGTCCTTTGCAGAGCCCGGGCTGTGATCCCAAAGCTCGTTGGGCCCTGCAAAGCAGAGTGCCACTACGCTGGGAGACCTGACTCAACGCTGACAGACAACTCCTGGTACGTAACACAAAGTCAACAAGAGAGGGGGAAAAGGGGATCTCAGAAGTCTTCAGTTCCTAGGATCTGCTGGGGATTTTCTGGCCCAGGTTTAACTGCAACATGCTACAAACAGTAGAAGGACGACGCAGTGGTGTTATTTCCCAAGGTCCTGTTGCTCTTTACTAATCCTTGGCTTTGCGAAGCCAGATGGGGAACCTGCTTATTATTGGCTCTTTTCCTCTTTTTTCCTTCTCCTTTCCCTCTACACAAACCTGAAACACAACCCAAGGGTGCCCCTTCCCCACCCCACAGCACTGGTGTGCAGTCTTCCCCCACTTTGTTCCCCTTAAGGCTGAGGAGGTCAACCAGAGCTTTGCTCTGGATTTCCTTGAAAACCAGCAGAATCAACCAAATGACCCCCAAACAGAAGTGCCAATGCCAACACCCAACCTGACAAACCAGCTGGGACCAACTGGTGGGAGGAAAAGTCCTCCTGGGATCCCTAGGCTTGTTACTCCCCATCTGGCCCACGCTCAACTGAAGGAGCTCCAGAAGCTCCTCCCAGTGGCAGCAGAAGCCAAGCTGGGAGACACCACCAAGAGCATGGAACACTTTTGGCACACTTGAGGCAAAAACCAAAGCCCAACCAAGCTTTTGTCTTAAAAAACCAATAAAATCCCAAACCCCTTTTTTTCTAAGCTGGGTTTAGTGACAAGGATTTAAAAACAAACTGGCCACAAGCATTGTCTGCAAATCCAAAGTCCCTCTGCTGCCTTCAAGACAACTTATTGCTCTACTTGGACACCCTGAGGGGGGATGTCACCAGCCTCCTGTCCCCATGTCCCTGGGTAAGCCAACCCCCCCCCAAATGACCCTGATGCCCACAGCCTCTGCGTGCCCAGTGTCCTCCATCCTGGTCCATGTCAACTGTGGATCACCTTCCCTGCTGTCACCTCTTCTCAGGTGCCTTCCTGTGAAGAAGGCGACATGTTTATTGCTATTGCTTCCTCCTCTCCCACCTCTCCAAGCAGAGCAGCCAGACATCATCCCCCTCCCCGGCCTTCCTCTATGGTGCTGGTATTTGTGCTTGGATGAACATTTCTCCTGGAAGTCTTGGAGCTGTAGCCCAAAGAATGGGAAGGGGACACCTCAACTGCCACGGAGGCAGCGCGGTTTGGTCTCAGCCCTGCCAACACCATGGGCGCAAGGTGAAGCCGCCCATCTTCCCCTTGCCTTGCCTTGAAGACTCATCTCCATCAACCAGACACCCTCTTTTCCCACACCACCATACTCTGGAGGAGCTCTTCAGACCAAACTCTAAACCTGGAGGAGCTCTTCAGACCAACCTTGGACCTGGAGAAGCTCTTCAGACCAAACCCTAAACTGAGAGAAGCTCTCCAGATCAACCCTTGGACCTGGAGAAGCTCTTCAGCCCAACCTCTGGACATCTCCTTGCTTCCCTCAGCAGCTGCCCAGCACATCTCTGCCTGCAAGCAGCAGCCACGCAAGGAAGGAGCCGCCTTCTCCCTCACACCGCCCCAGGACGTGGCTGAGGGGGAGCATCCCGTTTTCCCAAGAGGTGCAAGATGCTCCCCAGGCACGCGTCTTCCCTCTGCTCCCTTCCCATCACCCACAATCCGTTTGCCCAGTTGGAAAAAGCAGACCAAAGACCTGCTGGTGACCAGTCCTCGTGCTTCCTAAGACAAGTGTGTTACGTCGCTAATTATATTTATATTCTCTTACTCCTACAAAAAGAAGGGATGAGTTCAGAATTCCACTGCAGATAATGCATTTATAATCTATCACGACAGCTATCTGGAAGACACCAATTTTCTTGTAATATGTTATGGAAGATTGAATAATTTATATTCTTCAACTAAAAATACCCAAACCAAATCGGAATAAGCCTGCCTACCAGCGCTGTGCTTTTCACATAGTACCCTGAACATCAACCACTCTTACTAGCCAAAAAAAATCTAGGCTCTTGTCAACAACAACGACAACAGAAAAATAACAAAAAGAACCCAAACGAACAAGAAGTGGGGGGATCTTTGCACCACTCAGCTGGGCAATGCTGGAAAAGTGAAGATTCTGAGCTTTCAAATGATAGGACCGAAGAGAGAACTTGACTATTGCTCAGTGTCAGTATGTGTGTTACACAATTCATGTGGGAGGAGGAGGAAGGGGAAGGAGGGGGGGAAAAAAAAGAGGCAGAAGATTAGAAAAAGCAGCTTTTACAAAAACCACTAAAGAATGCATAAAGTGACCCTTGCACTTCTTTTTTTCTTTTGTTCTTGCAAACAGACGAGGCGCTGCAGCCCAGCGGCCGCAGCACCGATGTAAGACTTGTGTAGTTGCATACAATGTTTGACTCCGGATCTGGAAGAGAGTAAATACATTAAAAACAGGGAGTTAGAAGGGTGTTCTCCTCCTCTCTGCACTCCTGTGCCACGTGGAGCTGATCCATATGGAATTTAACCACCCCTGAGGGCAATTTCTCAGGCAAGGGAGCTGGGAAAGCAGCAGCTTGCTGGTGATACCCAATGCAGAGGATTACAAATATGCAGATGGGATGCTCCCTGCTAATTGCACACCAATTTGGGACGGGCAGGATTAGCCCAGTAATTTGTGTGGCACAGAGATTTTAGATAACCCCGGGGCTGGATGGGATCTCCGCTGCCTCCCTGGGCAGCATCGTGCTCCCATCAACTGCCTGTCCTGGTAATTGGGCGTGATGAGCCAAGGGCTCCAGGAACAAGCAGCTGGGATTTCTGGGATCCCGAGCATGACAGGAACACACAGGCAGTCGCACGCAACCCCGGTGCTAATGAACAGCATGATCTCCCAGCAGGGGAAAAGAAATATTCCAGGGACATAAAGATGGGGAGGGACTCTTTGTCAGGGAATGTGGTGATAGGCCTGGGGTAATGCTTTTAAACTGCCAGAGGGCAGGGCTAGATGGGATATTGGGAAGGAATTCCTGGCTCTGAGGGTGGGGAGGCCCTGGCACGGGGTGCCCAGAGAAGCCCCATCCCCGCAGTGTCCAAGGCAAGGCTGGATGGGGCTTGGAGGCTCACTCAGAGCAAGAGGCAGCACTCACATGGATTGGCCAGTGGTTTACCAGTGTGGAGGTACGTAGCTGTAGGTGGGGGTTCCTTGAGCCCTGTACGTTGGCACGGACACTGGATGTGCTCCGATGGCAGTGTGTTGGGGGGTGGTCAACAAGGTTCCTGCAAGGACACGGAGAAACGCTTGTCACGGAGCAGGGGAGGTGGCACCCGGGGGTGCAGTGGGGCAGGAACAGCACCAGTGCCTCCTTTTTTCCTTTTCCCAGATATTATTCTGCCTATCAGACCTGATTCGAAGGTGCTGGACCCACGTGACTGGGATCAGCCAGCACCATGAATATAATAAAAACACCCGAAGCTCCAGCAGATTTTCCGTGCTACCTTTGGCCCTTAATCTTAAGGGTTTCCTTGGCTTTTTCCAATGTTCCTTGTCCCTAAAGGCCAGCAGCAGAGCTGGCCACAACCTGCTGACATCTACCTGCTGAAGGCACTGGACTAAACTGGGACAGCAAATCACTGCACAGACCTGAAACAAACTGGAAGGGATGAGGGATGCAAAGGGAGATGAGGAAAAAACCCAACAGATCTCCAGGGGAAATAAAGACGAGCTTTTTTTTAGTCTGCAGCTGGTCAGCAGAGGAATTTTAGGTCAGAATGTGCACAGTGTCTTCATGGGAAGGGAGAACACAGCCCTGGACTACTCTGTTCTGGGAGCAACTGGGTGCCCAAACCAAATTCTCAGTTTCTGGGTATCTCTCTCCAAATGTTATTAATGAAATCCTAACACATCCCACGTGCATTAATTACATTTATCCACTTCTCAATATAAGCAACAGTAAATCTCTCAGAGTGGTTCTTGTCACATCCAGGCTGCAATATCTCTGCTTGGAATAGGGATTGTGTCCCATTAGAGACTCCTATTTCACAGCTAATGCAGATGCAGAAGGATGAATGATGCATTTCTTGGCATAATTCAATATACAATCCTAAGAATTGTTAGGGAGAAAAATACAGGCCTTGGAAAAAATAAAACCAGCCCCTACCCTCACTTAATGTACTGTCAGTTAATTGCAGTTAGAAGGGATCCTGCACATAAAATGTAGAGGAACTGAGATACATAAACCAAGGTTAACATTCATTTTGTCAAACAAAACCATGACCATAAGTCTCTTAAAAAAACAAACTTGAGAGAAATACAACTACTTGAGGATGGGCCAACCTGGTTATTCCTCTGCATATGGAACAGACAGAGGAAAGAATAATATATTTAAGGATACAGAATAATATATCTAAGGATGCAGGAGTGAGCCAAACCAGAGGTCTCCTCTACTGAGTCAGATCAGGATTTGGGGCAAATTACTGGATTTTTGCCTGCAAAGGAACACTACCCAGCAAGCAAAACCAGCAGGTGAACTGCGCACGCCCCGCAAGGCTGAGGCAGCATGTCGGATGCACGGGGAATTTTTTGCCCAGGACTCAGAGCATGGGAAGGGCTCCCTGCTTACCTGCTGACATCGCCATGGTGGTGCCAGCGACCATGCCCATGGCCACGCCGTTGGTGCGGGGCGCAGCCACCGGGGCCGGGTAGATGGCCGAGGGGATGCTGTTGGGCTGCACCACCGTGGTGTGGTGGATGACGTGAGGCTGGGCCGCGTACACGGGCTGGGTGTAATAAGCTCCCTGTTGGAGAAGGGGAAAAAAGAAATAACAAAAATCCCACCATCACTCCAGGTTCTTTTCCAACCCAACGATTCCTTGGTTCTGTAATTCAAGCACTCCAGAAGGGCTGGTGCTTCCCACAGACAAGCTCCTGTGCCTGGAGACCTGGACCTGTGGATATGTGGAATGGATGAGAAGGGAATCGACAGTCAAAGACTCAATCCCTCCAGGACAAACCATGCTGGCTTCATCCTTTGGTGGGGTGAAACAGGACCTGGACACAAATGGCTGCTGGTGTAGAAAAGGAACAAGAGATGGAAGAAAAGGACGAGCCATGGCTCTTGGATGATCCCACGGTGCTTGGGTCCAGGAATCGTGTCATCTTCTTTCCAATGGGGCTCCAAAATCCAGGCTGCCAACACTCACAGGGTTTTGAAACAAGGGGAGACAGATGTGTGGGGATAAAAGGAGCCAACAGAAAAAGCTTCGCCTCCAAAGTAATGAAGGGCCTGAAAGGAGGAGATGCACGAGGGAGAGAACTGCTGTCCCCAGGACAGGCAGCAACACCGCCAGGACCTGCAAACCAGGGATGGGAGGAAAGAAAGCAAGGATTTTAATCAGGAAAAGGGAGATTTTATTGTGGGTTAGTGAAAGCCATTAGAGACCCTCTGAAGGTCTGGATTAAGGGGAGAAGGAGGTGCAGGGCAACTACTCCATCACTTCTTTCTTTCAGGAGCTACGAAGGTTGACAGGACAAATGGCAGATGCTATGGCTCGGCTCAGAGAAGAAGCAGTGTGCAGGGGCAGGTTGGGACCCCAATGGCTTATGCAGTTCCAGGAGAGGCACTGGAAGGTGACAGAGCGGATCAGCGAGACGCTCCAGTCTCAGCAAGGCACAGGGAAATCACTCCATGAGACTGTAGCTGCTGGAAAAGCTGGTTATTTAGCATAAAGAGGAGAAGAAAAGCCAGGGAAGTTGTAGGGCCTCACTGGTCTGAGAAGCACAGGATTTTCAGCGGGAAGGGACATCGAGGTGTTATCAGCACCTCCATCCCACCAAGATGGCTCAGGCCTGAGTGCAGGGACAGAGCCCCGCAGGGAGCTCAGGTGAGAGGAGGGGGCACCTACCTGGGTGTACAGGTTCTGCTGTGGGTAGGCACTTCTGATGGGGTACATCGCGGTTTGGTACGGGTTCGGAGACGGCGAGTAGGGCGGAGGGGCGTTGTTGCTCTGGGTCGGTGGCACCTTGTAGGGAGTCCCCGCAGTGTACCCTGCGGGAGACAAGAGGGATCCCAGTCAGGGGCTGGCATGGCTGGGGAGGAATGGTGGCCAGGGCTGCCAGGAGGGCTGGCAGAAGCCATCTCCCTGGAGCAAATGGGTCCTGAAGACTGTGTGGGATGGAGAGGAGGAGTCAAGGCTCAGCCCAGCCAGAACACTCAAATATATTTGGCTTGTTTACTCCGCCAGTGTTCGGCAATTAGAGAAGGCCAAGATTTCAAGTCTAATATCCCACATCATCCTCCAAGCGCTGAAACAGCGCGAAGAACACACGGACCTTTGAGGAACTCCCAAACTCACCTCCTGATTACTGCAGGTTGGAAAAATAAGTGTTAATTAACCCAGGGAAGAGCTGTGACCCTCTTCCTCACTCACATTAGCAGGAGAGCAACCATCTTTAACTGAGAGGTGGAAAAGGTTTGCAGTATTGATCCATGCAGAAGTGGAGCCTCCTCCATCAGGACTCCTCCAGGAACCCAACGTCGCCCACAGACCAACCAGCCTCCTGTTTTTCCATCTAATGGATTTTTTTCTCTATTCTGAACTCGTTTTTTTAAACAAAGACCTCAGAGGCTGCCAGTTCTCAGCATCACACTTCATTTCTGAGGGGTGTCTAGAGATGTGGACCTGCTCAAGCCTGAGTGGTTTCACCAGTTTGAATACCAAGACTTGCAAGAGTGGTTTCCTGATTGATGAATCACGGACAATTTATCTCCTGTATTAAAAAGGTATTAAACATAATAGCACAGGCAGATGAAATCTGTTGTGTTTATAAACTGGGGAAAAAACAGAACAACCTGCAGGTAAAACACTGTGAAATCAAGGTTTAATGACACAAGATGATGGAGGCTCCTCTCTGTCTGGCAGCTAATTTTAAAACCTAATTATGACTAACACCTTATTAGGATTAGGCTGGCATGGCCTGTGCTGCTGCTGCTTTGTGGTTCAGCTGCAGCAAGCCTTTAAGCTCCAGCTTCTATTAAAATTGCTGATTAAATCCCTCATGTCACTCAAGAAATCTCAGCCTTATTGATCCTGCCGCTCACAAGTGCCCTGGATTGCACAGAAATGTTTTCCTTTAAAAGGCTGGCTGGGGGGAAAGAGAGCTCAGTGGGGAATTTTGTGTTGCCATCTCCGCTTCTTCCCAGGGTTCACCACAGGCAGGATTCCCCAGCTGGATAAGGAACTGACTGGATGTCCACATCCAGATTCTGCCCCTCTGCCCTGCTCAGGTGAGACCCCACCTGCAGAGCTGCCCCAGCCCTGGGGCCAACGGCAGAAGGACATGGAGCTGCTGGAGAGACTCCAGGGGAGGCCCCGGAGATGCTCCGAGGGCTGGACCATGCCCGGTGTACAGCCCCTACCCCAGGGAATGATAGGGACATTCCTTTTCCAAGAGAAAAGTCTCCCAAAGGCTTGTTAAAGATTTGGTTTTAATAACTCTTTTCATTAAAAAAAAAATTATATTTCTTCCTCCTTGCTGTGTAATTGATTTAATTTAGCAGGAAAAAGGAGTCTGGAATAGCAGGAACGTGAGGAACACTCTGACCCCACACCACTCATGCCTCAGATTTAGCAGGGAACAGTCAGGCAGGGGCCAGGGGACACTCCACATACCAGGGAAAGCATCCCAGGGTTTATCAGGGATCTTATCAGCCCTCCTGGAGGCACTACTTATCCTCTTCAGGTGAGATGACAAGGCTCCACCTGGAAGAGCCTGTTTGACTGAACGGCATCTCCTCCCCCTGGCTCCTGCTCAGCCTGGCTGGGTTAAAAGGTGGGAGTTTCAACCGTGTTCCTTGAAAATCAGGCTTTAGTTTGGAGTTCTTTCAGTTTTAAGGGAATAGGGAATAATCTCCCTTTGGAAATAAACATCTGTGAACCACGCCAGGTTGCTCCCAGGGATGAAACACTCTGCTAAGAGAGAGGTTTCACCTTCTCCACTGGAATTTCTCCTCTGTAGGAGCAGCAGGAGGGTCAGTGCTCTCCTTTTCATGATCCTTCATGGTTTTAGTCCACCAAAGCCAGGTTGGATGGCGCTTGGAGCAACCTGGTCTAGTGCAAGGTGCCCATGGAGGCTGGAACAAGATGGTCGTTGAGTCCCTCAAAGACTTGATTCTGTGATCCCAAATAACCCTGTCCCCAAATCAACCCCCAGCAGGGGAGGGAAACGGGCACAAACCAACCCAGTAAAACACCAGAAGATAAGGTTTATTTACTGAATGCTGCAGAAGAAGCCTGGTAGGTTCTGTTCTCGGTGCCGGTGTCCACCGGGAGGTGGAAGGTGCCCTCGGTGGCACAGGACGAGGAGGTCTGGGGCCAGGCCTGCTTCATCAGAAGTGTGGCTTGAGTGGAACAGAGAATAAGTGTCACACAGAGCAATGAGAGGCAACTTCCCACACTCATGTCACATTCGAATCACCTTGCTAGTCCCTTCCCCCCGGGTTCCTACCCCTGGGGTGCTCAGCCCCACAGAAGGGACTTCACACCTTGGTCAGGGCTTGGAAATCTTCCTGCAGCCTCAAGGCCCAGCAAAGATGTTTCACACCCTCCACATCTGCTCAGAATTAACCCTCTCTGAAGGTACAGCTGCGAATCTGGAGTGTCACAGGGGTGGAAGTTGGGAATGAGGGATTGAGGAGGCTGAGGAGGAACTGGCACTGGAGACACAGCCCACAGCAGCACAACACATCCTGGTGGATGGAAATCCACTTCCCAGAGAGTGCAGGGAGGCACTGCTGCAGGTCTGCTGGTCCCCCAAACCCTCCTGAGACTCTCCTGGACTGGGGCAGGAATGGGGAGCATGAGGAGACCCAGCAGTGCTGCTTTACTGGCCATCATCAGCTGCGGGAGATACTCCTGGGTGTGAGATCCACCTGGACACTGCTCCACTGCTGGAGATGTGGAAATATACTCCTCCCTCCTCTTCCTTCAACAGAAAACCAGGAAGTTTGTGGGAAATGACAGATTCAAGCCCAGTTTCTCCCCTACTCAGTCACTGATCATTTTCTGCTCCAAGTCTCTGCGCCCTCCCAGAGGTTTGGGAGTTATTAAGGATTTCCAGGCTGCCTTGCTTTATTTTCCATGGTAGGCTGCACTCGGGAACATCACACTGGAGAGCAACTCCCAGCGCTGAGACAGAAACACTCCTTCACTTATGCTTTTATTCAGAATCAGATTCATTTTTGCCTCTGCATTTCACAGAGGTTGTAACCTCTGAGACTGATGGGACAATTCATTCCAATGTTACACGAATCCTTCCTCCGTGGTTTTCCCTCTCCACATTAAACCTGCCACCAAATCAAGGCAATTTGGGTTGGAGATGGCTGGGAGATTGCCACAGGTCTGCATGCTCTTTATTAAATCACAGATCCTCGGAGAATCCATCACTTAAAACTACACAAAAGGTGGATTGAGGAGGCTTCCAGGAACATTAACACCTCCTGGTCCTTCGCAATAATTCACAGCGATCACAATCCAGACATGACTATCCAGTATCATTTAAGGGCTACATCCAACCAGTGTCTTCTGGATTTGGTTTATCCTCTCATCTAAAAATAAATAAAATAAAGAGTTCTTGTTCATTATCAGTTTAATCCCTGGCAAATCAACCAGTGGGAACTGAGCAAACAATGTGAGCTGTGGGTCTCTGCAGCGCTGAGACTGCTCTGTTTCCCTGACAGGACCTTTAGTTGATGTGGGAATGTTCAGGACATATTTTAAGTGGAAAAGACAAAAATATGAACCCTTCCAACCCAAACCATTGTAGGGTTTCTTGCTGCCCTCTGACAGCCTCACTTGTGATGGATTCAGCCTCCAGCCCTGAACAAAGTTTGCAATAAGCTTAATTCCCCAGGCAATCCCGTGCCCGAGTGCCTCAAAACGATGGGAGCATTTATGCTTGGAAAGCCTTGAAAGGCACTACGGGATATTCACCCCTCCAGACCCCAAGGTACCCCTTAGGGAACCCACTGGTGTGCCCAAAGAGTCAGTGGGCACCTCTAAAGGATGGCTCAGAGCACTGCTGATGCTCCAACCTGCTTCTGCAAAGCAGCGTTTCCTCCGGGCAGGATCCAGGAGCAGGAATGGGGGATCAGAGCCTCCATCCTGTCCCGTGACATTCCCACACAGATCCCTAATTTCTGAGGCTGATTTCAGTTCTGCTCTGTAAGGGCACTACTGCAAAGCCATTGCTTCTGCCCTGCATTATTAATAAACACAGCTCCAGCCTCAGCCAGCCTCCACGAGCAAAGTGTGTGTCCTACTTTCAGGAAAATAAAAAGGGAGGCTTTAATGAAGGAAGTTAAAACAAAACAACCACGAGGAAGACAGAATGCCTGGGAGGGAACATGCACCAGGCTTAATGAAGACATACATAATTTTAGTTTTTTTAAATTGTGTCTCTGCAGCAGAGTGATTTTAGATGCTCATTTTTGCATACTTAAAAGGGATTTTTTTTTTTTAACAACAGTGTCCTAAAAAACCAGGCTTATTGCAAGCATGAGTTTGCAATGCTGGTGTTTTGGCTTGCATCTCTCCCTCTAAAAACTGTGAGAAAATGCAACAGGAAAATCACACAAGGCAAGAACTTAAAACTGGAATGGAAAGCAATTCATAGAATCCCAGAACATCCTGAGTTGGGAGGGACCAACAAGGATCATCCAGTCCAACTCATGCCCTTGTTTGTAGGGGTCATCTGTGTAATAATTTAACACCTTCTGAGCTCAAACACCACCAAATATCCACAAGAAACCTGGCACTGGGAGAGGGAGAAATCAAGGCTCACTCCAGTTACCATTTCCCTTCCTCACTGGTGCCAGACCAAGGGGACTCCAGACTTCTCCAAGCTCCTCCCCTTGATTCCTCATCCTTCTCTGATGCTGTTACAAAGTTTAGGTCACTACATCGTTTAATTTCCCACGTGGATCACAGGATTTTGGTAACCATGAGGTCAAGAGAAGAGCATGAGCATTGCTGATTGCAGCAGGGCACCAGGGAGTGTTTGGAGAACACCAGGGACAAAAGCAGGTGGGATTTGAAAACTGGATTTAATCTTCACTCAGGGGTTGATCTCCTGCCAAGACTTTGTATGGAATCCCAGAAGAAGCCATGAGGTTTGGGGCAAGAGACACCTGAGAGAGAGCTCGTGTCAGGAGCACCTTCAGGGTGGAGCAGAGAGGGTGATCAAGCTGGGACAGAATGGTTCTGTTCAAGAGACCTCGCTTGCAGTTACATCCCACAAATCCAGAAGCCACAAGCAAAGGATGCTCTTCCTGCCCTTTCCAACCTCTATTCCAAGCAGTATTAAGGGGCACGTTTGCCTGGTTAATTTCCATATGGAGAATCAGATGAACCCTTGGTTTCTGATTGCTTTTTAGTGATCTGGAGGGATTTCTGCCAGCAGGTACCACCCCCTTCCCAGCCGGGGAGGTCTGGAACAGGACCTTGGCCATGGATGGGATGCTCAGGAGCAGTAATTCTGCTGGGAACATGCAGCATCTCTTTCTTTTTTAGACTGAATGTCTAAAATCCCTTTAAAACATACTTAGAATTGGTCTGCTGTTTCAGAAGTCCAAGGTTTTAACCCCCAGGCTGATTCCCAGGGTGTTTGAAGGACACCAGGAGCACGTTCCTCTCCTGGTTGTTTCCAGCCTCCTGTGTGACAGCAGCTCCTTCAATTTGAGGAAACACTCTCTGTACTGATGCAGGTTTTAACTCAGCCACTGAACCACAGAATTAGTTCAGCCCAATTCCATTTAACACAGTTGAGGATGCTGTCACTCTGTCACATGTCCCCACTGCCATGAGATTTTATGGCGCTTCTTTTCTATCAGATATCTCTCAAAATCTCTTATTTCTTTTTCTCCTGGAAGTCTGTTTCCCATTGAGAAGGGACCACTGAGTGTGGTGCTGGGAGGTCCTGAGCAGCAGAGCTGGCTCCTGCTTCCCACAGTGGTTAAAATGATTTAATATCCTGCTGTGATATTAAATTGTATTGATTTCAAGAGCTGCAAAATTGTTTATAACAGAACCACAGAATGGTTTGGGTTGGAAGGGACCTTAATGACAACCCAGTTCCAACCCTGTGCCTTGGGCAGGGACACCTTTACCTGGACCAGGTCTCTCCAGCTTGGCCTCAAGATTTATGGGAAACTGTACGAAAGGTTTAGCATTTTAATCCCAGTTTTAATTTCTGAATTTTAATCTTCATCGTTTCCTCGCTAGTTTAGTCCTTAGCTGTGTTACCCACTGCAAGGTTTTTGTTCTCCATGCAAAACGACCTGTCAGCTCTCTGGACATCAGGAGGTTTCCAAGTTGGAAATTATTAAAAGCATTTTTTAAGGATGAGAAACAGAGGAATGAAATTTAAATGTCAAATGGCCGTGGCAGCTCTCTGGCTTGAGCATTAAGCTGTGCAACAAAAAGATCTGGTGAGGGGGTACAAAAATGATCAGAGGATTTTTTTTTAAGGGAAAGCAAGTCAGGAAAGATTAGGATTGCACTTGAGCAGGAAGCATTGGGAATGAACAAAAGGCTGACTGGCACAAAGAGGATTGACCACATCATGCAAATCTAAAGCAACAGACAATAATTGGCATGGCTTTAAAAAATAATAATACTAATCAGCAACTCAAGCCTTAATGAATCTGCAGGGCTGCTTTCTGCAAAGGACTGCAGTGATAAAATAAAGCAGAAATCAAAGCATTTTTCATGAGAGGACCCCACAGCCACGGGGACAAAGGTGGGGAACAACCAACGTCTTGGAAAAGCTGCTGACTAGCAAGGTTTGGGGGGATTATTCCATATGGAACAATCGTGAGGAAGCTTCTGAAGGCTGTTTTCAGTGAGGGGAGACCAAGACAGATGGACAGCTTGGCTCCCACTGAGTGTCCCTTCTGCTGGGTGGAGGGAACAGGCTGCAATGATGGGGCGCCAGAAGGGATGTCCAAGGGTTTGCTGCTGCCTGCCTGGGAGAACCCCAATTTCCAGGGTTATCCCTGTGTTTCCTTGTTCTCTCCTGCTTTTCTCAACTGTTCAGGTTGGAGGGGACCTTAAAGCTCATCTCATTCCATTCCCTGCTGTCCTGGGCAAGGACACCTTCCACTATCCCAGGTTGCTTCAAGTCCATCCAACCTGGCCTTGGACACTTCTTTCTGAGGGTTGTTTCAAGTGATTTCTAATGGAACCTCCACCCTCCCAAGGATAGTGTTGAAGATGCTCAAGAAGCAATACAGACCCCCCCAAAAATTCCTGTCCTGCAGTGACTTGGGGTTTCCTCTCAGTTGGGTGTTCCCTTGGCCATCTGCCCATTCAGTGGAGGAGCTGCTGCCTGCACGACTGGGGGCAAGTGACATTTTATAATATCCAGGCCAAAATCCTGGAATGCTGCAGTATTTACATTCCTGGCTGAGCAGGGAGGACATTGCCAGCCTCTGGCAGGACAAGCTACTAATACATTCATGGGCTTTTTCTTATTCTATGGAGTTGTTTTCATTTAATTCCTCCAGTGTTTTATCCTTCAGGGGGAATTCGAGGGTGGCCAGCACACATCCAGGGGAACAAAACTGGTTTCATGTTCCATGTTAAGGCTTTAATGGGAAGAAATGCAGCTAAAGGCCTTATCAAAAGCACATAAACCCAAAGAAAACACAACAGATCCCTTCCAGAATCATCCACAATAAACAGTTTTATGGAATATGTGTAAACTGTGATGTGGAGAAGACAAAACCAAAGGATTTTGGCAACAAACCCCTCATTCCTGTTTCAGCAGCCTTGGAAAGCGCCTGAGCCTGGGGATCCACTGATTTTATGACAACTGGGAGACTGAAAACTTGGCAATTAGGGGGAGAGAGGGTTTAGCAAGTCTGGCACAAAGTCCAGCTTTGTGTTCCTTACGCAAGCAGCTCTTCCTGCTGCACACTCAAAGACAGCTTCATTAGCAAGCTGTAAAATCCTGTGGCTCTTCTGAGGCAAAACCATTCAGAACAAACAGCTCAAGCAACCAAAAGTCGAATCAAAGGGCGATACATGATTTTTCATCTCCAGTATGTGTGCTTGGAAATGGATGAGCAAGGAATGTTTTCAGGCCTTTTTCAGGATTTTTACCTGGGGCGTAGCCAGGGCTGCTGGTTGGATACATGTTGGGATTGTAGGCTGGGGCAGCGGTGGGATAGCCTGTTGGATAGCCTGAAATGAGAGAAAAACAGGAATTAGGATTTTAGCAGTCAAGCAAGGATGGCACCCCTGGAAAGCAATGAACAACCTGTGTGAGCACAGAAGCCACTGAGGGAAAACACAGGCGGATTCTCTGGGAACAGGAAGGACCACGAATGTGCTCCACAGGCTTACACGGGACATCACCAACATTTCATCTTTATTCCTGTAGGAAACAAGGATCAGAATGCAGAACGCAGGGATGCTCGTGTGCTTTGGAGAAAACTGCTGGGAAAATCCATACTCTGAACATGGAATTCAGGTACAAAACCCCACCGGCACAGCGATACTGGAAAGGTTTTCCTGGGCTGCGTGGCAGCACTTTGGAGAGCTCAGCACTGCCATTAAGCAGAGTTTCTGGCTGAAGGGAAGGCAGGGCTCCTGCAGGAAAACACGCCAGCCCTGTATTCACCCATGGCTGCACAAGTGCCATTCCCAGGAGGGACCCGATTACCTGCCAGGCCACCTGGAAGGAACGCGCTCGGACCCCTTGGAGCCACGCAGGATTTAATGGGCACTTTGGGGAAGGCTGCAGAGCATCAAGGTTGCAGAGCATCTTCAGTTTGCATCAGCCTCACTCAGAGCGGTCAGAGGGAGTTCAGGGGAATTGTGTGATGGAAGTGGGGGGCTGGAAATCGTGGCACACCCCAGAGCCTGTGTGCACCCACACAGTGCAGGTGTCCAGCATCCACCTCCTACTTCACTGGAAATTCCTGTGCTCTGTGGAGACCACAGACACAACCTCTGCACCTCGGTCTGCTCCTTTTCCACAAAATCACACTATGTTCTGAGCTGGAAGGAACCCCAAGGATCATCCAGTCCAGCCCCTGGCCCTGCACAGACACCCCAACAACCCCACCCTGGGCATCCCTGGCAGCGCTGTCCAAATGCAGCCTCGGGGCCGTGCCCATTCCCTGGGGAGCCTGGGCAGTGCCCAGCACCCTCTGGGAAAAGAACCTTTCCCTGATATCCAACCTAAACCTCCCCTGGCACAGCTCCAGCTGCTCCCTCGGGTTCTATCACATTGCTTTCTGTTTCCTTCAATTTCTTGGAAGTTTTCCCTCCTGAAAAGAGTAACACCCGAATAACTCCATCCTTCTTAGGTGCTGCTGAACGGGACACGTTAATCCTGCTTTGCTGCTGGAGAATTTGGCTTTGCTGTGCGTCACCGCCCCGTTTATCTGTGTGTCCCCTTGGCCATCATCCCAGAGCAGAGCCAATGGAATGACCCTTAGAGAGTGTTTCCATGCCAAGCCCCACTGATACTGGCTGCTGGCTGCCAGCAAAGGCTGGAAGGAGGCAATTAGCAGTGGATTTACACTCACCTTTTAAAACATTTTATTTTATTAAATAAAAGCAAGCGTGGGTCTGTACTCCCCCCGCTTCTGAGCAGCAAGAGAGCCATAGCACAGTTCCCCCCCCCATGCCCCAAATCCCACTGCTCTCCAACCCTGGCACCACTGACTTCTGTGGCAAAATGTTGAGGTTCGTTTGAATAAATCTAATTCAACAATCATGACCACTGTACTGGAATAAATGACTGAGTGTTCTACCCTCTCATTTTCATCAGTGATATATTTGGCTTCTAAATCAGGTTAATTAAAAATTGCTGTAGTTAATGTTGGATAAGCAGCAGTTCAACAGATTTCTTTTTTTTTTTTTTTAGGCTACAAGGAATTCTGTTGTCATCATACCCAGGAATATCTAAAGCCTTTCAGCAATCAAGAAGCTCCTTAGGAAGTTATTTGCAGATCCAGTGATTGCAAGCAGAGCGTTAATGATGAGGATCTTAAATCAGAAACATCCCTGCTCTCCACTTCATTAGAAGATTACCATGTCTTTTCCAGGACATTCACTGCCCCACACTCTTCCCGTTTCCTCCTGACAATCTGGTCAGGGCTGCTAAACCAACTCCAGCTCACTTCTTGAAGTGTATTTTCCTTAAAATTCTCCCACCTGTGTTTCTCCATGGGGTTTTACCTTTTTGGCAGAAGGTAAAAGAATCCCAGAATCCCAGACTGGTCGGGGTTGGAAGGGACCTCAAAGATCATCCTAATTCCAGCCCCCTGCCATGGGCACAGATGATGATGGCTGTGCGCGTGCCATGGTGTTGGGAAGTCCCTTGCTCATTCCTGAAGGATTAGGATCTAAAGGACAGCCTCTTGGGGCTCCAGGAGGTTCTTCTGATCTTTGCTGCTGGAAAATGCCCCCAGGTAAGCCCTGAACCCCACAAACTGCTGCAGTCTTTAGTAATAATCCTTAATTAGCAGTCCTTAGTCACCAGCCATGACAAACACAGTCCTTTGTGGTCACAAATGTTTCACCTGTGCCCTCTGAGGTGCCACCAGCACTCACCCACTGTCAAATTCAGGAAAAAACCCTCCTCTACTCGGACCAAAACTCGCAACATTGGGGTTATACGTTAAAAAAAGAGCCTGAAATAAATCAAACCACAGGAAAAGTGTGGCTTTAGGTAAGATTTTCCACCCAGACGAATATTGAAGGATTTATTTCAGGCAGATGGAGGCAACTGTGTATTTATAGACTCACAGAGTTGTTTCACTTGGAAAAGACCTTTAGGACCATCAGGCCACCGCTCCCCAGCACTGCCAAGGCCACCACTAACACATGTCCCCAAGTGCCACATCCACACCTATTTTAAAACCCTCCAGGGTTGGGGACTCAATTGGTCTTTCTCCTTTTTTTTGGGTTCAGTTTCTGCTTGGCAGGACTCTTCCTTACCGTGGTATCTTTCGTTGTTCTGAAGGTAAGTGAGGGCTGATTTTGGAATCGTTTCAGCTCAAATAAATATGATTTCTATCAAGGAAGCTTTAATAGCTTTGGATGCAAAAAGAAGCCCTGCTCTGCACTATCTTCCACTCTGATCTCATAAACTTTGATAAGTGCTGACCTCCAGCAAGAAAACTTGTCCTTTCTATTTTAAGGGGAAGCAGAGATGGGAAAGGTACAGGAAAATTAATGTGGTTTGCTCCTTTTTTTGGACATAGTGAAAAATAAGAAAGTAGCAGAATCTGGGGCAATTTGTGCCAGGAGAAACATGCCTGGAAATTACCAGCACTCAAAATCCAGCAGGTTTAAAAATACATGAGACATCTTTTATTCAGCAGGGCCTGTTGTCATTGGACAAAGGGAAAGGTTTCAAACTGAAGGAGGGTTGATTTAGATTAGATACGAGGAAGACATTTTTTACAATGAGGGTGATAAAACATTGGCACAGGGTGCCCAGAGCAGCTGTGGCTGCCCCTGGATCCCTGGCAGTGCCCAAGGCCAGGCTGGACGGGGCTTGCAGCACTCCGGGATAGGGGAAGGTGTCCCTGCCCGTGGCAGGGGGTGGCACTGGATGGTCTTTAAAAGGTCTCTTCTGACTCAAACTACTCCAAATCCTATAATTTTTATATCTTATTGGTTTTGAGCCTTTAGGATTTATTTGTTGGCTCTTCTTCATCCCCCAAATAATCCCAAATCAGCTCCCACATGGAAGGAAAAGCTGTGGTCCCCCATGATGGTCCCCATGTCTTATATTCTCTTGGGTACAAGACAAAGTCTGGATCCAACAACCAGGAATGAGCTCAGGAGAGGTGGCAACACCAAATCAGCTGGCATCCTGCTCTGATTTTCCCCCTGGAAAACCTAAGAGACCTCCTGTAAATCCCTGCTCCTCCTGCTGACACTGCTCCCCTCCTGCCACATCTGTCCTGCCTCGTCACCTTGAATGGAAAATAACAGCAAGAGGCTCAAACCCACTTGACATGAAGATGTCAGGAACAGAAAGAAAACACCCTTTACTTTCTATGGATCTGCAAGTGACAGGACTCTGTCTCTGCTGGGGCTTGAGGCTTTGCAGTGGTGCAGAAGGAAAGAAAATGAGATGAAAAATATTGAACAAAATTTATTAGATTCCTCGTAGAAGATCTCCGAAGTTATTTTGTGGCTTATTTTAATTTAATATCATCTCCACAATCAATAGGAGTAAGAAAGGCAGTGTTCATTTAATCTCCTCCCCAAGGAAAACACACAGCACTCCAGCTCTGGGAAGCACTAACTGAGCTGCTTTAAAAACCACCACACAGTAACTGCAAAGCAAAAAGCACATGGGGCTGCATAAGTAGGTATTTTAAAGCCACCTCTAATTTTACATGTATTTTAAATGTTTCTGTATCAAAATCAGCTAATAACACCCAGCCAATGACAATCCACAAGTGCTCAGGCTCTGAAGGACTTGGTTCTCTTGAAATCCTTGAAGGAGAATTTGCTTCTCCTTGGCTACAGGGCCCATGCTTTGGTCCATGTCCCAGCCTCCCACCCACTGGGAATCGTCACTTACAACACTGAATTCCAGAATGTGCCATTTCACTTTTTCAAGACTAGTTTCATTGACCATTATCTGATCAAGGCCTTAATTGCTACAAGCAGCTGACATTAATTTATAAGACAAAATATTCTCCTTCATTCTTTTTCTTAATGAGTCTCAAGCAGTGCAGACTCCTGAAAGTGGCTGTGTCACAAGGATTTTTACAGGGACAGATGATAAAGTCCCTTATCTAAGGGCAGGACAAAGCACTATAAAACCACACTTCAACTCCTTGAACCGCCAAGGACTCCAGCTCGACACTTGCTGCGATTGAGAGCTCATTAACCACCAACATTCCCTGGAAGGAAAAGCCAGGCAGACACACAAAACCATCCCTCTTGTGGCATTCATTGCTCCACGGTGGATAAATATGAGAGATTATTTGGGCCCCTCCCAAAAAGGACCTTGAGGGGCTGGAGCGTGTCCAGGGAAGGGAACGGAGCTGGGAAGGGGCTGGAGCTCCAGGAGAGGCTGAGGGAGCTGGGGAAGGGGCTCAGCCTGGAGAAAAGGAGGCTCAGGGGGGACCTTGTGGCTCTGCACAAGTCCCTGACAGGAGGGGGCAGCCGGGGGGGTCAGGCTCTGCTCCCAGGGAACAGGGACAGGAGGAGAGGGAACGGCCTCAGGCTGGGCCAGGGGAGGTTTAGATTGGATATTGTAAAAACTCCTTCACTGAAAGGGCTGCCCAGCCCTGGCACAGCTGCCCAGGGCAGAGGTGAGTCCCCATGGTTGAAGCCATGCAGATGTGGTGCTCAGGGACATGGGTCAGTGGTGGCTTTGGCAGTTCTGGGGGAATGGTTGGACTCGATGGTCTTGGAGGGCTTTTCCAACCTGACTCTGAGATTCTGTTTTAGCAATTCTCCCTCTAAACCCCATTAACCACCGTCCAGCCCTCTGTTTCTGCTGAGTGACAGCTTTGGAGCTGCAGCAGCCCCAGGAACATTTCTGCTTTATGATCACCTCCTCGGGTCAGCCAGATGGAGCCAAAGCATTTTCCCCTGCAAAACACTTTCATGTTCTATTTTAAGCCCATCCAGCATTTCTCATTCTTTATTGCCCAGCCCTCAGAAAACTCTTCAAAAATAGGATTTACAAGCACCTTCTCAGGACAAAAACATGAGAAACTTCATGCCTTCAACTACACACTGCTGTAAATCCACTTCCTTTAGACTGATTGGGAATTTATTCCTGCAGAAAATGACATGTTGGGAAATGAATGTGCAGATTTGGTACTTGAGGAATTACCCCAGAAGTGAGAAATGAGAGAGCAGACACCACGTAGGCTCCCTGGCACAGCTCCACCAAAGCCTCCACCAGCCAGACTTGCAGCAGGGCTCTTGAACGTTGATTGCTGGGAGCAGTGACACCGGAAAGGATGTGCCTGGCTATGTGATGGAGAGGGGACACAGGGAAAAGAGCTGAGAAGGACATCTGGGAACTAATTCTGCATCGGAAACCAGCCTCCAGAGATGAGGAGCTCCAGCATTTCCGAAAGGACTCGCAGCAGGGGTGTCATCAAAGCTTGCTCTCCCATGGCATGAGCCAATCTCATTCCAGAAGGATCTTCCCAGCCTGCCTGGCTCCTCACACAGCTGCAGAACTCCGGACTTAGGCCATGCATCTCCTCCTGCCTTTTGGGGAACTGTTCCCAGGGAATATCCCTTGGTACATGGGATTTAGGGAGGTGGTCTCTGAGCAGCTTCTTACACAGGGCGTTGCCAGACCTTCCCTACTCAGTGGGAACTGTTAAAAACATCTCTGAGTGAATCCTGCTCTGCCAGCTCAGGGCAGGAAGGATGGGATAACCTTTCCTTTCTTCCCTCATCACACACATCCATCTGTGTGATGGACACATTTCCATGGCAAGTTCTACCCAAACCTCTCCTGATGCCTCTCCTCGGACAAGCAGCCAGGTAAATGCACCTAGATGCTGCAGGAGCCCAGGGGCTGGAGCAGGTTTCATTTCACACTGCTCATCCCCCGTAACCACAGCTACCCCATCACTCACTCGCTGCCTTGCCACAAAACTATCCCAGCCCACTCACGCTAAGTGGTTGTAAAAATAGAGGAAAAGCTGAAAGCAAGGGTGTGGGATTGTTCTGAAGAGCAAGTTAATGGATGGTTGAGAATCCAGCATTTCTGAAGGCTCTGAGGATAATAAATACATTCGCTCCCATGAAAAAATGCCACCCCCTTATTACTGTTTCAAGCCTCATCAGCCCAAGAGTGGAGCAGTCAGATGAATGTGGATGCACCAGACACAGCAATGGCTTTAAAAAAAGATTTGGTCTCACATTTGACAACCTCGCTCCTGGAGACCTTTTACAGTTGGTTCTCTTTTCACCTGAAGGGTCCTTCCTTTTAAATAAACAGCAGCTACTTCCTGCTCATTACCCAGGGCCATGCAAAACCAACCTTCCCAGGTTGCTCCAAGCCCCGTCCAACCTGGCCTTGGACACTGCCAGGGATCCAGGGGCAGCCACAGCTGCTCTGGGCACGCTGTGCCAGGGCCTCACCATCCTCACAGGGAACAATTCCTTCCCAATATCCCATCACTTCAGCTCCACATTCCCAGGATTGTGAAGACATTACACTGGGGGAGGCAGGCTCCCCAGGAGGGGAGGCAGCTCTGGACTTGCAGAGCAGAGGATGAGGAAGGAACAGTGCAGGTCCTCTCTGGTGAGAAGACATCTGTACCTCCTTCTGTCTCCTTCCTCTCCCTCCCCAGGATCACAGCTTGATCCAGCGGGTGGTGAATTCCATTTGTGTGAAAGCACACACTCCTTGAGCAATCTTCCTTATGGGCTATCCACATTTTACATGGTAAGCACAACGCTTGGAGCCCAGGCACAGGAGCTCCACAGGCATCATGGATAACACAACCATGCTGCTGCAACCTCACTTTGGACAAACCCAACCGCCCCAAAATCCTGACAAAACCCACTGGAATCTGGCAGGGAATATTTTCTTTTGATGACCATTTCCTTTATATTGTACAGACTCCTAAGAAAGCACAGCTGAGAGTGCCGGGAGTGGCAGAGGTGCCTCTGGCATGGGGTGATGGAGAGAAAACCTCCAGTGTCTGCCAGGGCGGCCTGGACACGTGGCACCGCCTGTTTGTCTCCATTCCACAGGGTCACAGCGTTGACACAATGGGGTCCTGCCTGCCTGGAGGAGCTTTCCCCAGCTGGAGGTCAAAGACAAGGGGATGGATGGTGGGGCCTCCCTGCCCTGAGGAGCTGCAGAATCCTGGTTGCTCGGGATTTCGGCTGCGAAAGCAGTGATTTTGCACAGAACTCTGAGCTCTTCCATGGGACTCTGTGGTTGCACGGTGCCATACATCAGCTGGAAGCCCTTTCCTTCATCATGCCAGGAATTAGGAGGATTTACGAGCCCAAAAAGATGTTAAGAAAATGACAGAAGCACTGTTTTGGACACACATTGCCCCGATTTTCTCTTGCTCAAACAAAACTTGCTCTCAGACCAGTTTTTAAGGTTCAGTACAGTTGCAAGCTGTTGGGCAAAAGAGATCATTCCCATTTCCATTCTTATTTCAATTCCACCTCAGTTTTGCTTCCCACCTACGTCCAAAACAAACCTCCCAGGCCTTACTGCAACTGCCTGGGTACGGGATGCATTTGGATGAGCAAAACTCATCCTGAAAACTAGGAGCAACTGTCCAAAAATATTAGAGAGATTGTTGATTGCTTAGTGCACACACTATAAATAAACCAGAGTGACAGAACTTGTCAGACTGTCAATCAATATCACTTCTGGGCCACAGACATGTGTCATATCCTCTCCCGTGTTCAGACAAGGCTCTGTGGGAAAGAAGTTCTGGAAATGGGTTTAACTTGTGCAATATTGATTCTCCTTGCAATGATTTACTTCGCTCTGTATTTGAAGAATCCAGAGTAGGATACAAACAGTCCCCACTGATAAAATAAAAGGGTTTGTTGCTCCACAGAAAGAAGCTCCTTTGCAGTTTTTCTTAAATGCTCAACTGTGGCTCAACCTTACCCAGTAGTGTTCCCCAGGGAAATATTTAGCTGGAAAGATTTAAAATAAATTAAGATGGCAGAAGAGTGCTCAGCTTGAAACAGACCACGTAGTATTAGAATCCCAGGATGGTTTGGGTTGGGAGGGACCTTAAAGCTCATCCAGTGCCAACCCCACCAAGGGCAGCGACACCTTCCACTGTCTCAGGTTGCTCCAAGCCCTGTCCAGCCTGGCCTTGGACACTGCCAGGAATACATTCTTTTGCTTTTCAATCATGAATTTGCCATTTCCCTGAATTTGTGGAGGGCGAGGAGAGCCTCACCCGGATGCTCCTGGTCTCCTGCTCTGGCAAGAGTTTTTATGGCAGCTCTAGAGGGGTGTGAAGGCCCTTTCTGGAGGAGTTGGGAACATAAATGCAGGCAGGACTCTACACTCTCCATGCCCTCAGGTTATAGGTTACAGCAGGATATTTACAATAACTGCTCGGAAAACAGCCCTTTGTGATGTCCAAAATGCACTTGTTCATCTGGCTAATTTTCAATCCATCCTTTTCAGCTCTGCTCCCAAGCCAGGACCTACAAAGAGAATCAGTTCAAGCCCCATTTTTTTGCTCCAGCTGTAATTCCTGCGTGTGGTCCATGCAAAACCTCTGTGCTTCCAGCTAAGGAAAGGCAACTGCTCCAGTCTGCATTCCTGATGCCTTCCTAAATCCTGGAACTGGGAATTTGCCCCTGTCTTCTATCTGTCGTAATTTCTTTTTTCTGCCAGGTTGGTGTTTGCAACAACTGGGTGCAAAATAGAATCCTGGAATGGTTTGGGATGAAAGAAGTGATGGCAAAAAGCTCCTTGCTTTTAGTTTTTCTTATTCAAAATGCTTGAATTGAATTTGCCAGTTTTGGAACTGCCTTAAAAATGGAATTCCAGGTGTGCTGCCAAAGCCAAGGTGCCCAGCATTGCCCTGAGCATGATCAATGATTAACACAACAGAAACTGACTGGTAATTAATCAATCAGTAATCAATCAGTTAATTGACTAATTAAGTCTCTCCATAGCACAAACATTGTCCTGGCTCCCATCTCTGATTTTTACACTCCACATTGTCCTCTGGCACTGGCAGCATCCTCCTGATTTCGTCCTTGATTCACACCCTAAACAGCATCTCTGGGGACACCAAATTTCCTGTTTCAGCTCATTTTAGTAAGAGGCAACTCCAGAACAGTCAAAACAATGTTACACATCAAATTACTGCCCCAAAGAGCCAGTTTGAAAGCATGAATGTAGTGATTTTCATTTGCAAAGATAAAAATTCAGAATGATAAAATATCTAGGGTTACAAGAAGAAGCCAAACTCAGGAAGACTCAGGTTTATTCTTAGATATTGAAATTTTAAAATGCTCATTAACTTTCAAATGTCCATATGGTATTTTGGACATTCTGGCCTCAGACCAGAGGAGTGAATTGCTCTCAAATTCATTGGCTATGGACAAACACAGCAGCAGATGGAGCACACGGAGAATATTAACAAAAGCAGGTTTTGGGTGTTAAAAGGTTTAATGGGTCTCTCACATGTATTTGGGCCAGGAGATCGGATTCAAATTGTGCTTGGGGGAAGCTGAGAATCCCTAATATTTGAACTGGCAAAACTCCACAGTGCTGTTTGAAAAATGGCTCTGGTGGAAATAAAATCTGATTTCACCAGCTTGGAAGTGCAAAGGTTCTGTCAGAAAGGCAGCAGGGATACCGTGATCCCACAAAGATCCTTTATCCCAAGGTTTTTGTTACTGATTTTCCAGCCAAGAGCTGGGATGAGATTCCCTGACAGTTACACGTGACCCTTGAGAATCCCACCAGCTCCTGCCCAACTCACAGAAATCCAGGGAGGAAGAACAGCACTGGAATTATGGGGCTGTGCAGAATTTACTACTTCTGGTTCGTAAGCTGAATTTTTCAACCCCTAAAGAAGTGTTATAAACCATGTTCATGCCCTATAATCCCTCTCCTAAAAAAACCCCCAAGCCCAACTAATTTCTGGGAATACTTGAACTGGAGTTATGTTTTTGCACCAGCTGTTCTGGTAGAGCATCTCTTCAGAAACCTTGGGAAGAAAAAATTAAATACAAAAAAGCAAATAGAAATCCCTTCCCTCCATCCTGTAAATATTTTATTCCTTACAAAAAGCCTGGAAGAAACTCCAAACATAATAAACCCCACAGCTGAGGGGTGACAGCCTGGGATGTTTTAGCACAGTTTTCCTTTGCTTGCTATAAAACAAGGATTTCTACACTGGTTCAACTCAGCAAAGCAATTGCTTAATTACATAAATTACATTTTATGGTTGAGGTGCATCTTCCTGGTTGCTCATGCAACTAAAAAGTGATAAATTTGTGGCAGGTCCTCTTTTGCTTGTTTTTGACACAGCGAAGCAGCCAGGCTTGTTTAAAAAAAAATCCCAAGATTTGTGTGGGGCAATTATTTCACATGGATAACTGGGAGACCCCTGTGACCCTCGGGATGGGTGGCAGATGGAGAGCGAGGGAGGAAGATGGAAAATTTCTTTGTGGAAAGGATTGTCCGGGCTGCCCAAGGAAGTGGTGGAGTCCCCATCCCTGGTGGGATTTAAAAAACCAGGTTGCTCAAAGCTCCATCCAACCCGGCCTTGGAGATTCCCAGGGATGGGGGGAATTAAAGGTCCTTGGGGCACTCTCTGCCCCCCCATTTTAGAAGGGCAGTGTTGGGTTGTGTTTAGGGAACGGCTGTGGCTTTAACATCCTGCAAGGATTTGGGGATTCTCTGCTGTGCTCCTAACAATCCTCTCAGGAATTCAATCCAGGAGCCGACTTCTCGGCAGAAACGCGGGGAGTCCGCAAATCCAAAATGAGTCATCGTGCTGCAGGTAGTGAAGCTGCCTTAAAAATAACACATCCAGCGTGGCTGGGAAACAGCAAAAAGGATCAGCAGTTCCCTCCAGGAACGGCAAATTAGAGTAATGGACTGGGATGGGAAAGGGAGAGGAAAAAAAGAGAGAAGCTCAGAAGTTAAAGGAGCGAAAGGCAGGATGTCGAGCAAAATAAAATCAGAGGGTTCACGTCAGCCCCCTCCTGTACTGGGGGCTGCTGGGCTGAAAAATCAGCTTAAAAAAGGGAAGATGACTGATTATGGCTTGGGACTCAGAATACCAGCAGGCTTCGGTTTGACCAGCAGAACCTGAGGGATGATTTAAGCGAGGGGAGTAGATAAGGAGAGGGAAGAGGCATCCAGGGGAATCTCTCGGATGGACTTAAAAATTGTCACCAAAAAAGCCAACAGTATAAAACTGCCATTAACTCATGGCATCAAATACACTTCATAAAACATGATTTGAGGCACTTGAAACTGAAAATAGCAATATATCCACATTATTATGGATTATGGACAGAATCATGGAATGGTTGGTGGAAGGGGACTTAAAAGCTCATCCGGTTCCGCCCCCTGCCATGGGCAGGGACACCTTCCACTGTCCCAGGCTGCTCCAAGCACCATCCACCCTGGCCTTGGGCACTGCCAGGGATCCAGGGGCAGCCACAGCTTCTCTGGGCAACCTGTTTTCTCTGCAGAGCCAAAACTCCTGGCAAGTTTTGTCTTCTGCCTAAAAATGTTAATGGGAACAGTTGAGAAGTAAAGGATTGGCCAAGGTTGTGTCTACACTTAAAAATAGCTGAAATAGCTAAAATAAACCAAGTTTGTATTTATCCTGGCACATGACTGGCAGCACACAGTCCCTCACCAGTGCTTCCATAGGCAGTGGTGATGCTTTCCCTTCAGGTCCCCTGAAACCCTCCTCTGCCTGGATTTGTGCCTCCCACTCCATCTCAGCACGTCGGAGACCTCCCGTCATCCACAAAGTCCTGGTCTACTTCCAAGCGGGGCAAGCATAAACAGCGTGTATTTTATTGGACAGGGTTATTTCAAAAGCTCTATGTAAAGACTGCATTTAAATTATGCTAAAGCCTCAGCACCATAAAATGCTGAGGCAATGCCTCATGTCTCTAAGCTCTTTACAGATTCACACATTACACACACTGCCTGGAGAAGCTGTGGCTGCCCCTGGATCCCTGGCAGCGTCCAAGGCCAGCTTGGACAGGGCTTGGAGCAAGCTGGGACAGTGGAAGGTGTTCCTGCCTGTGGTGGCAAAGGAGGCTCTGAGGAAGCTTTCCCACGGCCTAAAGAAATCAGCAATTTCCTATAGGAATCTGGTTTGAACAGACTGATTGGAAATGGAGCAGCCTTAGGAAACACTCCTAAAGATTTTGCTCCTTCTTTTAAACACAAGCAAAGTGCCAGTTCCAGGTCACCTGGCGAACATCAAGCGGGTCAAACGCAGTCCTCAGCACACGGTGACACCTTGGCTGTCCTTGGTGGCACAAAGTGACTCATTTTGGTCAAATAACCACCAGGCAGCCCGTCAGGCAGTGCTCCTGTTCAATGCTAATGAACTTCTGCAGATTTCCAGGACAAAATCAATGCGTTACAATTAATTTATCCCAGTGACTGTCCTGCAGGATCTGCTCACTGCAATAAATTGAGGGAAACCATGACTGAACATCAGCTTCATTTCCTAGGTGGAATTCACTAGGTGTAGCACTCACCCCCTGCTTTCCCAAGTCACCCATGGCTCAAATCTAAGCTGTTGTCCTTGAAAAAAATAAAATGAGATCTGAGATCCAAAATGCAGCTGAAGTTAAGAGGTGCCCCAGCACTGCCATCAAGAACTGGGCTTCCTGCCCCAATCCTTTTCAAAAATGACAGGACCAACAGCAAAGAAATTGAGAAATATAACCAGCATTGAAAGACTCACTTCTAGCATTTAATTTCCAGTAACACAAATTAATAAGAACTCTATTAGAAGTCTGGAGTTTTCTAAATTTACGTTGGAAGCATTTCAGGAAATGTATTTTAGTTCAAAGTATCACAGAATCACAGATGGTTTGGGTTGGAAGGGACCTTAAAGCTCATCCAAATCCACCCCCCCTGCCATGGGCAGGGACACCTTCCACTATCCCAGGCTGCTCCAACCTGGCCTTGGACACTGCCAGGGATCCAGGGGCAGCCACAGCTTGGAAAATGTATCTGACTTGCAAATGTCAAGGAGGAGGAATGACCTGAGGCCAGTTTGTCACTGCTCTGTTGAGTAAGTTTTAAAAATGCAGAAAGAAAATAATCTCTTTTTGCAGCAGGTTTTTCTCCCTATCAAAAATAAACTAACACACAAACACCTCAAGAGTTTAATCTAAAATAGCTTTATAAAGGGCTCTCACAGGCTGGAAGTCACAACTAAAAATGCTTTTAATGCCATAAAATAGGAAGCAAAGTTTTACAGCAGAATATTTTGTATAAAATTCCAGACTAGTTTAGGCTGGAAGGGACCTTAAAAAATATCTCATTCCAACCCCCAGCCAAGGGCAGGGACACCTTCCACTATCCCAGGTGGCTCCAAGCCCCAGTGTCCAACCTGGCCTTGGACACCTCCAGGGATCCAGGGGCAGCCACAGCTTCTCTGGACACCCTGTGCCAGGGCCTCCCCACCCTCACAGAGAAGAACTTTTTCCCAATATCCAGTCTAATTAAAGTCATTCCACAATCATATTCCTGTGAGTTGTAGTGCATGGGGAAAGCAGGAGAAAAAGTTCAGTGTTGAAAACTGTCATCAGTCACATGGCAAGCTTCTGGAGAAATTAATTCCAATAAATACAGGCCTTTGGGACCCCAAACAAGGGTTTGATCACAGTGCCTTGGACTGGTCCAGGGTTATCAGCCAAGTGGAGGAAAGGAATTTCCAGAATGGGTCTGTTTAACAGCAGAAGTATTTCAGGAAGAGAATTATTGTGGGTATGATGTCGCACATTCCAGAGAACACTTAGATGTGTTCACCAAAAGGAAAGAATGGAATGGAAGGAATAGAAGAGATTAAAATGGAATTGTTCAGTTGGAAGGGATCTACAACAATCAGTCCAGCTGCAAACTGGGTTCAGTTCAAAGGTTCAGTCAGTATAAACTGGTATCTGCAGCTTCAGTGTTTGCCCTGCAGGAATCTGAAAAACGGGAGAATAAAAGGTGTTGAAGAGAACAGCTCTGGGAAACTCCCCTCTCCTCAAAGGTAAGAGCAACAGCATGATCCTGGGAAATCCATCCCCCATACACTGATTCCATACCCCAGCAGCACCTACTCGTGTGCTCACTTGCCCTTTCCACACAGACAGCTTCCACAGACTTTTCCATTCCATTCCATTCCATTCCATTCCATTCCATTCCATTCCATTCCATTCCATCCCATTCCGTTGTGTCTTTCTCTTCTTCCCAACACCTAAACCTTTTTCTGGTACGACCCCATCCCAAAAAGCCAAGGTGAACACCCCTCTGTGCCCATCCCACCTCCCTTCCCAGCCCTGATCCACCCACAGAATACCCTGGCTACACCCAAACAGGTGACACATGACAGGTCACCAAGTCAAACCCCAAAAGCCATCCCCACCACATTCCTCACCCTTCCTGCCCATGATCCTCCTGTCAGCTATGACAGATTTTGCTTCTCAGACCACCCCAAACCTCCCAAATTCCTGCAGTTCCACACCTCTACAGCAGAACCTTTGTCACCCAGCACAGCAGGCACTGCCTCACCTGCCCCCTCTGTCCTGCCCTCCCTTTATTTCAGGCTGGGAGCTGCAGGCTCTCCCTAGGGACATGCACTCGAGTCCATGAGGATCAAGGAATATCCATCTCCACAGACAGAGCTATTAATAGCCACTCACCTCTCCAACTGCAAATTCCAGCCTCTTCACAGCCAATCCTCACCCTCCTTAAATGTCTCTTCTCATCACTATAACCCTCTCAGCCTACTGAAACCCCAGTATTTTAATCTTGCAATATTAAAGACGATTCTAGCAGGCACTTCAAAAGAAAAGGAGCCAATAAGAAACAAACAGTTTGAGGTCAGCGTCTTTCCCTGCTCAGCTCACAAAATAAAGAGGTGAGATTCCTTCCCCCTTCGATTCCTCTGTGCAAATTTTAATTGCTTTTCTGACATCTACAGAATGTAATCTTCTTCCTGTGTTGTTCCTAGGATTAGGGCAGGACGAAGGTAAAGCTATTTTTGATTAATATGGAAATCAGAAATTACTTTCCAGAGAAAAGTGGGGACTGTTCCTAATGCTGCTTTATCTTTGGGGAATTACAAATCTGAAGAGTAACAAGAGGGAGCTGGCAGCTCACTGAGTCTTCCAACCTGTGCAAAATATGCTTAAAGATTTTCAAAAATCTCTTCTGATGGAAATATGTGATTAATACAGTTAAGGGAGTGTTCAAGCTGAAGACAAAGAGAGTCAAATCCCCACAGAATGGGGAACATCCGTTTATCTGGGGGGAAAAAAGGTGGGGGTGCCACACAGTGCAAAGAAACCTTCCTATGTTTAAAGAGAGATGTAGGGGTTAATTTAATGGTGAAATTTGTTCGTAATTCAAAGCTGTTCTTGCTGAAGTACAAATATTCCTCATGACCATTCAGCTGAATTTCTAATGGGTGAAAATGCGAAGAATCCGGTGGCATCCAGCTCCTCCTATTTGTGTGATGGGAAGAACTTGGAGATAAATACAAGGGGGTGGACTGAAAGGACAAAAGGGAATGACTTTAAACTGAATGAGGGTGGGTTTAGATGGGATATTGGGAAAGAATTGTTCCCTGTGAGGGTGGGGAGGCCCTGGCACAGGGTGCCCAGAGAAGCTGTGGCTGCCCCTGGATCCCTGGCAGTGTCCAAGGCCAGGCTGGATGGGGCTTGGAGCATCCTGAGATAGAGGAAGGTGTCCCTGCCCATGGCAGGGGGTGGAATGGGATGAGCTTTAAGTCCCTCCCAACCCAAACCAGTCTGGGATCCTGGGATTCTATGCCTGGGGATAAAGACTCAAAGCCATGTCAGCAGTCCCATCTTCCTGCCAGGAGTTCCTGCAGGAGTAGGAAACCAGACATGATTTAGGAGTAAAAAAGGGACATCCCAGCAGGCCTAAGCCTGGGAAATTTCCCTCGAGTTCCCTGTGAAGTCTCCCAAAAGCCCTGCTCCCACAGAGCCATGTGTGTTCACTGAATAATAGGATGCCTGTGGAAGACCAACCATTTATTGTACTACTTTTTTATGTTATCATTGGATGCATGAGATTAATGGGATTTTCAAATGGAATGGCAGCACTTCAGCTATGCCTGGAAACAAAGGCATTTACTCTGCCTACCAGAGAGGAGTGAAAAGGAGACAACTGCATTTTATCTTGAAAGCCCTCAGACACTTTCGAACAGATCCAGGAATCAAAAGCTCTGTGTAAAGAGAGGAAAAGCCCTCCAGGACCTGTTGGGCCACGCTCCCGTTTTTAAAAATGACAAGATGTGGGAGTAGGATATTTAGTGTAAAGATACAGTGTGGGAGCACGAGGCTTGGCATGTCCAAAATTGATTTAGATGTGGGAAAATACTGAAGCCTGCAAACTCAGAGGTTTGGTTTTGTGTGCTGCAGGGAAAAAATACACAATGACATTGTCATGTTCAGTGGGGATCCAGCAGTACAGTTTATATATATATAAAGCCATTCCCCATTGTCCTGTCCCTCCGTCCCTGGTCCCCAGGCCCTCTCCAGCTCTCCTGGAGCCCCTTCAGGCCCTGCAAGGGGCTCTGAGCTCCCCCTGGAGCCTTCTCCTCTCCAGGTGAGCACCCCCAGCTCTCCCTGCCTGGCTCCAGAGCAGAGGGGCTCCAGCCCTGGAGCAGCTCCAGGGCCTCCTCTGGACTCTCCCCAGCAGCTCCAGGTCCTGCTGCTGTTGGCCCCAGGGCTGGGGCAGCTCTGCAGGTGGGGTCTCACCTGAGCACAGGGGCAGAGGGGCAGAATCCCCCCTTTCCTGCTGCCCAGGCTGGGGGATCAGCCCAGCACACGGGGGGATCTGGGCTGCTAGAGCACGTGGCCGGATTCTCCCGCAGGAATACGAATTACACAATTATAATATTATTTTAGCAGTTGGCCATGGTGACATTTCCTGCTGTTAGGTGGCTCTGGTCCTGCCAGGATAGATTAGCAAGGCTCACCAAACATTTTGTTTGGCTAAGGAACAGCTGAAGGGCACTGCCTCCTTATTCTATTAAAAGCGCCGCAGGAACTCGGTAACATTTTCCTGTTGATCTCCACTGCTCTGATAAATGGAAACCTCATCCTTTCCTCCAGGAGGAGAGGAGACATTTTTAGGAAGGGAAACCAATTTCCTCTCGGTGTTATTGAGTTAAACAAGGTAGTTCAGTTTTCAAAGGTATTAAGGTCGGTTTGTTATTCTCCCACCGGGCACTCGCTGAGCTGTCGGAACAGCCTTCAGGAATGGAGACAGAGCAACTTCAGCTCTGCAGGCAAATTCCTACAGATCATGTGCTCCAGCAGGGAGGGTAGGGTCAGCACATACATCCTGACAGTGATGGAACACATCTGAACGCGCAGAGCTTAGAACAATCACTGCTGAGCAGCCCTCGGCACACGAGGGGCGAGAGAAAGGAAAAAAGCGCAACCATCTTCGGAGAGATGAACAATCCTTCTTGTTATCAACACTTCATTTAGTATCTTAGTTGCTTAAACCCAATTATATCCAGAAAAGACAACTATGAATGAAGAGGATCTGAGCAACCCCAGATAATGGGAGAAGATAAAAACCCACTCCAAGAGTAATGACCTGATTTGACATACATCAGTTGCTCGGTAATGAGCAAACGCTGATTCCAAATCTAAATTCATGTCAAATGCTTCTGGATAAAATTAACTCCGAGCATATTTCAAAACACCCATTCAAAGTGTCGCTGCTTGCTTCCTCCTTTCCCCTCCAGCAGACCAGACTCTCTCCTCTTCCACAGCTCCTGCTGTTCCTCCTTCCACCACTTGCCGCATTTTTTCAGGCTCTGGTCATGGAAGTGCCCAAGGCCAGGATGGATTGGGCTTGGAGCAACCTGGGATAGTGGAAGGTGGGATGCTTGGACGAGATGACCTTTAAAGATCCCCTTCAGCCCCATCTGTCCAGTGATGTTATGACTCCGAAAGGTCCCTAATGAGCATGGACACCCCACCCTCTGCCACTTCCCAGTGTCCTGACCCTCTGATCAGCAGCTCCGAGGGTGCCTCAGCAGAGGAACACCCTTGGCACATCACGCATACAAAGAATTTGCATTCCATGCACGCAGAGACAGCCTCAAATTTTGTTTTAATATTGAACAATAAATTCAGGGCTTTAGAAGTGCAGCACAAGTGAAGACAGGCAGGGGTGTCTCCCAAGCAGAGGGAAGAACTCCTCTGCAGGTAAAGCAGGCGTGTGTCAGCAGGAGACTGAAAAAGGAAGAAAAATCTCCCCTGTATCCTGCATCAACAACTCCTTGTGTGAGCCTCAGCTCCCTCTGATCCATCACTGCCTTTACTCTTTGGCCTTACACGTGTTTTTCACACAGGTTGTACAATCTGTGACTGGCACCGATCTGATTTAAACCACTGATTATTTATTTCCTGAGAAACTGCAATGGAGGAGGTTTGTTGCCACTGGTAGCAGTGAACAGATCCAAACACACTGCTCTTGGTTAATAAAAGCGTGGAATTGTTTAGGTTGGAAAAGACCTCAGAGATCATCAAGTCCAACCGTTCCCCCAGCACTGCCAAGGCCACCACTGACCCACGTCCCCAAGTGCCACATCCACAGGGCTTTAAATCTCTTGAGGGATGGGGACTCCAGCACTGCCCTGGGCAGTGACTGCTAGGGCTGGGAAACACTTTTCATGCAGAAATTTTCCCAACATCCAACCTAAACCTCCCCTGGCCCAGCCTGAGGCCGTTCCCTCTCCTCCTGTCCCTGTTCCCTGGGAGCAGAGCCCGACCCCCCCGGCTGCCCCCTCCTGTCAGGGACTTGTGCAGAGCCACAAGGGCCCCCCTGAGCCTCCTTTTCTCCAGGCTGAGCCCCTTTCCCAGCTCCCTCAGCCGCTCCTGGGGCTCCAGCCCCTTCCCAGCTCCGTTCCCTTCCCTGGACATGCTCCATCTGGTCACTCCAGATCCCTGATAGCATGGTGAGAGTCACCTAATCACAGTTGCTGCAGCAGGAGATGCACATCCCTGGATAAATATGGCCAGAAACCCTTCCTGCCCACCATGGCCACCATTCCCAGATGTGCACACACAAATGCCAACAAAAATCACAGATTTCCATTAAAAAATGCCCCGGCATCATCCTGAAGGGTGATGAAGAATCGTGGTAAAAGCTCTCACCACCATCCAGGAACATCAAAGCGTTTGCAAAGACCACAGAATATCTTTTAGACAGAAAATTCCCTCAATTCTGGCTGCATGCAAAGAGTGGCAAAAAAAATAACCCCTCTAAGCCTGCAAAGTGGTCGTGGGAAGGGATTATAGGAACAAAAATGTGGGCCAGGTGTGGAAGTCAGGACTCAAACCCAGCAGTCTCCAGAGGAGGCCTCAGTGCCCTTGTTTCCTGCTGTTCCCTACAATTTAACTACTTTTTGACCTTAAAGAACCCTGAAGCTCATGGGTAATCCAGCTGTGATGAGATTTCCTACTCCTTGATGAGACATTTGAAGCTGCTGTTCAGTTTGTTGATGGATCCTTTTATATGTCTGAAGCTGCTTTTTTCCTGGGTTTTTTTTGAGGATGAAGGGCACCCAGTGGACACCCAGCAGGGACTATGCAAGCTTCGGAATAATCTGCCAAAAAGCAAGAAAGATCTGGCAACAAAGGCTGCTTCTCTCTCCTTCTTGAGCTGTTCCTCCTCTGGCTTTTTGTACTCTGGACAGTCAGGCTCCAAACCAAGAAGTGGTTTCTCCCACTTCAGCTTTTCCTGAAGGGGAAATTAAAGCTCTCTACTCCCTAACAAAACTCAAGTGGTGTCTCCTATAGACCTGAGCCATCCTGTCCAAACAACATTTCAGCTTGTGTTCATCTCTCCACGGACATCAGGGATGCCAATCCATCAGCTGAAGCTCTCAGGGAGCAGAAGTACAGGAGTTTTCTCCACAAGCTCTTGTTACCTCTCCGTCAACTTCCAGCATCTTCCCTGTCATTTGCACTTATAACTTCATCCCTGACTTCAGCTGCTGGTGGGAGATTCCAAACTCTTTGTGTGTGTAACATCCTTAAACACAGCCTTCCCCATCCATCCAGGCGCCAGAGCCTCTCACATCTCCACTATCACAAGAGCTTTTCCTTCGACCTTGGCTAAAGCTTTGCTATTCCACCACTGTGTACTCCAAGTGCTGCTGGAGAGATCATTTCCTCAGCACACGCCTTTCTCCCTTTACCCAACTTGACTCTCTTTCCTCTACCAAAGGTAAGGAATTTGTGCTTATCTCAAGTTCTTCATCACCTAATCCTCACTCAGCCTCCCTTTTTCCACAGTGAGGCACAAACTCCTTGGTCCCCCCAGCACCTCAGCCTTGCTTGTGCTGCTCTCTTAGGGCACATCACAGAAGCAATTTTGTCTGCTCCATTTCCCAGCAGGAAAATCCAGAAGTCCTTCTGAATATCCAGCATCTCTTCCAAAGGCTCCTTTGACTGTACACTTCCCAAAAGTGACCTCAGGCTCCACTTCTCTGAGGCTCTAGGGTAAGACCTGGCTTTGCTCTGTGCTTGGGGTGCTGCCTGAAGTAGATGTGAGGAATACCCCCAAATCCCAAGGTCCCACTAAAAATACAGGAGAGCTGTTATTTCCAGAACGCTCCACACCCTTCAGCTGGCTCTGCAGGAACACAGTGAAGGAAGGGAAAACCACAGGTTGCAAGCAGAGAGCGAGTGTTGTGTCAAGGTTCCTACAGGCACTGCCAGTTCGGCGGGGGTGGGGGTCAGAACATCCCTGTGAGCCAAGCACCATTTAAATTCATACAGGCAAGGTTTGGAGGGGTAAAATCCATGCAGGGAATGTTTGGAGTGGTAAAATCCATGCAGGGAAGGTTTGGAGGGGTGAAGTGATCTGCAAAAGATCATTCAGCAGCCACAACCAAAGCCCTGAGCAGAACCTTAATCCACCATCCACCCCCACCTACCCCACACAAGATCCTCTTATCAGCCTGGCCTTTTAATACACGAGCTAAGATATTGACTGTAAAATGTTTCCTTCTTTTCCCAGCCTCAAACTGCTGCAGCAAAAGCAATAATCCACCTGCATCCCCAACACCCAGGAGGAAGCACTCCTGAGATCCGTCGGTTTGTACACGAGCATGGGACTGACTGTTCAGCGATGCCCAGGAGGAAGTCGGGGTCATGAATACCAAAAAAAGAAAAAAAAAAAAAGAAAAAAAAGGGGAAAAAAGTAAAGAAAAGAAAAGTAGGTCAAGCAATTCACATTTGCTGAAAAGGACAAAGAACACTGCAGATTTTTTATTACCTTATGCAATTGCTACCAAATATCTGAAGCATCCTTTTTATCTGATTCAAATCCCACATGAGTAATCCATGATTAAATTTAGTGGGTGTGAAATTTCATTAGGTCGTTCAATTTTAAGCAGATTGGATAATGAAGTTCCATCGTCCTTCAGAATTAAGAAAAAAAATTAATACTGTAATTTTTATCTCATTCCCAGCCTTCCCCCATCTGTGAGGTTATTCTCATTCATGTAAGACATCCATGTCCTGCAGCTCCACCTTTGAGGCACGTGACCTTGGAGATGGAGAGAGGGAACTGCTTGGAAACGCTGGCAAAAGCCAAACCCAAACCAGACTTCACCTGGTGCTTTTCTGGGATAAGCACAGACCAGAAATTTGAGTTTTCTTGGAACAAAGATGCAGAGCAGAATCCGGCAGGGATGTCTTCAAAAAGATCGTGATTTCTCAAAAAAAAAAAAATTCCTTCGGACTAATTCAGTGATATCACAATGGGAAAAATGTTAATAGGTAGCAGATGCTGATTTAATTCCCTACTCCAAGGAGCCAGATAATTCAAGGAGAAGCCACCAGCTTCCTTCATGCAAAAAGGCTCCATGTTAAGACAAAATGACAGGTTTGGAGCTTTTTTTGGGTTTTAAATTTCTGCTTTTTCAAAAAAAAAAGATTTGAATTCAGACTTTATATGGAATTCCTGATGGGTTTTTAGAAGAGCACAGCTGAAGTGATGGGCAGTGGACTGTGCAATCCATGAGCCCCTCATTTCACTACACATCACCCTGTGTTCCCCACGTAGGACCAATAAACTTTGTTTATCCACCCCCCCCCCAGAGCTAATAAATCCAATTAAATTTTCAATTTAATCAAAAATTTAACTGTACAATCCTTGGGAAGAGCCTGGCTGGGAAGGAGTTAAACAACAGGCCTGATTCATCTCGCTGTGTTTTCAGGCAGCTGAAGCCACTCTGTGCCAGTACAAATAAATAATATCTCTATCCACATCACAACAAAGCATTTTCCTCTTGATGTTGTTCACCAAAGCATGATGACAAACGATGGCTGGAGAAACAGGAGTTGTCAATTCTGCCTTAATCGTGTTTCCTTTCGGGCTTGACAGAAGTTGCCGCGTTTATCCCTTTCTCTAAATGGCCACCAGGTGCTTCCAGCAAATGAACTGAACACAGCAAACACCACCCTGCCTTCCCCGGTCTTCTGTGCTCCACTGCTGGAAAGTTTTCTCAGGAAGGAAGGAAAAAACTCTCAAAAATTCAGGGGAGAAGCTGAAGCTTCCCACATCTAGAGAACCCTCAAGGAAAAGACGTGTCTGGAAAGATGACATTATTTGATGAGACAAGATCAACACATGTCAGCCTCGACATTTATTAGAAGTACATCCAAACATCACCCATCTATGATAAACAACAGCAGGAGGACCTGGAGCTGCTGGAGACAGTCCAGAGGAGGCCCCGGAGCTGCTCCAGGGCTGGAGCCCCTCTGCTCTGGAGCCAGACTGGGAGAGCTGGGTGTGCTCACCTGGAGAGGAGAAGGCTCCAGGGAGAGCTCAGAGCCCCTTGCAGGGCCTAAAGGGGCTCCAGGAGAGCTGGAGAGGGACTGGGGATAAGGCACGGAGGGACAGGACACAGGGAATGGCTTCCCACTGCCAGAGGGCAGGGATGGATGGGGTACTGGGAAGGAATTTCTGGCTGTGAGGGTGTTGATGTCCTGCACAGGGTGCCCAGAGAAGCTGTGGCTGCCCCTGGATCCCTGGAAGTGTCCAAGGCCAGGCTGGACAGGGTTTGGAGCAGCCTGGGGCAGTGGAAGGTGTCCCTGCCCATGGCAGGGGGTGGCACTGGATGAGCTTTAAGGTCCCTTCCAGCCCAAACCAGTCTGTGATTCTGTGAAACAAATCCTACTAGGAATTAATTTGAGAGTCTCTGGAGTAGGCGTTGTGAGACATCAGTCAGGCATCAACAGCAAAACAAATTAACACCACAAAATAGTGAAAAACAGAGGAACCAAACCTGCATCTTTAAATAGCCCCAGAGAGCTTTTCCTGTCAGTAGCAATTTTCTGGCCAAGCTCCACCACATCCTCCCTCTACTTCACCCAAACCTGCATTTTTCACATGACTGAAATGCTCATCCAAGTGTGGATCAGAGCAACCCTCACACTGTTTATCCCTCGTGCAGTTTCACGTTCACCTTCTCCACCCACCTCACCTTCCACTCCTGTCTTGGACGCTTTCCCTGACCTCCTCTGCCATGGAACTTCACCACCCACATTACTGTGGTCTCAAGACTTCAAAAGGGCAGAAGATCGACACCGTAGGGAGCAGGAAATCCAACGGCTCCAAGGAATCCAGAGACAAATGTGCCGACACCGGTGCTTTCTCCTGGGACAGGAGTGCAATTCCTGTCACACTTTAATGTCCCAGGGTGGTGGCAGGTGCAGGCTGAGCTGATGCCATGGATCTGGAGGAGAACCCGGAGGAGAAGCAGGGAGTGAAGTTATTTGATGATGTAGGCAACGCTATAGGACTGGCTCTGGGAAAAAGGAGGAACGCCATGCGACCGTGGAAAGAGAGAGAGGAACAAAAATGAGGAATACGTGAATTTCCAGTTCAACAGACTTAGGCTGATTCAGGGGATCAGTGGGATCCTGTGGAAAGCTGTCCTAGGGTCTGTGAGAGCAGTCTGGAGAGTGAAGCACAACTGCTGCTAAAGGATGCATGCATTACAGACCATCTAAACAATGCGCACACACACGAGCCCACGGTGCCAGACGAGATGAGCCTGAGGGTGCCAAGGGGGCTGGCTGGTGTCACTGCCGCTCTGTCATCTCCGCACGGCCACCGAGATGGGGAATGTCCCTGGTGATTGGAAAAAGGGCAACATCACACCCACCTTCAACCAGGGAAATGCCAGCCCAGGCAGCCTCACTTTCTGCACAGAAATTCGTGAGGCAAATCCTTCTGGAAACCACAACCTTCCAAACCAAATTATTCTGGTACTTACTACCCAGAGAGTTTCTGACACAGAGTTATTCAATAATTGCTATTTTATGCTTTCTCTACTCCTCTTGTGCACTTCAGATCCTGCTGTTTCTGTCTCCTCTCCCCTGGAATGGTGTCTTTTTGTTCCATATTTGCAATTACAACAAGCACAGGTTCATATATATGAGATAGAAATATATTTTCCACCTGAACTGGGGCACTCAGAGGTGCTGGATTCATTCTGGGCACTGTGCTCTCAGTGTTGTCAAGGACCTCCCGTTATTGGAAGTGACACTGGGAATGAAGAGTGTGGTGGAGGAAGAGCATGGAGTCAGCATGTGCTCATTTGTCTGTTAATAGGGGATAAATTAGAATTTGGGAATAGCTTTAATCATTCCTGTTGAAGCTAATTCCCTCCTAATGTTTTGTTTATCTGGGCAGTTCTCCCCTTAGGCCTAATGAAAAAGGTAAATAAACCAGAGTGGAGTAATGAGAGAGGGGCTGAGCTGTCAGTCAGAGCCAGAGCTTCTGTATCCTTTCCTAATGATTTATAGGAAAGGGCTGTCTCAGACCCAAGGACCCAAACCACAAACGCAGTTCCCACAGTGAGTTACATCTGCCAGAAAATTACACAAAACTGAGCTTTATGATTCAATGCAAGACTTGTACATCAGAAGAGTTTTTCTCCCTGTCCAAGAAGCTGCAGATACTCTGGAAAATTAACTGGGAATTGAGCACAGACAGTCTGGCAGGAAAAAAAAAATAAAAGCAGAGTACAATGAGAATGTATTTAAATGAATCTTTGGCAGGGGATAAAGGAACGAGGGGCAAAACAAGGGGAGAAGAGTTAAACTCCAAACTGATGAATCTGCCCTCTGCAGCATCCTCATCCCTTCCCGTGGGATCCGGCCACCAAATGTTCCAGACACTGCTGCTGCTATCACTGGGCACTTCCATGAAAAGATATCAGCTCCCTGCTGGTTTAAACAGGGGAAAAGGCTCCTTGCCTGAGCTGACCCAGGCTCAGTGTCCTGGACAGGGTGTTCTGTCTGTCTCCCACTGCAGCTGATTTGTGCTGGTGCTGTGACATCAGCGATCCCTTGGCTCGGGGAGGACACTCCATTAATTCTGTGTTAATCCAGGGCAGGACCACATCTCCATTAACTTATGGGAGAAAACCAAACCCATCACAATTGTTTGACATATGGATTAATAATGAAAAGTGAGTAGCAAAAGAGCAAACCTGCCAGTTAAATGTATTAATAACACCAGCCAGGCCAGAGAGAGCACAAGGAATATAAGGGGAAAAAAACACCTGCACAAAGTTGGTGAATAAGCAAAATAACAACCAACAAAATCCACTTGTGACAGGTGTAAAACAATAAATATTGGGAAAAACACTCCAAAGAGAGATGGAGAGGGACTTGGGACAAGGGCCTGGAGAGATAGGACACAGGGAATGGGTTCCCACTGCCAGAGGGCAGGGATGGATGGGATATTGGGAAGGAATTGTTCCCTGGGAGGGTGGGGAGGCCCTGGCACAGGGAGCCCAGAGAAGCTGTGGCTGCCCCTGGATCCCTGTAAGTGTCCAAGGCCAGGCTGGACAGGGCTTTGAGCAACCTGGGATAGTGGAAGGTGTCCCTGCCCATGGCAGGGGGTGGCACTGGATGGGCTTTAAGATCCCTTCCAAACCAAACCGTTCTGGGATGGATCTTGGACACTTCCAGTGTCCTGCCATGGAGAGGAGGAACCAGGTGGACTCTGAAGACCTGCTCCAGGCTGCTAATTCTTTACCTGTCAGCCTGTCCCATGCTTGAAAGACAAATGTTTATAATAACATAGGATGTGAAATGAGGAAAACATCTGAGAAATCGAAGTACGGTTTCCAGCTTTCAAGTAGAGGTCAATAAACAGAGCAGCTTCTTTCTTTATGGTTTCAAACAGCTTGGCAGGATCCTTTTGGTGTTGGTAAATCAAAAGATAAAGAGATTATGAAAAAGAACATGAAAGTGAAGATCTGAAGAGCTTCAGCAGAATCAGAAAGTCCTCCTAAAGCTTCTGCAACAGCACAGAAGTTTTATAAACTGCACAAATTACCTCATTTAGCTTTTTGCAACTTCAGTTCTTTATCTTCCTTCCAAACTTCCACCTCCCATTTTACCTCTCTTCATCCTCAAACCACCTTCCTAAGATCCCTCTCAGCAGCCTGTTGACTTGTCTTAATGATTCTCACTCCACTTTTTCAACAAGCATTCCCTTTTACCATCAACCCAAATTCTCTGTGATTGCGTCATCAGCTTCCAGCTTGCTCGGGGAGTTTATGTTCCAGACCAACCACCTCAGGTGACACCGGCTCCTTTCATGGAATCTATCCTTCCCCAGCTCAAGGAATCACTGCCTTTTTCAGCAGAAAATTACCACTGGCCACTGCATGGCCACATCCCTGGGAATGAGGTACAACACTGTCAGGATTACAGGGAAGCGAATTCCAATCTCCAACTCCCTGAGGAGGGTGCAGATGGGGAGTCAGGCTGTGCTCCCAGGAAACAAGGGACAGGACAAAAAACATGGCCTCAAGTTGTGCCAGCGGAAGTTTAGGCTGGATATCAGGGAAAATTCCTTCAGCGAAAGGGCTGTCCAGCCCTAGCACAGCTGCCCAGGGCAGTGGTGAGCCCCACCCCTGGAGGGATTTAAAGCCCCGTGGATGTGGCACATGGGGACATGGGTCAGCGGTGGCCTTGGCAGTGCTGGGGGAACAGTCGGCCTCGATGACATTGGAGGGCTTTTCCAACCCCAGAGATTCCATGATTACTTCACAGAGAAGAGGAGATGCTCCCAACACGGTTTCAGGTACTGCTGCGAACAAAGCTCTGTCTCAACATCATCACATCTCACCTGAGCAATGAGGTACACAGGCTCAGGGGTGTTCTCATGATTAAGGGCACCAAAAAATTACTCCAGTTTCCGATTTCCACTCAACAAAGTGCAGAAGAAGGAAGTGCTGCAGTTCCTACAGTACCTGTCCCCTATAACCATCCATAACCTGTGTAAGTCAATAACCTGTTCTGTTGGAGAGGATAATCAAATCAGTGTCAGGGCTGAATTCATTCTCTGTGACAGCGAGACCTTGCCTGAAGTAGGTTGAGATGTGGCATTTTTAGTCCAAATCTCAACGTGCACCAATCATTCCACAACTATTTTGTCACCTGTTCATATTTTTGCAGGTTGATCTTTTTCTTAAATTTATTATTTTTACTTACCAAAATTATTACAGTGAGCTGGGGGTGTTCATCTGGAGAAGTTGCAAGGAGATCTGAGAACCCCCTCCAGGGCCTAAAGGGGCTCCAGGAGAGCTGGAGAGGGACTTGGGACAATGGATGGAGGAACAGGACACAGGGAATGGCATCCCACAGCCAGAGGGCAGGGATGGATGGAATACTGGGGAGGAATTCTTGGCTGTGAGGGTGGGGAGGCCCTGGCACAGGGTGCCCAGAGAAGCTGTGGCTGCCCCTGGATCCCTGGCAGTGTCCAAGGCTGGGTTGGATGGGGCTTGGAGCAGCCTGGGACAGTGGAAGGTGTCCCTGCCCATGGCAGGGGGTGGGATGGGATGGGATGGGCTTTAAGGTCCCTCCCATCCCAAACCATTCTGTGATAATAAATATGGCATTAGGGATGTCCAGGGAAACTACTGGAACAATCTCTCAATGTTTCACCTAAGAATTAAAAGGAAACAGCTCCGAAAGATGAGTGTGATTGAGAGCTGGTCTCTTACCTGTCAGAAGATACTTTAAAGCCATTTTCTCTCACCCTTTGGGTGGAATTTGTGCAGACCTTTGATTGAGTCAAAAAATGCAGATGCAGGTTCCTTTCAAAGGAAACATAAATGAGCTAAAACTAATTTATTAGTGGTCAAGGGCATAGCACAGCCAAGTGAGATTTAAGATTGAACATTTTTCCCAGAAACTGTGGGAAGAGGCACTGCAATTACTGTAAGAGGAGTCAGCTGGATCTCCTATCCAGTGCTGAAGTAGATGCTTTCAAATTGTTTCATTTACATAGGGAAGAAGGTCAGGAGGGATTAAGAAGGTAAATATATCACCTGATTAGGTATGCAAGTTCAGGGTGTTCCAAGGACTAATTCCATGAATATTCAAGAAGGTCTTTGCTTCCCAAAGGTTCAGTCATAAGCAATAAGTTGAATATGCAGAAGGAATCTGGTCAGAAAACCAAAGATGGCACCTGTGTGCATCAGTATCACCTGTTCCAGTGAGATCAGGCTCTGGAATTTGCTTCTTCCCTTTTCCATTTCACCTTGTGAAAATAAGGAATAAGGCGAATAAACACAGGCGAGGAAGGAAAAGCTGGGAGCTGACAGGGACATGTTCACCACTCCCTGGATGTGCATTTTTAACAGGAGCAGGCAGCACCTCCTAATTATTCCTAATTTGGGCATAATTTCACACGAGACAATATCCCAATGCACTGATCCAGCCTTCCCTGTCCTACTTGGGACAGACAGCACAGGAACACAATATGACCATCATCTGTTTTCTTGGATTCCTATGTACTTTGCTTCCTATGAAGAAAGTCATTAATTAGGAAATTAATGTCTAGATGAGCTCAACTGCAAGACCAAGTCAGCTTTCCAGGAAGAAAACTGAGCTGAGCTTTTGCTGAGTGATGCCCTGATTCACCCTGATAACCAGAAAATGTGCCTTGGACTGAGTAAATGTAGGAAAATGTTGGGCAGTGCTCTTGGGAGAAGGGTGCTCTGCTAGAGAGCAGAGATGGGGCCCAAAAGAGAGCTGAGATGGCTATGAGAGAAAATCCTGCTTTTCTTACAGCTTTTTTCCCTTTCTTTATTCCCTGCAGCCCAGAACCCCCTTTGTCCCAGGCTGATCCCCCAGCGTGGGCAGCAGGGAGGGGGGGATTCTGCCCCTCTGCCCCTGTGCTCAGGTGAGACCCCACCTACAGAGCTGCCCCAGCCCTGGGGCCAACAGCAGCAGGACCTGGAGCTGCTGGAGAGAGCCCAGAGGAGACCCCAGAGCTGCTTCAGCTCTGGAGCCAGGCTGGGAGAGCTGGGGGTGCTCACCTGGAGAGGAGAAGGCTCCAGGGAAAGCTCAGAGCCCCTTGCAGGGCCTAAAGGGGCTCCAGGAAGCTGGAGAGGGACTGGGGACAAGGGATAGAGGGACAGGATGAGGGGGAATGGCTTCCCACTGCCAGAAGGCAGGGATGGATAGGATATTGGGAAGGAATTGTTCCCTGTAAGGGTGGGGAGGCCCTGGCACAGGGTGCCTAGAGCAGCTGCGGCTGCCCCTGGACCCCTGGAAGTGTCCAAGACCAGGTTGGAGGGGGCTTGGAGCAACCTGGGACACTGGAAGGTGTCCCTGCCCATGGCCGGGGGTGGGACAAGATGAGCTTTAAATGTCACTTCCAACCCAAACAGTTCCACGACTACAGTTCCCACCTTCTCTCAGCTGTTACTCTTTCATTTGCTGTCCCTGTGAGAAACTGTGAGCAGCACCAGCTTTTTGTATCCCCACTAATTGCACATCCTTGGAAAACAAAACAAAGCAAATGTTCCTCACACACAACGTGCAGCATCCCAAGGCATCGGTATGAATGAGGATGTGTTTGGGATGAGGCAGCACTGCTACTCCTTTCCTCTTCCTGCCAGGTGACTCATCCCCCTGAATTTAGGAGGATGTGGAAATCCATTGAAAAAGTGGCACCAGCTGCAAAAGCTTTGTGTCCACAGATTCTGCAAACTTTGGGGAAAAAAAAATACAAAACCAACACAAAAAATAAATCAAGCGACCCAGTGTGCAGCCTGCTGTTGCGGCAAAGGATGCGGAATCTGCCCATAAAGGGCATGAAATTTTCCAAGGAAATATGTAAGGATGAAAAGGAAGAATTGTGTATTTGTAAGGATGAAAAGGAAGCTTTTGGTCCTGCCATGGAGGAGGAAGTAGGGCCAGTTTTGAAGCGCTGCACTTTGATTACCGCAGTGCTCACCCAATTCCTGCTCTCTGTTCCCCCTTGTCCTGTCCCTCCATCCCGTCCCCAGTCCCTCTCCAGCTCTCGTGGAGCCCCTTCAGGCCCTGCAAGGGGCTCTGAGCTCTCCCTGGAGCCTTCTCTTCTCCAGGTGAACATTCCCAGCTCTCCCAGCCTGGCTCCATGGCACAGGTTCTCCATATATAAAAGTGCACATACCCAGCTAAAGCTGGACAACATCCTGGATCCTCTGGAAGTCCTGTGCTTTGGAAACCTGGCAACAGAGCCAGGAGAACTTCCTTCAGCAAAACCTGAAAACCTGCCAAACACGTGGCTCCAAGCAGTGGGAAACTTCTTTGACTTCTGTCCACTGGACAAGGCTCTGACCAACCTGACCCCAGCTGGACCTGATGACTTCCAGAGGTGCTTTCCAACCTGAATTATCCAGTGACTCTCCTTCAAATTTATGGGACAAATTCAACTGGAAAAATATCCCGAGGACTGAACTTCCTGGACACTCATTTGGACTCTGGTCCTGTTCCAGTGTTAACGCAAAACGGAGCAGGAACCATTCTGGGAATCTGTGATTTTATGAAAATTAGCTCCTCTCTTCCCTTCCTTCAATTTCCTCATAAATGAACGAAATTAAACATTTGGAGTTGAATGAAATAATTTGTATTAAACTCAAGCAGACTGGCTGGCAGGCAAACAGGGTGTTGAGGCAAGAATAAATATTAATTATTCCTTAAATAGAATGGAATTGTTTTTAAGTTTTTAGTTTATTTGCCAAATGAAATGTAACATCACTGTCACATCCTGAGCTGAACAGGCAGGAAAAGAAGTGGGCTGAACTGGGACAAAATGGGGAGTGGCAGGAACCCCAGCCCTGAGCTGAGACCTCGAGGAAGGCCTGGAAAAGCTGCTGAAGCAGCTCAAGGAGGTGGAGAGGGGTTTTCCTAAACCCTCTGGGGTTTAGGAACAACTACAGACACCAGTTATTCAACACCCAGCCTGGAATCAAAACAGATTTATTTACCCATTAAAAATATCTTTCTTTTTCCTCCCCAAATCATGACCACAAAGATTTCTCTTTCTTTTTTACTCTGTGATACATTTTCCATGTTTTTTCCACATCCTGTTGAACACACCTGGAACGTTTTTAAAGGAAAAAAGCCAATTTGCAACGCTCTATTTCAATTTTAAAATGATGTCATGCCCTGTTCTTAAGAGAATCCTATTTGCTCACACAGAAAAAAATTCGTGTTTTATACAATATTCATAAAAGGTGACGTAAATCCACAAGCAGGGAAGGGAAATAAATGGAAAAAAATATCAGTCAATGGGATTAAAAGATAAGGAGAATGTCAGCGTGGATATGGAACTGGAAGGAATAATACCTGCAAGGCTGAGCCCCCTGAAACTGCTGCAGAGGAGCATTAGGAAGGGACAGGAATGTAAATATCATCCCAGTGACAGCTCCTAATGATGTTCCTGGAATTGCTTGCAAAAGAAAACTCTTGAGAACTCCCCAGCTGCCCTTGCAGGGAGTCCCTCTGTCAGGAACGAAATCCAGGAAAGCACTGCTGTCCTGTGGGGTTGTTTGCAATCAGAGATGTTCGTTTATCTCCTGACAGGCCCAGAAAAGCCCGGAATGCCAGCGGGGCAGGAGCTGTGGGTGCCACGCTTGCAGGACGTTATCAGGTGTTTCTGGCAGCCTGTGCCCCGCCAGCTCCCTCCCCCAGACAATAATAACCATTCCCAACAAGTTCCTTATCTTATCCCAGCAGCATCCCTGCAGGAGATTAGTCAGGCATCCCAGCGTCATGTTTTATCTCTAAAGCCTTGGATTTAGGCAGAGCATGTGTCTGGTCCCAAAAGCCAGGTGTATTCCAGTCAAACAGATGGGGATCCATAAACATTTCATATTTTTTTTATGATATGCACCAAGTTTTCAAGCCTGCTTTAAATCGGCCACAGTTCTGACATTCTGACATAAATTGGCCGATGATTAAATAAGAGGGAAATGCTCAAAATCAGGCAAACGTTTCCTGAAAATAATTTCAATATGGTTCATGTGCATGGGAAGTGTGGAGTTTTCCTCGAAAACTGCCCCAGTGTTCTGTGGAGGGCACACATTAATGCCGAGGATTTCACCTGATCCCTGCCCGGCACAGCAGAGTCCTGGAGCAGCACAAAGCAAGACCTGGGACGAGGCTTAAAAATGAGGTTTTACAGAAAGGTACAAACACAGAATATCCTGAGCTGGAGGGGATCCACAAGGATACCTCCAGGGATGGGCACTCCAGCACTGCCCTGGGCAGCTGTGCCAGGGCTGACAGCCCTTTCCACGAAGAAATTTTCCCAAAATCCAATCTAAACCTCCCCTGGCCCAGCCTGAGGCCATTCCCTCTCCTCCTGTCCCTGTTCCCTGCGAGCAGAGCCTGAACCCCCGGCTGCCCCCTCCTGTCAGGGACTTGTGCAGAGCCACAAGGTCCCCCCTGAGCCTCCTTTTCTCCAGGCTGAGCCCCTTTCCCAGCTCCCTCAGCCGCTCCTGGGGCTCCAGCCCCTTCCCAGCTCCACTCCCTTCCCTGGACACGCTCCAGCCCCTCAAGGTCCTTCTTGCAGTGAGAACACACAAGAGGTGCCCCTCTATGGGATCTAAGGGGGATTGGAAGTGAGGAACCCCAGCTTGCTGTTGTCCATGAGGAAAATCCCAACGGTGGGGATGGGAAAAGGGAAAGATGAGCTGACAAAGCGGCCTCAGAGCCAGGAGGAGTCGAGGAGGGGAACTTGTGCCTGCAAAGCCCTGGGAATGAGCAGACCATGACCAAAATGTAATTTATAAGAAGATGTTTTGAATTTCTTCCAGCTACTTCCAAGTCACCAATGCAGAACAGCTCCTTGCTGCTTCCACACAAAGGTTTCTGCCGGGAGTATCGCTGGATTATAATTACAGGCCAGCATTTAACATTAATTACTGCAATAGCCCATGTTCAGGTGCACTGTGCAATGGGATCATGTTGCTGTCTATAGCAACTTCCTCATCCTGCAGCCTGGAAAATTCCCATCCTGGCAAGATGTGGTTAACAAAACTGCCATGTTTTGGGGTTTGTCTGTGGGGTTTTTAATATGAGCATTTAAAGCTGCTGCTGGCTACTCCATCCAGGATGAACGAGGACAGCCTGCACCACTGGAGCATGAAGGATCTTGGTTCCTGCTTCACCTTTGGCCACGAAACCACCCTATGGATGCAGAGTCTCCCAGTGGGGTTAATGGCAAAGCAACGGGAACAAAGTAGCACCACTTCTCCAAACACCTTCTCTGAGTGTGCAGTAGCATTTGTCTCAAAAGGGCTCTTTGAGGTGTCATTTTTATTGATAAATCTAATTATGATGGTCATGTGCCACTCAGCAAGGCTGAAATCCCATATAGGAACAGGAATTTCAATGAACCTACAGCAATATGAAACCCAAAGGTTTTCTTATTTTAAAGAGTAACAAGGGATACAGGTGAAAAAAATACTTAGAAGGTTTTTGAACAACAAGAAAAAAATGCATAGAAATACCAAGAAATACCTGGTTTAATGATTTCACAGCAAAGCTGAATTCTGCCACTTTGTCCCACCTCGAGGACTAACAACCGAGCTTGATGTGAACCTCAGGGAAACCTGGTGGGTTTTCCAGCCATGTGTGTCCTTCACTTTCATATCAGTGGGATCCCAAAGAGAAGGGCATTGCAAGCCTCAATAAATATGCAAATATCTTCAAAAGGAGATTAAAGCCTTTGTCCTGTTTATGTAAGCGATGAGTTTTGTGCACCGGTAACCAGAGGGACCTCGGCTTTCTTATTTTTAACTATTCCTTGAAGGTCATTTCTGCCCAGAAATGGGTTTTTTTGAAGACCTAAAAACTTCTTATAGAACAAAGGCAGAGCTAAACATCAAGCTCTGTGGCTGGTTGGAATCAGTTCACCTGTATCCCCCGCGTTCCATCAACAGGCACTGCCGAAGGAACCGGCTTCCTGGCTGGAATGTTAATTATTCCCCTCCGCTTCCAGGAACAAGAGCATTGCACGGACAAAAAGAGATTCCTTTCTCCTCCTCTCATTAACCAGTTTCACTTGCTCAGCACATTAATGCAGCGCTAAGGATGATTGTACAGGGGCTCACACGAGCTGAATAAATCTGTTCCCTGGACAGATGAGCCGAAGGCACTCGGGAATAACGAGGGCGATGCCGGAAGGAAACCCAGCGGTCCCCGCCGGAGCGTCATCCCAGCCCCACACAGCAAAGGCAGGGATAAACCTGTGGGGGACTTGGGGTCAGGGCTTCACCTTAATTTTTAAAATAATCTCGCCCCCAGTATTGATTTTGAACTGTGGGCAGGTCCTCTCCTCACCTGAGGGATTGAAATGACCTTGGTTCCCGCTGGAAAAATGTGTTTGGAATGACAGCAGGAAAGGAAGGGCTTGTGGTTAGCGACTGGATCAGTAAACTGGGGACATGGAATGCGTGCAATGCATGGAAATATCTGGACACCTCCCTGTGGAGGCTCTTGATTTACACCAGGAGCGAGAACAAACTGAAAGATTCCTCTAAAAATAGGGAACAATAAAATAAAAGACTCTAACATTGCCAAATCCTACGGAACCTGCACCACTTGCCAACAACATTAGAAGTCCTGCCATCCATCAAATCTCCCCATTCCGGAGAACGCCAAGTCCTCCCGCTTGGCGAAGGTGGATAGAGAAATGCAGGGTGACATTCCCTGCCTTTTGAAGGTGACTGGCTTTGCATTTACTTTGGAAAGTTGCTCTGAAGGAATATATCAGAAGCCTTTGCATCCACACTCCCTAAATACCCAGGAGTTGGGCTCTTCCAGTAGGTGATGTTTGCTCCTGTTGTTCCTTGTGCATTTGCTCACAGTCAAAGCCACTCTGGACCTGCAGACTGACAGGAATTCCTGGTCTTTGCAGTACCTCACCTTGTTCCTTAAACACTTCTGAAAGCAACCATTTTGGGATAAACTTCCCAGGAGAGGTTTCTCCAAGGCCAGAACAGGGCCAGATGGGTTGGAGCTGCTGCCAGATGGACCTGCCGAGAAGCACCTGGACCACCTTGAGCGGTCAATTAGTCAAGGGAGCCCCAGGGAGCTCCAGGGATGATTTAACCATTGCTTAATGTGAGAGCTGGAAGGCAAACAAGGGGATGGATCGATGGCAGTTGAGCCAGTGCCCAGCAGGATTTGATCCCGAGCTTAACACAAATGCCTCTGGAATTTCCCTTTGCTTGCACACCAGTTCTTCCCACTTTTTTACATCAGGCTATGACCCTGAAGATTTTTTTCACAGGAACACAGGCTCCGTTCCTTAAAGAAGAACATACATGGAGATTTAGACCTCTTTGTATCTTCTCAGTGCGAGAAGCAAATTTCCCTCCGGAAAAACGGAAGTGAAAATGTTGTCCCTTATTCTGAGCTTCTCCAGGATGCCCCGGGAGAGCTGACCCCAAATTCAGTTAAAACCAAGGATGGGAAACATCTCCTCAAGCTGGAAATCTGATGTAATTTTGCTAAAATATCAAAATAGGCTGAGGAAACCAAGGCTGCTTTTTGGAGTGTCTCATCATAGAGAGGAAATCTCCTGGATGTGTAAAAAATTTTGCAAGGATTTTTTTGTTCCTATATCTTTGTTTACTTCCAAAGGCATTGGAGCAGGATCTGCATTTAGGAGAAGTTAAAGAATCCTTGAATGGGCAGCCACGGTTTCTCTGGGCAACTCCCATAGGAAAATCTGAAAAATTTCCCCCTTCCTTCTAAAGTCACGTTACCTCTTGATTTTTCTGCTATGTGCTAGTGGAAGGAAACTCCATTTTTTCATGCCTGGAGATTTCTCATAGCACTTCCCTGTAGCTGCTGCTCTGAAAGTTAGAGAAAGAACAGATAATGGTGGATTTTATAACCAACACCGTCTCATAAAATTAATTCACTGGTCACAGAAATGCAGATAAAAACCAAATAATAATGCTCTTAATAACATGATCAGCCCTGAATTATGCAGGCAGATGGATGAGATGATTGTTGGAGATCCCTTCCAAGAGTAATGGTCTATTCTGTTCTGTTCTATTCTATTCCATGCCATCCTAAATAATGTGAAAAGAACAAAAATCCAAGGAACAAAACACACTCCATCCCAAAAACATAAGCAGTGTTATCAATACCTTGCATATATTACATTAGTTATAACCTTTATTGCCAACTAACAGCCATTAGAATTAAATAGTGATTGGGGAAAACTAAATGGCCTCTTAACCACACATGGAAAGGGCAAAGGAATTATTCTGGGAACAGCACATGGCCAGAAATCTGTGGGAACACTTAAATACAGCCACACACCTCGCAATCAACATCAACATAAAATCAGGGTAATTACGCCATGTCCTCTACAAGTAGCAGTATCAAAAAAAAAAAATTAAAGAGATTTACAGATTATTATTTCAATTAAGTGCTCCAGCCTCAGCATCAGGATTTATCTTCCTTGCATCTCGCAGGATGCTGAGCGACATCCCGATAAAAATCTTACCACCACTGTTAGTGCTACAAAAATCCATCATATCGCATACTCCCCCTTGTACCTGCGGAGTAGAACTGGGCCACCAACCTTCCCAGGAAGTCCTGCTGCCAAAATAACCTCACAGTCCTAGAAATGAGGGCTGGGTTACACAGAAATCATGTTTTATTTGGAGTCTGCATGGAAAATGCAAACTCAGGCACACCAGAGAGCAAAAGGACTCTGATGAGCATTGAGATTCTGCAAGCAAGAGGCATTAAAAACTCTTCTGATTGCTCTTATCAGCTGTAAAAAGATTCAGACTCACCCTAACAGTGAAAGGATTTCATTACCCTAGAAAGATTTTACACCATTTAAAAAGAGATTTTTACCACCAAAGATAAGCTCCCGAGCCTCTCTAGAGGTTTAAAATTATTGATAGAAATATTATCTGTATGAGAGGCTGTGGCTGCCCCATCCCTGAAGTGTCCAAGGCCAGGTTGGACGGGGCTTGGAGCAATCTGGGATAAGTGGAAGGTTGAGCTGAGCTCAGAGTTCAGCTGGTATTAATGACACAATTTAAGATGTCTAAGAAACTACAGAACAACTGCAACACTTATCAAATGTGGAAAAAATTCCCAAGTTCAGTGCAAACCTTCACTCAGGGTGTGATGGATAAAAATGAAAGGCCTACAGAGTCTCAGCCACCTTCCAGAGAGACTTGGGGAGAAAATAAAAGCCCGTGCACAAAGGAGGATCACAAAGAAGTTTTATTTCCCTTTTTATTTGAGGTGACTTGTAATATTTTATTAATTTGTAATATATTAATTATAAGCCAGTAAATGTTGAGCTGACTGAGCAAATGTCACTCCGTAAAACTCCTTTGTAAATCGACAGACAGAAAAGTTAATTTCTGTGTGGGTCTTTTCCCAAAACAACCCAGCAACTAAAAATTACCACTTTATGTGTCCTGTTCAAGCTCCTCTACAGTTCTTCATTTTCCCTTGTAGATTTTTTTTTTTCCCAGTGGCCTGTGCAGAATGTGAAGTTTTCAGACAGAATTTAATGCAAAAAAATAGGGTCATATGCAAAGAATACAAGAAAAAATAGGGTCATAGGCAAAGAATACAAGAGCTCGGGCACTACAGGAAATGTAAATGTTAAAAATCACACGAGAGAAGATAATAGCAATAAAAAAGAAGTGCCCACAATACAACAAAAGCAGCAGCAAAGCGACTGCACCGAGCATCCCTCAAGGCTGACGGAGGGATGGGTTGACCTCGGAGGCCTCTGCCTTTCCTGACTTCCAGACTTCTGTGGGGCTCATTAAAGGCTCCAAGCACAAAGCATCAAACACTTCAAGGAAAAGTTGGTCTCTATGGGAATAGAGGACAAATTAAAAATAACCATAAGCTGGCATTTTAACAATTTTGCAGGAGATTGTCATGGCAATGGAGAGTTGTAACCTGTTGTCATGATAAGCAAAGTTTTAAATTAATGGGAAAGCACTCCACTTCCACTTCATCTTTATTCATAATGGATCCAACATCCTCCATGGGAGAATTCCACGTTAGTGCCTTCAAGGAACCAGAGAGCTTGGGAGAAGCAAGGGAGGGATAAAGGATGGTGGGGATTAAAAGAAAAATTTAAAACTCCACAGCCAAAGTGAAGCACCAACAGGAGGGAGAAGAACCCAGGGATGAAAATCCTTTGAGAGATGAAGGATATTGGGAAGGAATTGTTCCCTGTGAGCGAGGTGAGGCCCTGGCACAGGGTGCCCAGAGCAGCGGTGGCTGCCCCTGGATCCCTGGAAGTGTCCAAGGCCAGGCTGGATGGGGCTTGGAGCATCCTGGGACAGTGGAAAGTGTCCAAACCCATGACAGGGGTGGGACTGGATAGACTTAAAGGTCCCTTCCAACCCAAACCATTCTGGGATTTTGTGACTCAAATCCCATCTTGACAATCTCTTCTCAAACCAGAGTTCACAGCACACTGAATATCACAGAATGTCCAGTTTTTCAAGACACCCAAATCAGGGGAAAATAATCTGGATTTCCAGTCCAGAGGATGCTCCAGGGGCTGAAGCCCCTCTGCTCTGGAGCCAGGCTGGGAGAGCTGGGGGTGTTGGGTATAAGTCACCAACAGGCTGCTCGTGCATTCAATGAGACCCTCACTACATTAATGGGCTCAGAGCAAACCATGCCTCGTTTGATGACAACATAATTGTTATTTTTGGGGAAAATTGCTCTGCTCACCCTGAAATTACTACAGTAGTCCATTTTACTACTGTTTCCATTACTGTTGTAAGGGGAGAGAAAAACTATTCTGGCAACAGAGTGCCTGCACAGCACACACATCTTTACACCTTCAACCCAGCACAGAAGGGTCTTCACCTCAACAGAGCTCCTAATTTGAAATAAAAACAAACTAGAGGTAAACAGAAGTTCAGATGCCTGTACACATTCATCTTTCTGAATGAAATTCTTCGTTGTTCAGCTGTAAAAATTAAGGTTTTCCCCTCTCTGACTTCATTTACAGTCACCATGTGCTTTGCATCTCCTGGGAATGCCACAGAATCGACCTCTTCTCCCTGGAGACGGATGCTCTTTGCTGCCAAACATGAGGTCTCTAATGATGAGGCACAGAAATGTCATTTTTAAATGTAAATAGATGGCAACAAATGAAGCATAAAGTGGACATTTCCTTTGGTTACTTACTAAGGAGAATTTTTCTTCACCTGTTCCAGGACTTTTCTTCACCTGTTACTCCAGGATTTCTTTCTCGTACTTCTCCTCCCAAACCTGCCCCTTTACTGCTCTCAGTCTTCTGAGGGCTCATTTTTTCAGCCCAATTTCTTCTTTATTCTGCTTGTTCCTGAAAATTATTTTGTTGATGAAGTGAAACTACTCGGATCTGCTCCCAAGAAGGGCTGCTGGGCTGACAGTTCTCTGGAAGGAGGGCTGGGGAGAGGCTTCAGAGAGGAGCATGGCCAGCACCAGGGTGGTGGCCACACCCTGCTGCTCTTCCCAGGAATACTGAAGTCCCGGCTTTCTTTCCTCAGGTCACTGCTAAGACAGGACCTCAGAACAGGAAAGACAAGGCTCTGATGGAGCAGTTCCAGAGGAGGCCCTGGAACTGCTCCCAGGGCTGGAGCCTCTCTGCTTTGGAGCCCCTTTGGGAGAGCTGGGGGTGCTCACCTGGAGAAGAGAAAGCTCCAGGGAGACCTCAGAGCTCCTCCCAGGGCCTAAAGGGGCTCCAGGAGAGCTGGAGAGGGACTGGGGACCAGAGCTAGAGGGACAGGACACAGGGAATGGCTTCCCACTGCCAGAGGGTGGGGTTAGATGGGATACTGGGAAGGAATTCCTCCTGTGAGGCCCTGGCACAGGTTGCCCAGAGAAGCTGTGGCTGCCCCTGGATCCCTGGCAGTGCCCAAGGCCAGGTTGGACGGGGCTTGGAGCAGCCTGGGATAGTGAAATGTGTCCCTGCCCACGGAAGAGGGTGGAAGGTCCCTTCCGACCCAAACCACCCTGGAATTCCATGATCTCTATGCACCACCAGTTCATCATCAGGCGCCCAAGCCTTGCACCCTGCCACAACAGCTGATTTTTTCCCAGATGAAGGATAGTAGCTCATTCTGGGAATTCAGAGGGCTTTCCATGACGAGCCTGTTGACAAATATATTCCTGTAGAAAGACCCGGAGATGGCAACTCCCGCAAGGAAACGAGCACTTCTCACCACCAGCAGAAATCCAGGGGTGGGGGCCGGGGGAAGGAGCGCTGGGGGCGAGGGGAAGGGAAGGGAGAAAAAGCTGCAACACTAAAGAGTCTTTCAGGACTCATTTATTTGAGCAGTGCCAAGGCAGCTCACTGCTGCAATATTTTCTTCCTGCACTCAGAGCCAGGGCTTTGGGATCTAATAAATCATCGCTGGCCGCAGAGACATTAAAATTCTAGCCCAGTACTGCATCAGATGAAACGAGGCCGAGTGCCAGCGAGCGCAGGGAGAGGGAAGGGCAGCCACACACACTTTAAAATAAGTATATGAATGCATTTGCATATAAGCAACACCTGATTTTGGCTTCACACCAGGCTAAATCTAATGAAACAGAGCAGCGAAACAGATCTGCAACTGGATGATCTGTAAGGTCCCTCGCAACCCAAACCATTCTGGGATTCTGTGATTAATAAACTCAACTGCTCCACTTCGGGAAAGCTGATCCCCATTAAATTAGAAATAAGATATTAGGTATAAAGCACAGTAGGAAAACAGAGTCAGTAATTAACAGATATGGTACAAACCAGGGAATCATTTCTGAAGCTTATAAAAGTCTTTTCCAAGCCTGGCCCAGCTCACATTTCTGTCTGTACAAACCTCTGTGCTGGATCACATTGACTGCGCCTGGTGTGAGAAATAATTGTGCACCAGAAGGGAAGAAAAACTCAATATTTAATCTAAAAACATTTTTGCAGAAGTCAAGCCACTAAATTTTAATTTATTACCTTCAGCCTGAAGAAACACAACAAGGATCTGACCACTTCTTTTTCTGTGCAAGATGGAAAAAAAAGGTGGGGGGGGAGGAAAGGCAGCAAATATGAAGGGTTTTCAGCGGATCACGAGGCAGCCTTGGAGCTTATTTGCAATCATTTAATTGAAACACCTGGGGATTTAAGAGGTATTGAATGTGTGCGGTGCAAACATGCACGGAGAAAAACAAGCCGGGATATGAATTTGAACTGCAAGTGGCAGAAGGAAACAACGCAGGAAAAGGCCTTTATTTTAGACTGGGTGAGATTTTAACTCTGGATGAGAGGTTCCCTGAAATGTGGGGTGCCAGGGCCAGGAGATGTTTCCATCCTGGCTTATGGACAACCGCCATCTCCGACTCACACAACGACAAGTTCACCTTCCAGCCCCATGGAGTCTGTGGCAGAGGCTCCCAAAGTCCCCATCCCTGGACGGATTTAAAAGCCACGTGGATGTGGCACTTGGGGACATGGGTCAGGGGTGGCTTTGGCAGTGCTGGGGAACACCTGGACTTGGATCACATTAAAGATCTTTTCCAGCCTCAGTGATTCTGTGAGGCTGAAATGGCCAATGTGATTTTGACTTCCTACACAGAGGCTCCTTGTTCAGGAGCAGAGTAAGAGGAACTTAGAGGAAAAGATACGGAACTGAAGGGAACAGGCAGAAAAAGAATTTTAAATGATGAAAAACAATTGACCATGGCTAAAACAAGGAAAAAGGAAATGGCTCAGAAATACACTAGAAATCAATAAGCCACCAAAACCCAGGTTCATTCTACGATATGCAAACACCAAGAAAGAAGACAACCAAAAAACCCTTCAGTTATCAATTTTAATACTGAATGCATATTTAAAAGCCAAAAGCAGGGGCTATAATTTGTCTACCTGCAATTTAAGACAGAAATTTGAGAGGGTTCATGCTTAAAAATAAAGCTTCTCTTTTCCCCAAGCGAGTGAAGAACTTCACAAGATGTGCCTGTACTCTATAAAAGCAATTGAGACACAAGAAAATTCTCTGTTCACCTTTTATTTTTCTCTTCAAAACATGTTCCCAAGGCCATCTTCTTTTTTTTCCCACCCATGTTTTTTTGCTTCTCTGCCTCACAATTTTTCCCCAGCCCTCTTCAAGCGTGGCCATTTAATCTTTTTATTTCTTTTCCACCGCCAGGAAAACCGAAATCAATACTGCAGCCAAGAAATGAGGCAGAAATAAACCAGCTGCACGGACTGACCCGAGCCTGGAGGAGGAGAAGGCACCACAATGAGGTCATTTGGGAAAACAGAACATGAGTTTTGTTTGCTTTAAAGATCTGAGACTATTCTGCTTCTTTACAACACAGGGAAACTCAAAAGCCTGTAAAACCTTCTCCAAAGAGTTACAAAACAAGGGGTGAGGGATGTTTCCCAAAGTTTCTATGAACTCCTTGGAAGGCTGGCATCAGTTGCACCAATATCCAAACGAGCCAAGTGGATGTCATGGATTTTTTTAGAACCATGGAGTCATTAAGGATGGAAAAGCCCCCCAAGAGCATCGAGTCCAATTGTTCCCCAGCACTACCAAGGCCACCACTGCCCCACATCCCCAAGTGCCACATCCACATGGCTTTGGAACAATTCCAGGGATGATGATTCCACCATTGCCCTGAGCAACCTCTGCCACTTACAAACATCCTTAATCTGACCCAAACCCCCTCTGTTTCCTTCTCCCCAAACAAAAAACTACTCCTCCCTCCTTCCCTTAGTGGTTTTATGCTTTCCACAACCTCGAGAAAGTCCCTGAGTTAATTCATTACGAAGATGGTGATTTATCCATTGCTGATCTCAGTGCTGAAACTCAGCAGCTTCCAACACTGAGGAATTCAGCAAGTTGTTTGGAAGTATTCCCGTACGAAAATCACGCATTTAAACATAAAAACAATGAGAGCCTACACAAGTCACAGCTCATTCTTCTCCCAGTCAAGTAGGATTTTCCTGTCTGCTCTATACACACCAATTAATAAACATGAAGAAACGCCAGAGGAAAAATATTCACTGTATCCACTTCATACATTTTTAATCACCCTGAAATCAATTCAACACCCTGAACACGGTTTAGAATTCCTGTTTTACAGACCCGGTAAGCGATGGATCGCCTAATTAAATCCAGGAGTGGCATTTCCCAATCAATGGAAGAGGCTGACTTGCATGGACTTGTCAGAGCAGAGGAAAAGTAAGGAGACAGCACCTCAACCCTGCCATTTGCCTCGTGTTCCTCAGTGCTCCCCATGAAAATGCGGAGGAAGGCCAAAAAGAAAGGGCAAAAATATAAAGTTCATCCTCTTTGACAGAGTAGTTGTGAAAGAACTTGGTTTGTGAGGCCGAAGAGCTGATCTGCCATCAAAGGCCCAGCACATCTGAGAATAATACCACCAAATTATAATTGTAAGGTAATAAGGAAGGCTGAAATCACGCCTAGAATTATCTTTGTCCCACAAGAAGTATGCAAAGGAGGATTAAAAGCCAACAGCAGAAATCCTATCGGAACATCCTTCCATCTTCTACACCATCGAAGGCCACTGACTTTCAAGATCCCAATAAATTAAAGGAACAGTCAGGAGTAAATGAGGTCACTCCTCACATGTGCAGTTGTGTCTGAGGTTCAGCAATGAGTACAAATGACAGGGATTAGGACAGGAATACACGTGAGAATCTTCACCTCCTGTCCTGCCAACAAAACCAACGGCCAGAGGGCACAGATTCCCTCTGTTCATCATTATGTCCAAACAAATGTCGTGGTTTCACCTTGGGGAAGAAAAAATGACAAAACCTGGGAATTTTAAGCTTGGGAGTGCTGCAAATTTGCTGCATCCCAAGTCAGGGATGTGTCATGCTCTTCAGGAATGTGCAGGGGTCCTATGCAGGGAAAGTCCCTCTGCTCTGGAGCCAGGCTGGGAGAGCTGGGGGTGCTCACCTGGAGAGGAGAAGGCTCCAGGGAGAGCTCAGAGCCCCTTGCAGGGCCTAAAAGGGCTCCAGGAGAGCTGGAGAGGGACTGGGGACAAGGCCTGGAGGGACAGGACAAGGGGAATGGGTTCCCACTGCCAGAGGGCAGGGATGGATTTGATACTGGGAAGGAATTGTTCCCTGTGAGTGTAGGGAGGCCCTGGCACAGGGTGCCCAGAGAAGCTGCGGCTGCCCCTGGACCCCTGGCAGTGCCCAAGGCCAGGCTGGACGGAGCTTGGAGCCACCTGGGATAGTGGAAGATGTCCCTGCCCATGGCTGGGGTTTGGGATGAGATGTTCTTCCAAATCCCTTCCAGAAACCATTCCAGAATTCTGTGAGCATCTCTCCTGAGCCGCAGCACGACCTGAGAAATGCCGTGGGCTGGAGCGACGTGACACAAACCCCTTGGAGATTTCCCAGCCCGCTCCGCATCTTTGGGCTCTTGGATTTTATTACCATTTATTATTTAGGAATAACTCCGCCGAACACAGAGTCAGCCTAGCGGAGGTTCATGAATCACAGCATCTTATCAGCATATTAATCAGCCCCTGGTAGGGAGAGGGAAAATGGTGTGAGCTATCACAAACACTTTATAGTTTCACGCTTGAAGTCAAACAAGCTCCAGGAGAGACTGATTCTTCACCCCTGATTCCACTCCAACGGGCTAATCTATTTACTGCAGCACTGGTGCCTTCCTGCAGCGGGTGCAAGGAAATGGGAAGGGTCACGTGCCAAAGGAAAACCAGGTGGTTCAGCAGCTCCCATTTGGGGCAGGTAAAGTGAATTCTACCAAGAATAAAAAAAGCAAATTGGAGGCCTTAAATACATTTTTAAATTAGCCTCAATTAAAACAATGGCTTATATGAAGATCCAACTTAATTACAGTCTGATTTAGGGAAACAGTAAACAACACTGAGACACTGCTGCTGATGTTCCAAAATCCATGGAATTAGCGGAGTGGAAGCCGTCACCAGCCGGGCGTGAGGAGCCAGGACTCGGAGCACAAACCTGGCATTGGGCAGATGTGGCTCTGTCTGCAGCTGGAATATTCTCCCCATGTCACCTTCGCTCAGCTCAACAGCTGCTCATCCAGCAGCAAGGAGCACTGCCAGCAGGAGTTATTCTCCTCCTCTTGCAGTTTCCGATGGAAAACGGGAAGGAGGGTGCAATTCAACAGATCTGGAACTTCTAGGGACCCCCAAAATGAGACACAGGAGAAGCCACAAGTGCTTAATAAATCCTGTAGTTCAAACACAGGGATTGTTTTCATAAATATTTCTCCTATGAATTGAACAATTCTGATTTTATCTCACCAAATAACTCTATTTCAAAACTTCCTTTTTTAAACTTTATTATTATTTCCCATAAAAATCTAGCTCATCCAGACCACACTTGAAAAATTATTTAGGAAATAACTGTCCTTCACACTTCCATTAAGGAAGAACAAAATGGAAAAACGAAGAATCTGAATGAACGGATGGTTCATCAGTACTTGACTATGTGCCAAGGATTTCCCATTCTCCCTAACACAAGGATTTCCTATTTTCCCTAACAGCCAATCTGGCAGAAAAAACTGGATTATTTATCTTGCAATGGACCTCTCTCCCTTCTCCACCAGAAAACAACACAAAAATGAGAATGAGAAGAAAATCAGATTAAAACTCATTATTTCAGCCTAAAGTTATCATATAAATAAAAATAATAAACAAAATATTAAGTAGTATAAAGCATTCACATTTAGCACCAAAAAAAACCCACAGAAGCATAGAATTCAACCTGCCAGTATCCTGGTTACCATCCCTGCTTTCTTTCTGCCTCTATCCCACCTGAGTTTTATTCCACCGCTCTTTTCATAGCTGCTGAGACCACCCTCAGGAGTTGCCTGTCTTTTCTCTACAGAGGATAAAATTTAAATTTTCTCCTCCTCCACTATAGAACTTCCGGTCTTTCACTACATATTCAAACAAATTCAGATTTAAAAGGGTTTGCAATATTATTTGCCCAGGAAAAAAAAAGCTATTCTGTTAAATGATTTTTAACTTCTGTTTTGGGACTCCAGTGTAAGAGCTCAGCCCACTGACTCCTTACCTTCTTCCACCTGGGCAACGGAGCAATCCAGCAGGAATATTCCTGCTGTGCTGTCCTACATTAGTTTCTTTGTTTCACCATTGACATGACTGAGGACCTTGTTTCAACTTTTCCAGCCTGATCTGCCTCCAGCTTCTTCCTCCAAGATTATCCTGCACATCCACCACTGACTTCTGTGCATTTATCACAAATTCTGGAGGACAAATGCCTGAAGGATGGTTTGGGCTGAAACCAGTCTCTGGGGGCCACCTCATGGCGATCCCTGCATGGATCAGAGCTGGCACAAGTCGGTCAAGTCAAATTTTACAGATATAAGTGCACAGTAGAAACTCCACAGTGATCAACCAGCAGGTTATTTTAGAAGACAACATCCCATTAATGTTGGCACTTGACTAATTCCAAATGCAGTCCTGCAGAATTCACGTGTTCCAGGCCAGGCTGGATGGGGCTTGGAGCAACCTGGTCTATGGAAGGTGTCCCTGCCTATTGCAGAGGGTGGAATGAGATGACCTTTAAGGTCATTTCCACCCCAAACCATTCTGGGATTCCATTAATTCCTTCATCCAAAGCAGAATTCACCCTGTAAAATTCTTCTAGAAAGGTCAAGGTCCAAATTCTGACCAATCTGCACCTCAATATTTAAATAAAATTGTCTTATCAAGTGCCAGAAAGCAGCTTCTAAGACACCCAGGACTGTATGAAGGCAGATACAGAAATGTACATTGAATGCATATTAAGGTGGAGCTTTAAGCACATGCCAAAAAAAAATCAAAGTAAAGTGGGAGAGGAGTAGCCTCTTGTGCTGGAAAGCCACAAAATTCCTGTTATTTCCAGAGCAGGAAAATAACTGTGCACTTATGAGCTTGTTCTATCACCCAAGCGCTGCTGGAGTCCACAGTCACAATGGAGAGATTTTTGAAGAGACTTTTTCACAGAGATTGTTTTTTTTTCCAAGCCTCTCGTGCTTTGTGAGACCAAAGTTCCTCCAAGCTACAGTATCTCCAACAAAGCAGCTGCATAAATTGGAAGGGGGAAAAGAGAGGATGAATAAATATGGGGCAAAAAGCCTTTGAGGAACTCTCTGCTCTGCAGAGTCTCAGACAGGGCTCCTCACAGCCCCACTGATCCACTCGCTGGAAGAGCTGCCAAATTCAACCAGAATATTCCACGCACAAAGCACCTGAGAGTATCTGATGTTCATTCCCATTTGCTGGTGACCACCCTCCTCCACAAAAGCACATTCCCAAGTAATTCCACACATTAGGTGAAAGTCAACACATCCAACTGGCAACACAAATAGAAAGCAGGAAGTCCTAACACAACGTGACACCCAAGAGCTGATTACCTTCCCCAAAAGGGTATAAAAAGGAGTTTTCCAGGGCTGATTCTGTAAGTGGGTTACAAGATCAAAACAACTCAAGGTGAGTGTAATCCACAGGGAAAACCAGATACACCTAAGGTGGGATTTTCTTTTTCCAAAGCATCATTTCTCTCCCAGCTGAATTCTTTCTGTATCAGTCCACTTTAGTTCCCCACAAGTTACACAATTATGGTAAACATCTTTCAAGGCCTTTTTCAAGTATAAAGGATGACATTTTTAGACAAGTCAGTTCTAAAGAAGGTTCCAAACAGACATCAGACTTGCTCTTCAACAAAAGATTAACTCAACCAAAGCACAACTTGAAATAAAAAAAAAAATCAGTCAATGATGTAGCTTAAGTCAGCACCTATCACAATAACTGGACATTTTCCAAACAAGGGGCTCTTGGCTGTGGGATTCTCATTTCCACAGCTGGATTATTCCAGCATGTGCATCCAAGTCACTCAGTGCAGCTCCCGAGGGGAGCCCTCCCACTGACCGTCCCAGCACTTTTTGCATGTTTTGTTAACCTAAAGAAAACCCCTTTGGATCCTTTTCCTTAGGATTTCCAGGGCATCCTCTGTGCATGAATTCAGGTCCAACTCTTCTCACCACCCTCACTGCACCGGCTTTGCTGAAGGGTTTTTCCTGCGAGTCACGTTCCCGTCCGGCTCCCTGATGTGAAATCTTTCTCCCTCGTTAAGGGATTAACCACCACCACACACAGACAGCCAGGAAAAGCCACCAACCCCTGTCCTACCTGTATAGGCCATGTTCTTCGGGTTTCCGTAGGGAGCCCCAGGTTGGACGGGGCTGTAAACAGGATTCATGGTGGAAGACCGGGAACTCTGAGGACAAAAGAAAAGCAGAGTTGAGATGCTTGCCTTACGTTGGCTCCCGAGTCGCCGTCTGTGCCGAGTCCTGATAGCATCACCCTGTTAGAATTCCAGACACAGAGAGCTGTGAAGGAAGGGATTTACAACCAGGCATTACAACCAGAGAGCGTATTTAATAATTCAAGTTTTGGATCTCTCCGTTAATTCCCACAACTTCTCCGGCGCTGCATATTCTGCCTACAAATGCACCCGGAGCAGATTCATCTTCCACATCCCTGCTCCAGCGGGGCTCAGGACTCATGACCCCGCTTCCAGCTTGCGATGAACAAAGAGGAGGAGCCACAAAGTCAGGCAAGGAATTCTCCCCCTTGGAAGAGCGAAGAGTTCTTGGGTGATAGAACCAACCCCGCCGAAGACCTGACCTTTCCGAAAGCAGCAGATAAAAGGCCATTTGCCGCTGGCGAGATGGAGAAGGGCAAGTATTGGTGAGCTTTCAGCGTGAGCTGACTGTGAAAACCTGGAGGCCAAGGCTTGGATCCTGCATGGGGCTGGGCAGGGCCACCCCCACATCCCACCCGTGTCCCACAGGGAGACTCTGTCACAGAGCTTACGTGAGCAAGGAGATTTCGACAGCCCCTGTGCTCCTCTCTCCAATAAAGACGATGAAGCCGGGTTAGCTTCTTGTGGGTTTTATTAAGAGGAAAGCAAGTAACTTGGGAATTTGTGTCTCCTAACTGTCAGTTAAGCAACTGGCTCAGTTAATTATCTTAATGAAGCACATTCTCAATTCTGATTAATGGGAAAATCAGTCATTAAGCTTTATTAGGCGACGCATTTGTCTCCACAGCTATCTAGTGGCAATTTCACACCAGAACCAAACCCATCTTGCTTCAAAATCTGGGGGTTTTGTTAAAATGTGTTATTTTACAGTTCATAAATAACACCATTCTCTCCAAACAAGTCCCTTATGATGGACACACAATTTGTTAGATCATTAACTCCTTTCACTTTACCTTTGGAGAGTAAACAAGTCAAACGTTAAATGTTAGCACCGATTGACTTGACAACAATTAGTGCTTAATTAATTAGCTGTCCCTCCACCCCCAAGTTAACACTGAAGGAGCCATTCTCAAAGCAAAGGAAATCAGGGTTATAAAGCAAGTGGAAGGAGAAGGGTACAGGGAGACACGGAATTCCGTCAGTGGCTTCACTAACACACAGCACAGCATTAAGAAGATCTTTGGGAAAATCAGTGTAAGACCAGGCTGTCCACAGAAGCTGTGGCTGCCCCATCCCTGGAAGCACCCAAGGCCAGTTTCAACGGGGCTTGGAGCATCCTGGTCTAGTGGAAGGTGTCCCTACCCATGGCAGGGGTGGGACTGGATGGGATTTAAGGTCCCTTCCAACCCAAATCATTCCGTGATTTTTTGAAATAAAATTTATGAGGGTCACTTTTCACCTTTCAGTTGTTCTGTTCCTCCCCCAAAACCACCCAGTGACAGCTGGACCTGCTCCCAGCAGGGCTGGGGTCATGGCTGCTTTTCTAAAGTGTCTTTTCAATGCCAGCATTACTTTGTTTGTAGTCTTGTGTGTGTAAAAAGTACAAAAAAAATAATAATTGGGGAAAAAAATGATCGTATATGTGTGGCTTGCATTAGGTGTTGTACCAAATGGTAAAAGCAAAACACTCTTACTGAGAAGGATGAAAGAAAATGCTTTTTATCCCAGATAAAAAGGTTGTAATCGTGGTGGGGGCTTGAGAGCTTGTGAGGGAGGAAGAGGTTTGTGCTTCCTCCCTGCTTTGTATGCAGGGTGGGATTTCCAGACAGCAGGAAAGAGCCCCTGCAAACGGCATTTGGGAGGGATGATTTTCTCTCCCATTCTGCAAGACAATGCCATCTGAAAATACATTTGAAATTCATTGCAGGCACCATGTTGTGGCATTGAAACAGCTACACTGAAATGGGAATAAAACAGGATTAGCCAAATTAAACCTCCTGCACCGCCAGAACCTGCAGCGTTTGCTTGTGGCCATGAATACCCAACAAAAAGACTACTAAAAATTAATTATAAACAGACAAACACCAGCGTTGCTCTATTGCAGGAGCTTCCAGCGCTTCCTAATCCCTGAGACAGCGAGGCTCAGTTGCTCCGAGAGACTCCAGCAAGGAGTAACTCCAGCAGGAATGCCATGGGAATGAGCCGCTAGCAAACAGTCTCGGGATACTTTGTGGCTGTAACCTGGTTACGTTTCCATCTATTTTATCCTTCCTGTGAAAGTGCAGGACACTCTCCCATCACACGAGGGAACCACTCCACGTGAAGGGCAAAGAGAGCCACAAGGGAGGTCGGGAATGGCGCTGTCACCGCTCCGGAGGCAGGACAACGCACCCACCAAACCGCACCTGTGCCGGGGGTTTTCCAGGCAGCACGGGAAGGGGAATGGAAATGTCTGTGCTGGGAATGCTCAGCTTGAACTTGGCGAGCTGTGAGGAGGTTGCAGAGCTACTCTGGGATGGTTTCGACTCGGAGCAGAGTTGGGATTTGTGCTCTGGAGTAGCGCTCTCCCAATGCTGCCAAGCAAGGGGACAACAGGAAACGGCCTCCCGCTGCCCCTCGGAATGTTTAGGTTGGATACTGGGAAAACGTCTTCCCTGAAAGGGTGGTCAGGCATTGGAACAGGCTGCCCAGGGCAGGGGTGGAGTCCCCATCCCCAGAGGGATTTAAAAGCCGTGGGGATGGATGGGGCACTTGGGGACATGGGTCAGTTTGGCCTTGGCAGTGCTGGAACAGCTGGACTCCACCACCTTGGAGGCCTTTTCCAACCTTAATCCTTCTGTGATTCTGTTGGGGTGTCCCCAACCCCTGGGAATCAGGAATCGCCACATCTCCAAACTCCTACAGACACGGGGCACCGGGAACATCTCATCCCGTTGTTTTCCTCCATCATTGGTTTACTTTGTGCTTCTGGAAACACCATGCCCAGATCCCCCCATCTCCACAGTGGGGTCTGTAAGCCCCATCATTATGGTTGGAAAAGATCTGCAAGATCATCAAGTCCAACCTCTGACCAAATATAAAACCTAAAAGAGTAAAGCTGGCATGGAAAATTCAGGAAGTTAACAAAGTTATTATTATTTTTTTCAGAATAAAGGAATGAAATCTTTACAAACAGAGAAATAAATATATTTTACAGGGTTTTAAAACAGTGACATGGACAGGTGAGTTTTTCAGGCTCTCTTAAAATTAAACAGTAGCTCTGAACTTGAAAAGAAAAGAGTAAACAATGGAAATGGGACCTGTTCTGGAGGACAGATATTTTTCCATCTTGTTTCATGTCACTCATGTTGTCAAGGCGATTTTCCCTTTAAGCTCCCATTGCCTTGGTTTTTGTTGCACTGGGATGCAATTGCTGTTGAGAGACCCCTTCCTTACATTTTGGAGAGAGATGGTATTTTCTTTATGTGCCAAAAGCCATTTATTTCACATCAGGTGGCACAGAACCAACATGAGAGAGTGTGAACAAAGAAAAGAGATATGTTTCTTCCTTGACCTGCACGTCACCTCTTTAAATGAATTTTATACAAATTGCATGCTAATAATATTCAGCCAAAGTCTCCTTGAACATGAAAAGGCCTCCTGACCTTACACTCCATGCAAATTCCACTAATTTTCTGACAATTTTTCACTTAAGTCGTTTGAAGCTTGACCCTCACTTGGGATTCTCCAAACAATAATTAAATTACCTTCCAATTCATCTGCTAAAGGTTAATTTAGGCAAGTTACAAGGGTATATCCGACCTTTCCCCCAAAAATCTGGGACAGTAGGCACAAGCTTGGAGATTTGTTTCCACAATGAGCAGCTTCTTTCATTTATTCTTTTTTTTAGCAACACCTTAACTAAGAGTTGATTGAGCATCTCTCACGCGAAACAAAATAATGAACCTGTTGTAGAAATGTATCAGGTTTTTATGTAATGTGAACACATCAGGTTGACACATGGAAACCAGGCTGGTTTGGGTGGGAAGGACCTTAAAAATCATCCAGCTCCAACCCCTGCCATGGGCAGGGACACCTTCCACTATCCCAGGTTGCCTTCTCTTCTCCAGGTGAACACCCCCAGCTCTCCCGGCTGATGTCAACCTCTCCAGTGGAGGGAAAGAACTAAACCCCATGGAAATGCCTTGGAGTGAGGGATTTCACTGCAGCACTTGACCTTCCTGATCTCAAAACCCAGCAAAGGGAAAACAAAGCTGATCCTGAAAATTTACAGTCTACAGCATCTTCCATCAGATCCACCTCCAAACCAGGACAGGAGCACTCACCTCTTCACTGAGGAGACACAGCAGAGTGTCCTGGGAGACACAACCCTAAGGAGCCACATTCCCACACCTATTGCCTCACCCAAGATAAAGAATTAAATAAACCCGCACACTTCCAATCGAGAAAAGCCTGACATCTCTAACAGCAACAAGCCCTTTTGTCTTCATTGTATGAAAAATTAAATGGATAATTTATAAGCACAAAGCAGATCTTGACTTTGGAATTTGCTGACCTCAGACTGTCCAAAAAATAAATGCTGAGGCAGGAAAAATCTCGGCCTTTCGTTTGCTGAAGTTTACGATCTGCTTAAAAGCCAGAGGATCAAAAAATGATAATTCAGTTATTAATTCCATTTAATTTGCTAGACTGCATATTGAAATATAGTAAAGGAAATCACTGTCCTCCCTGAAAAGGACAAGGGAGATGGGGTCACTTGTTGCACAGGTGAACCTGAATGTGGGTGGCAAACTATCTGGACATTGAGTTCGTGTTTGCCTATTTGAATTAGGCAGAGCTTACACAAACACCCCTTTGAGCCTAAATAAATGAGAAGTGATTGAATCATAGACTCACAGACTGGTTTGGGTTGGGAGGGACCTTAAAGCTCATCCAGTTCCATGGGCAGGGACACCTTCCACCAGGCCATGTTATTTGAAGTCCCATTCAACCTGGCCTTGAACCAGTTCCCCCACAAGAAATTTCAGAATGAGGAAAACCAAAAGATTCTGGCACAGCTGGGGTTACATTAACTTATTTCCAGAGAAGAAAATGTCTTAACGCAGATGAATTCCGTGCTGCAAATTCCCAGCTTTTTATCTGCAAGTCTGATGGGTTTCACCAGCAGGTAACCAATAAATACATGTATTTTTTAAAAGATCTAACATATCTGCCCCAGTGTGTCCCAAACTGCTCTCAGCAGTTCTCAAACAACTTCCTTGATATATTCCTATTAATTTCTCTAACTTGAGGCCTTGCTGACTTTCCCTTTGGAGATGAACCCTGCTGTACTCTTGTACATGGTGCTCTCCGACTGAGCCACGGCCTCCTCCAGCTGATTATCTCCATTCTTTTATCTTCCCTACCTACTTCATTATGTTCTGCTGAAAAAGCTTCCTGGAACACGCAGCTTGAAGACACTTCTCTCTGCTCCTTCCTTTCCACAAGCACTGCCTTTGGAGATTTGGGCTGGCCATCAGGAAGAGCCTGGATTATAAACATCTATCCCACAACATCACCCAGTCACTACAAAAAAACAAACAAAATATTCTGAGTTACCTTTCTTATCTGAGCCTTCTCGAGCTGCTTTAGACCTTTCTCCCACCCAACCATTGCTCCTCCTAAGAGAAGCTGCACTGTAGGAGTCAGACAGAACAACCAGACACAAAAGTAATATCCATAAAAAGACAATTTATGGCACTAATAAATATAATCTTCCCCTCTTCCAAGCTCTTTAAAAATATGAAATAATTGATCACCTCTTTGGCTTTGTTTTACAGACGCAGAGAAGATGCAGGAGTGCAATGGGCTCAAGGGTGAGCTCACTGGAAGCACTGGAACAGGTGGAATAACCATCCCTGGAAGTGTTCAGGGAACATGGGTCAGTGGTGGCCTTAGCAGTGCTGGGTTCACAGTTGGACTCAGTGGTCTCAGAGGACTTTTCCAATCTAAATGATTCCATGATTCTAAGGTAATACACATTTTCCATTACATTATCCTCAAAGACAAGCTTTAATTTATATTTTGCTCCAAAATTTCCAACCACTACCACTAATTACCCTCCCTCCATTTTTACAATTACTCCCCCCGAAATGGGAAAATCCTTTTGCAGCCATATCCTGAATATTGAAAACATCACTCCTTCCCACGGACTGCCATGGGATAAAGATCTAAATTTGTCTGGCAGTTGATCACACCACACAAAGTTGGCACATCAGCAATACAATATTCCTGGAATTAAAATCAGATGAGGGCAGAGATGTCCTTTTAATGACAGATGGGTCAGGCTTCCCTGGGCTTTATTTGGTCAAATCCACTGTGCTGCAGGTTTGGGCTACAATTTGTCACTTCCAGCCATGGCTGTTCCTCATTGTTCTCTAACAATCTTCTCCCAGATCCTGTGTTCTGGTCACTTCTGGGATTTCTTCTCTGGTCAAGACTGGAAACCCAGGGCAGGGTTGAAGAGCAGTTCTAGCCCCACTTTCTCATCAGGTAGGACAGCAAATCTCTCCCTGTCCTCTTGTCTTCCTTCGCTCCCACTGATGGACAGAGCCAGATGGGGTTTAGAGACTGGGAAACAGGAAGATGAACAGTGCAAACAGAGGGGATCAATCCTCCCTAATAGTCCCTTCTTCCTTAAGTATTTTGGAATCTTTGTTCTGAAACAAAGCAGTACCAGGGAAGATGAAGGAGGGCCCAGGATAAATCTGTCAGCAGAAAGGGAGCTTTGGCAAGAAGTTTGTTTATCATCGTCTTTTTGTAATTTCGTGTTGGCAAGAGGCACTGTGTTAACAAGCCCAGGAGCCTGAAAGTCTTTCCCATCCATAGGACAGGCAGACACTGGCATTCCCTCACTCCATTTGGAAACCAAGCTACATGGAAGGAGAAAAACAGACTCCAGATTTATGCTGGGCTTGATGTGCCCCGTGCTATTAAGGACCACCAAAACCCAGAAAATATATGGGGCAACTCGATACCACTTTAAAAATAAGCAAAAGAAGTTGCTGACTTTTGGGGGGGAAGCTGCCAAGTGACGAACAAACAGAACGCAAATTAAGAAATTAAGAAATTCACAGCAATCATAGGCAGAGCTCAGGGAGGGGTTTAACTTCCTAAGGAAATATGGGATAGCACAGGCTTAAAAAAAATAGGGATGTGCACCCAAAGGCACTGGTGTTGCAATTATTATTACAAGCCTTCAAAATAAGGATTGTTTAAACTGAAAATATGAAATTAAATAGTCGGTTAAAATGTTAAAGACTCACTTCATCACTTCCAGCTCTCAAAGACTGGAGTGGGAGATCAGGTGTTTTACAGCTCAGTGCCCACAGCAGCTTGGCCCCGTTTTCCTGAAGGTTAAGCAGTGCTGCTGGGGATCACTGCCTGGTCACCACATCCCAAATCCAAGGGTCTCCATGACCAACCTGTCCCGTGCTCCTGGGCGGAAGAACCATCTTTCAGCATCCCTCTCCCTACCAGGAATGCTGACATCCTTCCAGGCTAGGCTGGAGGGGGCTCAGAGCAACCTGGGCCAGTGGAAGGTGTCCTGCTCATGGCAGGGGGTGGCAATGGATGAGCTTTAAGGTCCCTTCCAACCCAAACCAGGCTGGGATTCCATGATTCTGCAGCTATGCCCTACTGCTCTAGTTTTTATCCAACTCACATCTTGTTGGAATTCTGTCCCACTTGGCATTTCTTCCATAGACTCTCAGCCTAATCCTGCAGAAATACACAGTAAAACAACACATAACCAGCACAACAGAAAGCAAGCGTGCACAGATGACCATGACAGAAATCTTCAAATGAAGGCTACGGATGTCTCTAAAGCTGTCCTGGGCCTCCAACACAAGTCAAACATTCCACACAGGAATCACCAGAGGTTAGTGGCAGGCACTGTGTAAGAGACAGGAGCCAATAACTGGTGCATGTATGGCATGATTCTCTAACACATGCAATATGCACTCAATTAGCATATTCATTTCATAACCACTGTTAAAGCCAAGAATTTCCCAGCCTGCCATTACTGAGGATTTTGCAGTGCTTTTATTCACCTAAACGCTTGTTCAGGTTTCCAGTGAATACACCCAGCCCAGGAGGCCAAAACCAGGAATGCTTTTGCAGCAACACAAAGGAAAGGGCTGAAAGGCCACAGCAAGTCAACAATTAACACTTTTCACAGATTTCTGGACATTCCTTCCCAAACTAAAGAGTGGGAAGAGAAGTTTGAAGGAGCTTACAGCTTGCAGTTTATATCAGGAAAAAAAAAGGTACTAAATCCCCAACCTATGATGGCTGGAAAATCCAGCTTTGCTTCCTTGTTTTCCATCAGGGGGATATAACCAGGTTGGGGAATGAATGGCATGGCAGAAATTGCAGAGCAGCCATTCCCTTCTTCCTTAAAATAACAGTGAGTGCTGACAGCAAAAAAGCAGTTTAAAAAGTCCTGGAAGTGTCTCAGAAATGTTTAAAAGGAAAAGCTGTTTGAAGCAGCCAAGCAAATATTGGTCTTCCCACGTGAACATTTGTACTCATCTCAGATCCATCCCTCCTGGCTGCAAGGTCAAGGAGCCAAGGGGCCACTTGAACAACCAGGGCTACAATCACAAAATCATGGAATGGTTTGGGTTGGGAAGAACCTTGAAACCATCCAGTTCCACCCATTACGTGGGCAGGGACACCTTCCATTGTCCCAGGCTGCTCCAAGCCCTGTCCAGCCTGGCCTTGGACGCTGCCAGGGATCCAGGGGCAGCCACAGCTTCTCTGGGCACCCTGTGCCAGGGCCTGCCCACCCTACCAGGGAATGATTCCTTCCCAATATCCCACCCCCCCCTGCCTTCTGACAGTGGGAAGCCACTTCCCCTTGTCCTGTCCCTCTATCCCTTGTCCCAAGTCCCTCTCCAGCTCTCTTGGTGCAGTGCCAGGGGAACATTTGGACTCGGTGTTCTTGGAGGCTGTTTCCAACTTCAACAATTCCATGCTTGTACCTATGACTGATAATTTAATTATTCTTAGAAGTCAGTGTTGATTTTACAACACACTCAGGTGTAGCCAGAATAAACCCACCTGGTTTAAGCACACAGAGTTGTCTGGAGCCTCACAGCTTCATATTATCAACTCTACAGAGAAAAAGCCTTTTTATATTGCACAAAAGATCCCAGCACACATTACACAGCAATTCTATGATTTACAGTGCACACCCTTATTTATGCCTTTTTGAAAAAGAAGAAAAAAAATCAGGCCTTTGATTTGCAACCAATTTGTGACACATTTCTTTTCATGCTGATAAGCCTCATCTCTGTACATAATAAGGCTTTTTTCTGCCATCATTTCTCCCTAACAATTCAATTTTCATCTTAAATGAACTCTATCAATCATACAACAGGTGCACATCACCTACTCAAGAGACAGATTTCCTTTCTCCAGATTTCTCTGTCCTCTGACAATGCCCAAATTGATAATAACTGTGATAAAACCCCCAGTCTGGTAGGGGACTAATTTTGGTAAGACTCACTCTACTTTTTAATGAATTCACAAGTTTTTTCCATGCTTGGAAAATAAACTCAGTATTCCCAGAAGATGTTTTGTGAAATACTGGTGGCATGTTTTTTATTTCCTTAATAAACAACAGAAACCACGTTCCTGGTTTCTGTTCAATGATTAATTCAGCTTCAAGAGATGATTCCAACAGCAAGGAACAGCTAACAGGGGATCTAGAAGGAATTAAAAATATAATTAGCAGCCCAGTAGGCAGCACACACTGCGGATGAGACAGAAACCAGGCTGGATGTGCATCCTCTGGAAGCGCAGCCCTAAGATGCTGGACAATGTGACCGGCACAGGGAACACGGGGAAAGCGCAGGGCAGGGCCTGGGCAATCTTCACTGGCATTGCCAGGCAACAGGAGTGAAAAAAATGTCCTTGAGGCAAAGAAAAGGAGGGCAAACTGTGAGAGTAGCCACGACCTCTACGATCTGGAGAGCCTGGGAATAAACACTTCAGAAAGAACAAATGTTACACAGCAAGACACTTCCCCAAGGCCCCCCCTTCTCTATATTTTTTTTCCCAAATTGACTTCTTTCAATAACTATAAAATAATCTGGTTATTCCTTTTCAATTAATAATATGCATTTAATCACATTTGCAATATGTATTTCATATTTTCATTTCTTTACCGACACAAATTCAAACAGAATGGTGCCTGTATTTAGAATCAGAGCACAGTGAATGATGCTCCATGAAGTATTTCTATATAAATTTCCCATATAATTTTTCCATATAAATTACTGGGGCCATGTTATCCTACCAGCTTTCCTCACTGGCATTACTGGGGCTGTGCTATGCCACCAAGCATCCCTCAATGTGCAAAACACCCCTAGGGCACTTCCAAAGGAAGATGGAAGATACACAAAACAAGGAGAGGAAGATGCACTTCACACTCCTCCATCTTCTCTGGAAATTAAAACCCAGCTGTGCCCAGATTTCAATATCAGCACAACAGTGTCAGATTTGTCCTCCCAGTGTGGCTGAGGGCTATGGAAATGTAATTACAAAGGGTTTTAGGGTGGTACTTTTAATTTCCCCCTCAGGCAGCCTGTTTGCCACAGGCAGCAGTTCGTGTGTGTGTTCTGTGGGTGGTTAAGCCCTTGGCAGAGGAAGCCCAGGTTTCCCCCTGCTCCCACTCTTAGTTTTTAAATGAACACAAGCCTGCAGGTATTTCCAACTCGGTGCGGATGAGCTGAGGTGAACCTGCCATTGGTGCTCTCACATCCCTCCTTTGTTCAGCTCAGCCAACACTGAAAGCAGCTCTAAAAACATGAAACGTGTGCCTGCACCTCTCCTGGTCTTTTATCTGATGTAAAATACCTGTCACTGGCTGAAAAGAGAAAGGGAGGTCTGAAGGACAGGATGACATTTTGCAAGCATTTTATTCTGCGTTTTCACGGAAGAACACAACATCTTGGCAGAAGCCAAATATTATTACTAGTAAAAGATTCTTCACCCAGATGGAGCACTGACCAGGCTCCCCAGGGAATGGGCACAGCTCTGAGGCTGCCAGAGCTCCAGGAGCATTTGGACAATGCTCCCAGGGATGCTCAGGGTGGGATTGTTGGGGTGTCTGTGTCCCTGTGGGTTCTTTCCAGCTCAGAATATTCCAGGATTCTATGATCTGTCAAGGCAGCCTTGTAGAAGGAACGGAGCAGAATTCCCATCCCCACCACAACACCAGCTCCACAGCTACACTCCTGAGCTCTTGCTGACCCAGGACTTGTAATCTCCTTCTGCTGGAGCATGTTTGATACAAATGCTAATCCTCCTGATTTGCAATTCACTGCTGCCATCTGATCCTGAAAATCTTCTGCAGGCATCAGAGCAGGGAAACAGAGAACTGAACATGAGACAGAACTGCTCAGGCTGTGCTGCCAATTACCAGCAATTAAGAGGGCACTCAAAAAAATCCTCATCAGCCCCTGAACCACCTTGGAATTCGGAGGTGGCATCACTGACAAGCTTCCCGTGCCTCTCCAGCCTTCTGCATCCCGCTGTGTGCAGCCTGTCTCATCCCATGGCTCTTGGACAGCGTGCACCACGAGTTCCTGATTCCAGCCAGGCCACGGCCCTCACCACGGCTCCAGCAGAGGACAGTCCATGCTGGGCAGGAAGCTCCCGAGGAGCTTTGCTCCACAGGTGCCATGTGGAGAAGCAGGATCTCCCTAGAGCTCCAGAGCAACCAGAAGAACACTGCGGTTCCAGATCTGCCACTTGTACATGAAAATGCCAGCTGAGGGCTTTGTGACAGTCTAACAGCCAGCTGGGTATGGTGCACTATGGAATCCCAGACTTTGGGTTGGAAGAGATTTAAAGCTCATCCAATGCCACCCATTCCATGGGCAGGGACACCTTCACTATCCCAGGTTGCTCCAAACCCTGTCCAACCTGGCCTGGAACATTTCCAGGGATGGGGCAGCCACAGCTTCTCTGGGCAACCTGTGCCAGGGCCTCACCACCCTCAGAGACAGGAATTCCTTCCCAATTTCTAATCAAAATTCACTCTCCTTCAGTTTAAAACCATTCCCCCTTGTCCTATCCCCTGTGCTGAATTCTTATTCTGAAGCCAGTTTATAAAATACTGTGACAATCGTGAAAATCCTGGGATCAATAGGAAAGCCGTGTAAACTGAAGAAAGTTCCTTGAGGAATGCAGGGGGACCAGATTAGAAACTTAGAGGGGGAAATTACAGTGGTGGAGGGAATGCAAAGGCAGCAAGTGCATCTCTGAGTCCAAAACCAGGAACAGAGGCTGAGTCATGGCAGCTATATTTGGTATAAATCCAGAGGAATCATTCCTGAAATAGGTTAACAAAATACTAAGAAGCAGAAAAAGGAAATTCCGTCTTGAATATAGAGCGAAGAACTCCATCTCGGAGAGTTTAACCTGGTAAGGAAAGCCCTGGGGTCACCAGCATCCAAAGGGAATGAAATACTGGTGTAGCTGAAGAGGATCTTTGTTGAACATAATCCTGGAATTACAAAAGAGCCACATAAAAATACAACTCCATTTCCCATCTTGTAATCCAGTATTTAACACTTGCTTTCATCAGGAAAGAAAAAGCATCCTGTTCTGCTGGGCTTTTAAAGGCTGTGCAGTGTTTGCTCAAATAACAAAGTAGGGCTTCAGATGAACAGCAGGAACTCTGGGGTTTACTTTCCCAGGGGTGATGAGAACAGGGAGTATGTGCAGCCCTGGAAAGGTTTGGGAACTCTCAACATTCCTAAAAAAAGAGGCTCACAGCTGCTCCAGCAGTTTCTGCCCACGACCTCAGATCATTTCCCGCAAAGCTCCTTTGCTGGATGTTCTCCACACGTCCTGCTTTGTATCCTACACAGCCTGGGCACATCACTCCAGTAAGTGGCTGTTAATTATGGCAGCATGTCGCTTCTTTCTCAGCATCAGCCTTGCAGCAGTTACACACCTCACCCCGCTCTGGTTTGGTGTAACCTGATGTCTGTGCCTGCACTTCACTTCCCAGGAGAGGGCTGCAAGCTGTGCTGCAAGTGGGCTGGGTTTGGCTCCCTCCTGACCAGGATTTTGGGGTGACTGGGTTAATGAGGTGATCTGCTGGTCCATATCCCATATATCCTACATATTCCTTACATAAGCTGGAGACTTCATATGGGTCTGTGTAATCTCCTGACAGAGCCATCACCAATCAACACAAGGACATCAACTACCAGAGGTTTCAGGTTAATCCAAAGCTGCTCCACAGAGATAAACTTGTCCCGATTCCTGAACTATCTCATGAAACCTTTGCTGGGGAAAACCTATGCAATAAATCAGGAATATGGATCTCAGTGAAGCACAAGCTCTGGTTTAACTGGAAGCTACACTCCTGAAGGTGACATTATACACAAACTCCCAGGTCTGGTTGAGAGGAAGTCGGGAGAGATGCACTGAGCAGGCCCTTCAAGCATCTAAAAACTTATTCCTCTCTTCAGCAGGGAGGCTGAGGAAAGCCTTCCAGCCAGGGAATCCAGGGAATGCCACTGCCTGTGCCTTGGCAGCTCCCCCACTCTCACTGTCAGCAACTGTCAGGGCTTGCTCTGCTCCCTCAGCTGCAAACAGCCTGAAGATGAATCATTATGGAGCCCTAGACTTGCAGAACAAGGGATCATTTTTCCAGCTCCACTATTCCATAACTTTTTGGCTGGCTGGATCAGCAGTAACATGCGAAGAGCAAGTATTTCACCCAGAGATGCTACAAAGACATTCCCAGGCCTGGACTCAGTAAGAGGACAAGGGGAGTTACAGAATTCCAGGATGGTTTGGGTTGGAAGGGACCTTAGAGCTCATCCAGTTCCACCTCCTGCCATGGGCAGGGCCACCTTCCACTGTCCCAGGCTGCTCCAAGCCCCGTCCAGCCTGGCCTTGGGCACTGCCAGGGATCCAGGGGCAGCCACAGCCACAGCCTGTGCCACGGCCTCCCCACCCTCACAGGGAAGAATTTGTTTCCAATATCTGGTCAGAATCCACACCTCTCTCAATGATCACTCCAAATTCACAGGTTAGCAAGTAAGAAGTTCTTGTTCACAGCACTGGAACCACATTGAAAATATTCAGAAAGTTAAAACTCAGAAGAAATTACAGAGATCTGCTTTGAAAAATACAGAAATCTGGCTACTCCTAAATGATAGGAGGAGGCCATGGACATGCTCCTAGGGCTGGAGCCCCTCTGCTCTGGAGCCAGGCTGGGAGAGCTGGGGGTGTTCATGTGGAGAAGAGAAGGCTCCAGGGAGGCCTGAGAGCCCCTTGCAGGGCCTAAAGGGGCTCCAGGAGAGCTGGAGAGGGTCTTGGGACAAGGGATGGAGGGACAGGACAAGGGGAATGGATTCCCACTGCCAGAGGGCAGGGAGAGATGGGATATTGAGCCATGGAGTCTTAATCCACACCAAGAGCTTCAGAACAGCCCATCAACACTCGGCCCCCCTCACTCCCTGCTTTCCTTGGATCCACGGAGCTGTTTGGGCTGAATGAGCAATTAGAGTATGAGAAAACAGATGGCTCTATTTGGCAACTTCTTGAAAAGTGTCATTTTGAGACAAGCCAGGTCATGTCACAACTAAGTGACTCCAGAGTAACTGCCTTCAGGAGAATTGGAATAAAGGGATGAAACTTTTCGGGCAGCTGAGTCTGAGATGGTCAATCAGATTGCAGCCATTCAGCTTCCATTGGATTTTGTAATTAACTGCAGAGTTGACCATTCCTCATTATTAGGACCATAGAGTCATCCACAGGTTTGGGTTGGAAGGGATCTTTTCAAGGTATTTAATGATTGCAGAAAAGATGCACGTTGAGTAAAATATTTACATGCTGAGTGTGTATATCTCCTTTTCACTTTTTTTAATAAATCCCAAAGCTTTTCCACATGTGGAGAAATAATCCTCTGCTAAAATGCCTTTGGGACCACAGGGATGCCACTGGACTGCTGCACTGCTCCTGGGCTAATCCAGACAGACTTTTAGCAATGCTGAGGGCAGGAACTCCAGTATACAATTAATCCAGTGGTGCTACAATTAACTCTCATTCTCTTCAAAGTGATCTTGGTTCAGAGCAGTAAACCAAGACCAAAATATAATAAATCAGCTAACTGCACCACTTAGGAGTTCCCTGGCCCAGAAATCAGCTACAGTTTGAGAAACAGCTCGTGGCTGTTGCAGCTTTGATGGAATTCACTCTGCCTGATCCCTCAGATTTCTGTATTATATCCAAGGCACCTTGGACAGGGTAAAGTTTATTTGTGCTTCACCGAGATGCCAGTTTGGGACAGCTGCAAGAGCCCCCCTATTCCAGAGGTGTTCCAGTGGTTTGAGCAGTGTAAACAGTTGATGTTTCCTGGGATGAGATCAGCTGGGATGACCAGTAAACATCGTCCTTTTTAACTGCTGCCAACACGTGTTTCAATGTCCCCTTCAAAATCAACCAGCACAACCTGAACTTCCAGCAACACAAAACACATGAAGGAATTTTCCACTGGATTTTATGTTCAGCAGTTGCCCGTGCCACACAAACCACCAGAAAAACAGACAACACTGCCCAAATCCATCCTTCATTCACTCAGCCATAGAAGGGCACCGTGAACTCACAGCTGATTTCAAAGCCAAAGCTGCTCTTTACAATTCAGATGAGAATCTGGCAAACACCCCTTTTTCCAAAGCATGAATCCTGCTTTTCCACTGCAGTCTCATCTTAGATAGGGCCAGCTGGGGGAGAGGTAATTACATTTTTTTCTGAAAGACAGGACCTGCATTCTATGCAAATTAATGTTTAAAATACAGTTTTAGGCTAGAGTCTGCAGTTTAGTGATGCCACCTCAGAGAATGTTCCTTCCCAACCTGTCACCACCAGGTGAGTTCTGGCAGCTCATTTAATGCAGAACTACAAGAAAACTGGATTCTTTAACCTGAATTTCATATTCATAATTAGGTTTTAACTTCAAAATGAGTTAAAGATGAAAATCAATTTTAAAATGTAATTTCAAGAACATATTTACTTATGGCTTTTGAGCTATTCCAAGGCCAGAGTTTGCTGGGTGCCTGTACCAGGAGCATTTCCTACAGGGTATTTACCAAGAAATTCCACGGGATTTCTAGTTATTAAAGAAAGACAATCTGACCTGAGAACTCCCTTTTCAAAGGTTTCCTGAAGCACAGGTGAAAGAGCTGGGAGTTATTCCGGGAGAAGGATTTAGCACCGGTAGAGTTACAAAAGACATCCCAACATCCTGAGATTCAGCATGCGACTGGCACCAAGAGGCTTTGCCAGCCCCAAATAAAATTGTTAATACAGCAGCACTCACCCCCGTCAGTGGCATCTCCCTTAGTTATCCTCACCACAGTAACCCCAAAAATGAGGAATTTGAAGGCGAAGTCAGAACACTCAGTTCAGTTGCTTAAGGAACTTCAAATTCTCTTTTTCTTTCCCCAGCTTCCCACAGATTCCTCTCACGATGTCCTTCCCAGCCGAGAGCAGCAAATGGAAATCTGCTCCACATCCATGTGAGATAACGGTCTAATACAAGTGGAAAGTATTTCCTTATACCAGGAGAAAACAGCCATCAACAAGACAAATAGGTGGAATTGCTCATTCCTAAGTGTTTCCTGATGAGTAGGAAAAGAAAAAAAAAAGATGTTCTGGCTCTCCCTGAAAGGCATCTGAAAGATATCACTTCTCCTACATCCCAGAATCAAATAAACTGCCATCAAAAGCCACACGTGGTGTTCCTAACTTGGGAATACTGTACATTCCCTGCTTTATTTTGGGATTTCTGATGTATTTTTCCAATAGCAAGAGCTGTGTTTACCGTGAGGACTCCGAGGGCTGAGCGTGCCGTCAGTCATCCGGAAATTCTGCAAACAAACAGCACTTCAGCTCTTCCCTGCCAAGAATAAAATCTCATTTGGGACAGGGAAAAAGCCATTTCTCTAAAATGAGTAGGGTGACATGGAAATCCGCATCTGTTCATGGGAGGATTTAAAATATGGATCATTTCATGTAAGAAAAGTCTAAAGGTGGGAAAATTAAAGGCAACAGACTCTGCCTGTGGTCTGCTTGAGGAGTGTGCGAGAACCTCCAATGGGAGAACAGGAGAGCAGGGAGGAGGATGCTCACTGGAGAACAAAATAATGGGAAGCAAATGACTCAAAATCCAAACCAAGAAGAGCTTAAACAAAACCACCAGAATACCTTGAACAAGCTAGAAAGTACAAATAGCAAATACGGATCTGCTCCGTGTTTATTCCTTTACAAGTATGGAAAGACTGGGCATTTCCAGAGAACTTCATGAGGGAAGAGAAAGCAAATATATACTGAAGTCAATAAAACCAAATATTGTTTCATTTAAAAGTCTGGAAAAGCTAAGAATGCCCTGTCCATGATGTGTTTGAAAATCCTTTATCACATTCAAATTGCTCCCTGTGTAACAGCAGAAGACTTGTCCTTATCTTTAAGAAGTGTCCTAAGGATTATCATGGAATTAGTCAGGGTCTCCTTTCCCATGAAGCAAAGTGGCTGGAATGCTGCAGTGCACTCACTCAGATAAACAGACACAGCATGGGAAGCAAAATAACTCAACCCAAATCCTTCAATTGTGGCTAAAGAGTCCAGAACTGGGGAATAAACCACCTCAAAAAGCTACTTACAAAAGCCCCAGTGAGACACCATTAAAAAATTAAAGTTATAGGACAATAGGAAAAGGGAATGTTATGGATTAGGGAGCAGCTAAGCAATAGGAAACAGCTTGGTATTAAACATGGGATTTTCAGACTCCCAAAAGGGTGACAGCAAGGTGCTCCCAGAGCCTTTACAGAGACCAGCAGCTGAAACTGGGAAAGAGACAGAAGAGAAAAAGCAATGTTTGTGGAGATTAAATTATTCATAATGGTCATAATTAAGTTGGGAGATTCAGAGAGCCCTGAGAGAAGTGCAGAGAGTGAAATCATCTGCTGAAAGATGCAAGGTAACTTGTGTGTGCTGAATAAAATAATAAATCCTGCTCCTACTGCAGTGGCTGATGTTTTAGAAAGATCCCCTAGAAGCAATTTTTGGCAATCCAAAAATGGCTTGTGATGGGGCTTCTGGAATGCTTGATTGAATGCTGTAATTTTTGTATCCATGCAATGAAAACCAAACGGCCAAATGATTAAAAAAAATGCATTAAACACTGCACTTCATTTTTTTTCTCCAAAATTAACAGCACTTCTGAGTTAAATTCCAGTACCTACAGGAGCTCCAGCAGAGCTGGAGAGGGACTTGGGACAAGGGATAGAGGGACAGGATGAGGGGGAATGGCTTCCCACTGCCAAAAGGCAGGCATAGATGGGATATTGGGAAGGAATTGTTCCCTGTGAGGTTGGGGAGGCCCTGGCACAGGGTGCCCAGAGGAGCTGTGGCTGCCCCTGGATCCCTGGAAGTGTCCAAGGCCAGGCTGGAGGGGCTTGGAGCAGCCTGGGACAGTGGAAGGTGTCCCTGCCCATGGAATGGGTGGAACTGGATGGTTTTTAAGGTCCCTTCGAACCAAAACAATCCTGGGACTCTCTAAAATCCACAGGTGAGGTGGTTCGGTGTGTTACTTTGATCAGGTGGTACCACTGGAAAAAAACAATCTGAGGGAAGAGCAGCATTTGAAACTGGTTTGGTTCTTAAAAAATCACCCGCAGCTCAGCTCTGGAATCTTCCAGATCACAGAATTCCAGGTTGGGTCAGGCTGGAAGGGCCCACAGTGGCTCATCTGGTCCCAGCTCCCTGCGAAGGCAGGGTCATCCCAGAGCACAGGGATTTCATCCAGATGGTTCTGGAATATCCCCAGGGAGGAGACTCCACACCTCTCTGGGTGATTTGTTCCATGTGTGGTCACTGCCCAGGGAAGATGTTCTGCCTCATGTCCAGGTGGAACTTCCTGGGCATCAGTTCCTGCCCGTTCCTCTCGTCCCATGCTGGGCCCCACAGAGCAGATATGGGACACCCTTTCCCACATGCACCTTTACATTTTAATTCCCTCTGCTTTAAATTCATCAGCCTGCAAAAACATTTAAGAGCCAGTAAAACCCATTTGTGTCCATTTTGAGGCCGACCCTCATTTGTGAGCCACAGCAGAGCAATACAAAAACTGGATCATAAACCTGGCATTTGGGTTTTCTTTTTTTAAACCACACCTATTTCATGGGTGGGACTGGAAAAGGATAAAGAAAATGGCACAAAAGATGACAATGCTGATGAGAACTGAAGGTTCAGCTCTGTGTGTGGCTTTCTGAGGAAAAAGCAGAATCAAAGGAGCAGAAAAGAGGAGGAACTCTATAAAAACACACACAGTGGAAGGCAGAGCCACAGGGAATCCTGCTACACTCTCCCTGCACTGGCAGCAAGCTCTGGAGCAGGGGAATGAGAACAAGGACAATGTACATGTAAGGACAATTTTCTCCTCTCATTTTACCAACAGATATTCCTATTAGAAACTGATTTAGTTAAATTATCAGGAGAAAAGTGATGATCTTATCTTTCCCACTCTGCTCACATTATTGCCCATCCCCACGCCTCGGTGAGGTGCTAAAGGCAGCACACCACAACAATTTCTCTAAGCAATATTTGACGGATAACCTCCCGTGTCCAAGCAATTCTGATTTTTTTTTTTAAATCACCATTAGCATAGTCAATTCCTACGTGGCATTCAGCTGGGATCTTACAGACACAAAACCTTCATAAAACAAAAAGCTTTTTTTTTCCCCCAACGAATTATTTTAAGGTCGAGAAAGGAAATTTTTTTCCTCTTAAAGCAAGTTGTCTTTTTGTTTGAGGAAAAAGAATACACACGTTTCCTCTTGTGTGGAAGATCCTCTGATTGCACTACAGAGATCCTGCTCTGATGCACTTGCAGTGCCAAATAACCCGCAGGAAAATGAAGTTTTCAAACAGTAAAATCTATGGATTAACGGTTTGGAACGCTCGCACCCACTCTGTAACCCCCCCAGGGCTAAACCCAACAAATTCCTAGGCGTGTTAATTAGCTCAGTTGCAGGAATGCAACGCCGTGGATGCAATGCTGCGCAGTCAGGATGTGTTTTATCAGCGCCTCGGCAGAGCGCCGCCAGTTCCCACTGAGGGCTCCCCAGCCCGGCCCGCTGGAGCTGCTCGTGACAAGTAAAGCCACGATTCACAGCTGAACCACACTGAGATGCTCGGGGAGGCCACGAGCACCGTGGGGGTGGGAATTTGCCCTTCCCGCACTCTGGCAGCTGGGGGAAGGGAGGGAGCCCAAGGGTGCACCGGTGACGCTCTGGGGTCATCGTTGCACCCCAAGAAGAGAATAAACGAAGGGGAGGAATCACAGGGGATAAGCTGCAGTGGTCTTCCCATACAGCACAGTTACACTCAATTAGTCTCCAGTCTGCAAACTCTCTGCCTGTAATCCTTTTTAAACCAACAAGAGAACTGGCTCCTCACTCTGAAATCCCACATTATTTCAACATTAAATGCAAAATATTTAGGGGCTCCAGCCTGAGTCCACCAGAGGAACCAAAGCTATCAGCTTGTAAATCCCTATCCCAGCCTTTAATGAACTGACAAAGATAATCCTTGAGCAGTACCTAGAACAACAGCAAACGCCTTTATTGTTAACTTCTGATGAATAATCAGCTCTTTTTGCTGAATAAACACCTTTCAAACCTGACCTACCCAAAGACAAGGCAACAGCAGCTCCACAGATGTAGAGTGCTGATTGTTTTCATAGAATCCCAGAGTGGTTTGGGTTGGAAGGGGCCTTAAAGCCCATCTCATTCCCATCCCCTTCCATGAGCAGGGACACCTTCCACTAGACCAGGCTGAATTTTGAGAAGAGGCTAGAGAAGAAAAAAGGTGGCTGAAGTTATAAGTAATTAATTATCCCCCAACTGCCATAGCCCTCAGACCAAGACACCTTTCATGGATGAATGACCTTTTAGGGAGAGAATCCTGGACAGAAATCCTGCTGAATCCTGGACAGAAATCCCGCTGAAAGGCCTCACATAAATATAGAACAAACTCAAAGTGCAGTTACTGACTTCCAGCCCCGTTCTGCTGTTTGAACTTGCAATCTTGACATTAAGATGTCATATTTTTAACTTGAAATTACACACTCAGCTGTATAGAAGACACAAAACACAACGATTCTCCTTGTTCCCAGCTGTGACAGCCAGAAAGACTGACAGACATCAGAAGCATGCTGAAGTGCCAAGGAATTATCAGCCACAGTGTCCAGCAGGCAATGACCTGTGCTGGCACTGCTGGGGCACCTCCAGTCCTGGGGGCTTTCCCAAACAGAAGGACACTGAGGGGCTGGAGCATGTCCAGAGAAGGGAACGGAGCTGGGAAGGGGCTGGAGCCCCAGGAGCGGCTGAGGGAGCTGGGAAAGGGGCGCAGCCTGGAGAAAAGGAGGCTCAGGGGGGCCCTTGTGGCTCTGCACAACTCCCTGACAGGAGGGGGCAGCCGGGGGGGTCGGGCTCTGCTTCCAGGGAAAATTCGTTCCCCAAAAGTGTTGTCCAACCCTGGCACAGCTGCCCAGGGCAGGGGTGGAGTCCCCATCCCTGGAGGGATTTAAAAGCCCTGTGGATGTGGCTCTGAGCAGCGTATCACCTATTTGCAGATCCGTGCCAGCCACGGGGCTCAGTGTGGGGCTGAGCATGGCCAGCACCTTCTTGGGTCTGACATCAATCCCTCATGGATGTTGACAAACCGGGAAAAGCATTTTACACACCTGTGAGAGGATGCACTGACTGTTTTGGTTGAGGAGGAGAACACAATTTTCACACTTCAATGCAGGAAATGGACAATAAATGTGTGTAAGGAACCCAACTCCAAAATGAGAGAAAACTTTGGGCAGAAAGAATTTGGGATTTTGCTCTGCTATCAATTTGTCTTCAGTTTTCCCAAGTTTTTTGTACCTAACCTCCTCTCCATTACACAACCAGACCACATCCAAGGCTAAACAGGATCCTAATGATCTCCCACTAGATAAACTTCCCAGCAGAACACTTCCAAAGAAAGAAGAGGTCAAAACCTGCCATCAGTAGAAGGAAAATTTCGAAAGACCAGGAAACAAGCTAAATTGTTACTTTTCCTACTCCAAATCTGTAGCTTGTAAGGATCCACTCCCCATGGAAAAGCTGCACAACATGGACCCAGGGAAAGGGGGTCCTTCAACCATATGGTCCAGTAACCATAAAAGAAGTATAAAAGTTTAAGAACAGCTGCTGTGTAATATCTCCTGACTGGATACAGCATCAATATGGGAAAAAAAGAGATTTTAAATGCTTGCTGTGTACAGCAGCAAGAACTCACCCACCCTGTTTCACTGACTCTGCTCCAAAGGGGCACAGACCACCTACTCCAAATTGGACACATCCATCCCAAATTGTATGGGGGATTTCACCCACTGAGCAACGGCAGATGAGGAGGCTTTGAGGACAATTATGCAGGATGAAAAGGAGAGAGAGGGAACCCTCAGCCTTGAATGAGCACGTGGAACACCAATGTCTAGACAGTGCTGACACCTTTGTCTTTGGGAAGAGGGATTAGGGAAGCAATCTGGCTGTGCTGTCCCTTGTTTGATATGAAACCAGAAGACACTTTGGGCTAAAGGCCTGGCCCTGTTCCAGAAACCACTTTATTATGAAGGAGCTGAAGAAAAGGAGGTCTGTAAGAATGAGAGTGAGGTTTCTGCCTGGCAGTCACAGCAATTATACGAGCTGCCTTGATGAGGAGGAAAAAACCACCCGGATAAAACCCAAAGGCTCCAAAGAGCAGGAGAAAGTAATTTGAAGAGTAGGTCAAGCCTCCCGAGGGGATTACCTTTCCAGTTTGAGACTTAAAGCTGGAGACATGCTTGGAAAAGCTGACCAGTGAGATCCTGCTGATCCCACGGATGACCCTGTAACGTCTGGATGCTCCAGCACAAGTCAAGTGTTAAAAGGGAATCTTGAAAACCGTGCGAGTTAGGATCAGAACTGGCAGAACTGGCAGGTTCCTTCTCTTCTTTCCATCCTCCCTTTCTCCCTGCATCCCTTCCTCCCTTCCTTCCTCACTGTGAGATTGCTGGGCTAAAATGTGTCTCATCGAATCCCAGATCACATAATAAACTTGAAAGATCCACTTCAAAGGGCTACTCTGGCAAACAAAGCATTTAAGTCAATTTAATGCTTCTCATACTGGAAAGAACCACTTCCTTCAATGGGAAAGGAAAACAAATAATGGAGATTCAAAGCTGGGAACATTTGTGGGAGCTGGGAATAACCAAGCCCAGGCTGCGGCTGTAAAGAGACGGGGGGCTCACACTTCCCTGGCTACTCCAGTGCTTCCAACACGATGGATTCTGTCCAAGGATGCGCTGACTGAGAGTGAAAAACTAAACAGAAGCTGAAAGGCTTTCACTCTTCCCCAAAAATCCATCTGCCAAACATGGCAGATGCAGGAAACTCACTGCCCCAAGGACTTGGATGTGTTCAGGGAAGGCAGGAGGGAATACAGCTCTTAGATACCTCTGTGCCTCTAAAGATATTTGTCATTTCAGATCTGTGCTGCTGTTAGGAACCAATTTTTGCTAAAAATGCGCTTTAAAGGCAGTTCCCATTTCCCTGAATATCCAGAGGGTATTTCTGGTTCAATACTCTGAAGTCCTCTGGTACCACCATCACCTCTCCAAGTGCAGGAAGAAGGAAGGGAGAAGGAACCTTCTGGTTCTGCCAGGAAATGAAGGCAGAGCTGGAAGATCCAACTGTTGGCTCCTTAAGGACAAGTTGGGATGGAAACCCAATCCAACCTTCTTTTTATGGAGCAGTTAATGTGATAATATCTAAGAGAAAAGGAAACTTTATACAGACAGAGGGAAATCTTGATTCTCAAGCCGACCCCGGGCAATTACCAAAATTATAGCAATGGAATTGTTCTTTTGCAGTCAAGCATAATTATGGAAAGTCTATTGGAAAGAAAGCTTAGGCTATGATTTGCATTTCAGTTAATTTTCAAACTTCCGTGTGGAGAATTGATGGCCAGAATTGGGAGGTACAGGAACTACCACACACTGAAATGCACTCATCAATGTTATAATACAGGATTTCCAAGGATAAAACACAGACAATGTTCCAGGGTTTAGGGGTTTTTGGTTTTCTTCCTATTAGCCTGTAGAAAATGGATAAAGATGTAGAGGAAAAGAAAAAAACCACCAGTGCTACCACCTGGCTCTGCTGGGTGGTACAAGAGGACAAGAGGCAACAGGAAGAAACTGGAATGAAGGAAGTTCCACCTGAACGAGAGGAAGAACTTTAACGTGAGGTGACCGTGCACAGGAACAGGCTGCCCAGAGGGGGTGGGGAGTCTCCTTCCCTGGGAATAGTCAAACCCCACAATCCCAAGGATTGTGGGCACAATCCCGAGTTAGCTGCTCTTGGGGATCCTGCTTGAGCAGGGGGGTTGGACTAGATGACCTTTGGTGGCCGTTCCAACCCCAGCCATTCTGGGATTCTGGGATTCACATGCAGCTGAAGCACTGCACGACGGGAAAATCCACTTTTCCTTCCTGAGGTTTGCCAAGGGTGCCCAGGGCTCACAACAGACCCTCGGGATATCGTTCCTGCCAATCTGACAGTCCCAAGTTATCACTTCCACATGTTAAAAAGGAACATTTCCATACTGAAATATCTGCAAATTTCTGCCCAATAGCTTTACAACTTTATTGATTGTAATTGGCTCTTGCTCCTTCAGCCCAGGAATTTCACACAAAATTCCAATTATACAATCCAGCATGAGACAGCCAGAGATACAGACCCTCTAACAAGCTTAGGCAAAAATCAAAGGGCTAAATCAAAAACTGGCTCACACCAACTCTATTCTTTGTGCAGTCAACCAAGACTAATTAATGCTTTTAATGGCAGTTTACCCCTTTTGGCGCCATAAATCAGAGCAGGCAGCTTTTCTGAATTAACAAAAGAATCTGTGAAAGGTGTAGCTCATTAAGCACACTCCCAAATTCAAATGCACTTAATCAGAACCAGGTACACTGAGCAGGACTGTACTCCAGGAGCAGGGTAATCAGCAGGCTGTACACAGGGAACATTCATTCATCAACACAAACAAGGCTGGCACACCGGGAAGAGGGGCTGAATTATACATCTGAGAGAAAGGCCCCTGCTTCCAGCACAGCTTTTGTGAGGGCAGGAATGTGGAGCACACTGCGGGAAGGCGCTGTGGAAAGGTGGAGGGAACAGGGAGGATCTTTCCCATAACCTCACCTCAGCCACAGAGCGCTTGAATGGAGCACGCTGCTGCTGCTGAGCTGCTGGAGCAGTTCCAGACGAGGCACCAAGTTGATCAGAGGGATGGAGCAGCTCTGCTGTGAGGAAAGGCAGAGAGAATTGGGATTGTTCAGCCTGGAAAAGAAAAGCTTTGGGGTGACCTAACTGTGACCTTCCAGGACCTGAAGGGAACCTACAAGAAAGATGGAGAGAGACGCTTTACAAGGGCCTGGAGTGACAGGGCAAGGGGGAATGAAGCCTGGTCTCAAACTGACAGGTTTAGATTGGACCTTAGGCAGAAATCCTTCCCTGTGAGGGTGGGGAGGTCCTAGCACAGAGTGCCCAGAGAAGATGTGGCTGCCCCATCAATGGTAGTATTCCAGACCAGGCTGGAGCAACCTGGGATAGTGGAAGGTGTCTCTGCCCATGGCAAGGGGTGGGACTGGAGGGGCTTTAAGGTCCTTTCCAACCCCAACCATTTTGGGATTCTATGATGTACCTAAATACACTGTAATACATCACATAGGGAAACTTCTTCCTTGTGTAAGGTGATGAATTTGTAAAGATTAATGACCCAGGATTTCATCCTAAGTAACACTCTTGGAAATACTTTTCTTAGTCAGATCCACTCCTCTAAAAAATTCCCCTTTTAAAGTGTTTTTGCCACAGTTTCTTCCCAAAACCCCATCCATCCCTGCCCTCTGGCAGTGGGAACCCATTCCCTGTGTCCTGTCCCTCCAGGCCTTGTCCCCAGTCCCTCTCCAGCTCTCCTGGAGACCCTTCAGGCCCTGCAAGGGGCTCTGAGCTCTCCCTGGAGCCTTTTCCTCTCCAGGTGAGCATCCCCAGCTCTCCCAGCCTGGCTCCAGAACAGAGGGGCTCCAGCCCTGGAGCAGCTCTGGGGCCTCCTCTGGACTCTCTCCAGCAGCTCCACGTCCTCCTGATGTTGGGGGCCCCAGAGCTGGATGCAGCACGTAACTTGGCTTGACAGAAATAATTTTCCATATCACATGTTCTCTGAAAGAATTTTGTTCTCCAAAACAGAGCTGGCAATGCAGGAAAACTTCAGATCTGTGAACAAAGGATTTGCTCCCGCACTAGAAAAATTCACTAAATGATATTCTCAACAGCATGGAAGTGTTCAAGAGCTGCTGGCAAAATGCTTCACTTCAGCTGTGGATTCAGTGCATTCCCAGCCCAGTGAAGACCCCACCAAACTGGCAGAAATGCTGAGGACACTAAAGTCCAGAAATTTTCTATATGAGTTCAGAAACACTGAGGAGCAGAAGCATCAAGTCCAGGCCCAGTTCCAAATTCCACTCACACACACTGGATAAAAACCAGCGTAATGTAAAAGCACATTTAAAAATATTTACATCAAACCAAACTATTACAGAGATAAGAGAGGTATTTATAGAAACACAGGGATTTTACACACACACGGTTTAACTATTTAATTGCTGGAATTTCAATCAGGATGTGGGGGAGTGGGGTACTTCCCAAGCAGGAAACAACCTATGTATACTGAGTTAAGACATGGAGCACTCACACATTCAAGTTTAACTCAATTTGTTCCACCTTTTGATTTCTGAATGAACACTGAGTCTAACAGGGAAGGGTTCAACTCAAGATAAAGTCATCCAAAAGTAAATACCTGAAGTGGCTGCTGGAGATCCCCAGCAGGGCAATCACAGCCCGGAGAGCAACCCCAATCTGCTTGGTCAGCCAGGTCTCCACAGGCTCCATCAATTCCACTCTTGAGATTAAAATTTCTTAATCTGGAGCTGGATTGGACCAGGAGCCCTTGGAGCAGGAGCTTTCTCATGCAAAGCAAACACTTCACATACTCCCACTTGAAACACCATCTTGTTCTCTGGATCTCCCATCAGTTCCAGCCTTACTTTGTCTCCTTTCTCCCACCTCCTCACTCATGAAACCCACCCTTGGCTTTCCCTCTCCCCTTCCACAGCCCTGAGTTTCCGCTTCTCAGACCCCAAAAACACACAGCCCCAGCGGGGGAAACCATGCAGAAAAAGGGGAGAGGAACAGCAGCAAAGTCCCTTTTTAAAAAAATTTATGCTTTTTTCTAGCATGAAGAGGGGGAAAAGGGGAAGCAGGAGATGGACAGGGGATCACTGTTGTTGTCTCAAGGCTGGCACAAGCAAAGAAAAGCTTTTCTGAAATACTTGGCATTTTCTGTCCCATCCCAGCTAAGCTGGGGTGAGTTGCTGAGGGCAGGAGAGGAAGAAATATCCACATTTTGTCTGTACCCAAAGAGAAGGCATTGATTTAGGGCAGCTTTTCCCAAAGCAGGGCTGGAGTGCTGGATTATTGTGAGGATAAGGGTTAGAGTGTGCCCAAAAGTTTGATCCCGACGCAGTGCAGCAGACCCAAGCGCAGCTGACATTTAAAGTTCATGTCATTAAGTGAGCAGCAAAACATATAAAATGGAAAAAAACCACAGAGTCAAGGCTGGTTTTTCCATACTCCTGCACAAGAACAGCTGGATGGGGTCAGACAGACACTTCAGCCACCCCTGCATCTTCTCTGCCCAACAGGGAAGAGTGAATCCCTAAGGGAAAATCGAAGGGCAGGCACACAGGGACATTTTCCCAGCATGCTTTCCAGAGGGATTTCCTGAGGGGGTATATTCCTGTTCCACGGCTCCTGTAGATCATGTTCTCACACTGTTATAGCATATTCAATTCTCTTACATATATCTATATACATACATATATATATGTGTACATATATATATATATGTATGTGTGCATGCTCAGAGGGCTTGACCTGCTCAGGTCTCATCATGCTGGGCACTATAAGCCAAAATAAAGAGTTAAGATAGAACCTGCTCCAATCAAATCCCACTGCAAAGTTTGTATTTAAAAACACTGTTTCCAGCTTTCTCTTTCCAAGAAATAGAAACTATTAGAAAACAATTTGCCTGTCTCCAGGCAAATGACAGAAGTTTCTATCAGGAATCATGTCTGTGCCAACATGGGGATTTTGACCCAGCTAATGAACACAAGTCTCCTTTCCAATATAAAACAAAAATGTATTATTTACCAGGAAGATATTAAGACTAATAAACATTAACAAAAGAAACCCTCTCACAATTCTTTATGGGAGCAGCATGTAAGTACTGTGTGTTTTACTCAGGCTGCTGAAGACGTGATGCTTATTAACTCTCTAAATCAACACAATAAAATACACCAGGCACAGAGTGTTGCTGGAGCTTCGGCTTATGCATTTCTTGACCCAGAAATCACTTCTCATTTTAAAATGTAAAGTGCTTCTGTAGCAAAGTTCATTTAATAGAAAGAAGAGTCCAAACCGTATCAAACAGCAACACCTGCAATCTCCCCAGCATCCAAGGCTTTCCTGTCTGGAGGGAGCAGGGAAAAGGTTTTGGGATCAGTAGCTAAACTCAAGTGCTACAATTGAAGGGCACAAAGACAGGATGAATTGGTACCTCTTGGATACGAGCTTCCTTGGGATGGAGATAATCCGGAGAGGAGTGTGCCTGGGCAGGGAGTCTTCACAGCATTCCAGAGCTCTGCGGCAGCAAGGACACAGAGAGAGAGAGAGAGAGAGAGAGAGAGAGAAACACCCGTGAGGCTCTGTGGAAAACCTGCCAGAAGAAAACACGGCTCTTCCCAGCTCAGAGTGGTCTTCACCTCCACTGGAGCAGAAGGAGAAATGGCACATGTAAGAAATGCAGGCAAAAAAAGGAGGAGCGCTGGAGACGCAGGGTAAGAGGAGAGGGAAGGGATACCGGAGCTGGCAGTAAGACCAAGGCCTTCCCAGCTTTCCAGAGGGAGAAAATAAAGTCCAAGCTTTCATTTAAATACTTGTTTACCAGCTATTTGTCAGGATTTGGGACTAAACAGATTTTAGCCTGAGTTTTACATGTTACTCCTACATCCTCCCTTCTCAGCTGACACAAAAACTCAGAGAACTGAAAATGAAATCCCTCAAAATAAAGTGCAGCACCCAAAAAAAGCTCTCAGGGCACTCCACATGCTTTATGCATTACAGGGAGGAACAGAAACCCTACTGTTCCCAAAGCAGGACCAGCTCCTCGGAACAGTTGTTTATTTTAATCAACCCAGTACCAAAAGGTTTACATTAAATATTTTTTCATGGTTTCTAACCACTGATCCTGTATTAGTTTACATTCACTCAAAAAACACTCTGGGGGAGAAAGCAGGAGGCAGAAAACATTGAACCCAGTAGAACAACTGAGGTTTTCTTCGGGAGTGCTGGCACATCCCACCTTTCCCTGCAGAATTACACCACGAGACCCTTCAAGCCAGCTAGTGAAACAGCATGAGTTTGGAAATGAACAGAGAACAGTAAAATCTTCATTTTTACTGAATCTTTCTTTTTCCTGCCTCCTGCAGGGAGCCACCACCTGCCATCAGAGATGGCATCCTTGCAGAGAAGTCAAAACCCACCCTGCTGATGCTCCAGTGCCCAAATAATCCCAACACTGGTGCTACCAGGAGCATGAGCACACCCAGGGAAACGGGTCAGAAGCATCTCCACCTGCTGCTTCCACAGATGCTTGGCTTCTGTATTTCTGCACTATAAGAAGCATATTCATTGCTTGGAATTTCATTATGGTTTCAGGTTTTTTGACTTGTTGTTATGGCCCTTCAGTTCAAAGATAGAACCCTAAAATATCTTCAGGAGAGAGAGGGAAGCGTGAGTGAATTTCAGCAGAGACAAGGACTTGACAAATCTCATCCCATCAAGCTCTGCAGTAGCAAATTAGTCTCTCTCTGAGCACATTCTGTACTCAAAGTAGCCTCAGTGCTTCAGGAGGTACCAAATATAACACAGCCCCATTTTAACTTCCTTCCAGGAATACACACACTCATTTATCAAGAAGACGTGGGCTGCAGCTCCACTTCCAACAGCCTCAGTAACATTTTGCAAAATTAAACATATTACTCCTTTTGTGGCAAGAAAGAAGCTGAAAATAAGTTCAAGCAAATGGGGGAGAAAACCACCTCCCCCACATCTTCCTCCCCCCTTGGATTTCAGGAAAGCAAGCCTTGCCTACTGCACCAGGCTCAGCATCAGCCACGGGATCACCAACCACTCCGTCTGCTGCTTTCACACCTCAATCCCCACACCTTTATCAACATTATTTCATTTCAGAGCTGCTCTGATAGCTCAGTTTGCTCCAAGTCCCCATTTTGGAATATTTTTTACATCCTAATGTTTGTATAAACCAAGGAAGTCCATAGGCTCTTGCTTACAAACACTAAAGGTTCATGCCCAGCAGTGCTGAATGTCTGGAGGGTTTCCAGGATTTGGCAGGAGGACAGCACTGCCACCACCTTTAATGCTGAGGGATTCTCCAAACATTACTCCTTTTATTCAGCTCTGGCTGCTACAGAGAGAGAGAACAGTCCCCACCTCTCATTAACCTTGGCAGTGGATCTTTCTTTAACTGCAACAGCATCAATTCCTGCTTGCATTGTGCTGCCACTCAGCAGAATCACCCTTTTTGGATTTTTTTTTTGCTCCTTTTCTGTTTTTTTCTTAACCAGAAGTGAAAATGATTCAGTTCAGAGTGAGTGGATGCTGCTGCTGCAGAGAGAAGCTGTGATGAGCTGCAGAGAAGGAGGCTGTCCAGCTGCCAACACACATCCCTGCCCTCTGCCACCGCTCAAAAACCAGCAGGGAACAGTCAGGATTGACCAACTTGCAGAAAAACAATCAGTCCCAATCAGTGTCTTTGAGTGGAAGTGCAAAGACATTCATTAAAGAACGAGAAAAACCAAATGAATTTGTGGGGAGGTATTAATTTGGAAAATTTAGGGAAATAGCACAACGTTGGGAAGTCCTGTTGGCACAACCTTGTTCATCAAGAGTGTGATCTGGCATGAAGTCCCAGATTACAGGCAGGGAAAACTTCAAGAACACAGAAAAAACCACCCTCACAGCCAAGAATTCCTTCCCAACATCCCATCTAACCCTGCCCTCTGGCAGTGGGAAACCATTCCCTGTGTCCTGTCACTACAAGCTCCCGTAAAAAGTCCCTCTCCATCTTTCTTGTGAAGTTCAGCAAAGAAACCAAAGCAGGTTCCTGCAGTCTAGAATTCCCCCTTCCCTTCCCTTCCCTCTTCCTTCTTGCTATGAAAGAGATTAAATCCCTTAATATTTCCTAAGATTACTGCAGCTACAAAGTAGGGAAGCTTCTTCCCTAGTATCTTCATCAACTCCATGTGCTATTTCAGGCAGCAAAACAGGATTTTTTATTCTATCTTCCCTCCTATGCCCCAAATTTAGTTTTCTTCTTTTGTTTTAGTAGCTACACTTTAATGATCTTACTACAATTATTCGTCTATATTTCTCCTTTTTTATCCATTGTTTTCATTCTTCTTTCCATAAATTTGGACTCCAGTGGTAGGAGCTGAGTAGATGGATTATAAAATAGATTGAGTTAATCAGGATGTGGTGATTGAAACACTTGCTTTGGTAGATTGCAGAGGGTTCTGATAAAACAGTGGTAGCATAAAAATACACTCCACAACTGCTTATCAAATGAAGATAAAAACATTCAGCAAATGTCTGACACTCTGCAGGGTCAAATCCTATTCCACAATGTTTTGGCTTTAGCCCTCTGAGTAACCAAACCCCACAAAATGGAAAGGAAAATGTTCCCCAAAAGTCAACGTTCAATTTCTTTACTGCCCGTTTTCAACAATCTCCCCAAACTTCTTCTAGAATTGACTCTGGAATAATTATTCTCACTTGTGCAATTTATATATTATAAGGCACCTCGGGGTTTCTAAGTCACAAACGACTTTGTAATGAAAAGAAAACAATTTCATTATCTAAGATTATTGTCAGTTGAAGGAAATATTAACTGTCCTACTGACAACAGTCAACCTCCAGAAAGTGCAGCATTAAAAATTATATGCAGCCATTGTCTAAGAAATAAAAATAAACCTTTCAGTGACAGCAGCCTCAGCATGACCTTTTCCTCTATTTAAAAAAAAAAAATCGAAGCAAAACACTCCAACACAACCCTTCCTGGCAGTACAAAAGGGGGATTAATGAGAATCTGTTTAGACACTGGGAAAAGCCCTAGCAGGTTCATTGTGAAGGTTAATTCAGACACCTTTACTCACACAGGGAATAGAATTAAAGGCACAGAATTTAAAGGCAATAGTGAAGGGTGTGGTGTTGAGCTATGAGCAAGGAGACACCGCAGAGAGGATACCAGAGACATTTGTCACGGAGCCTAATGCATTTAGGACCTAAATTCTGGAAGAATAGGGCAAAATGCTAATGAATATACACAGATTATCCAGAAGGGATCCGAACTCCATTCTGTTCAGGGCACATTTAAAAAAAAAATAATTAAAAACCTGAAATCTTGAGAAACCAGAGTTATTGGCAAAAAAAACCTATCCAATGAGATCCACCTGGAGCAACTGGAAGCGAAAACATCTGTGCAAATACCTAGCAGGAAATAAAGGCATGGAAAGAAATAATTCTGGAAGGCAGAGAACATTGCAGGAAACCACAGGGTCGTTCCTGGCTGGAAGCTCCTTCCCGTCTTCCCTCTCCTTAAAAACTGGCAGTTGCCTTTGAGCTACCAGGACTGCCCCAGGGCCGTAGAGAGACCCGGATTAGGGAAGGGATCTGGGTTAAAAAGAATTTGGATTTGCTGTTCCCTGATCTGGTTCACCAGATGGCCCCGGGAGAGCTGGACTAGCACATCCCAGGGAGCTCAGCACCAGGAACAGGCAGCACAGGAGGAGGGAAGCTCCCAGGGAAAGCCTCACCCTGGAGTTAGGAAATCCAAGACACAGCCAGGAGAACTGGCATGGAGCAAGAAGAGCAGGACTTCACCCCTGGATTCCCCAAACACGGATGATGCTCAGGAGGGAAAGGCTCCCAGGGCTGCTTCCAGCCCCTGAGCTTCCTCCTGCCAAAGACCCATCCCCAGCACTCATCCTGGAAAACTGGTGGAAGAATTGGAATTGTTGGCTTTGGCTAGTCTGGAGGGGAAGGAGCTTTTAAGGAAGAGGGTGAAAACGGCCACGTGCTTCAGCAGCATCTTGCACACATCCACCAAGGGAAAACATCCCCCCAGGAAAACTCCATGGAAAAACACACAGTGACTCAACGTCTCCAGATGTGCAAAGAATTCCTAAAATTAGAGGGTTCCTCAAACTCCAGAGTATTAAATATCCCACAGAGCCACCTTGGTTTTGTTCAGGCAGGATGTAAGTGAGAACCCAAGACTCAAGAAAAGTGAGGAAATCATTAAACTGGCAAATTTGGGCATCATCCTTTCTCCAGGAACTTCCTGTTGGCTCGGCCCCCAAGAAAGACAAGTGACACACGTCAGGATTCTGAATGTCACCCCTGGCCACACCTCCCTTTGACATCACTTCCACCGTATCCTTACAATAACTTTCCCACTTGGAGGATGTCAGCAGAAGGCCAGAAGGGCAGAGCGGGCTTAGGAAAAGCGGCAAATCCCATCCGCATTTTTACTTACTCACCAGTTACCGATTAAAAAAAAAAAGGAGTCTAATCCCTTGGAAAACTGGAGGGGTTGCTTTTGGAGCCAAAGAGCAGGAAAAGGACAACTGCTACTGAAATATCAGCACAGGGCTCCCTGCTCCTGTCGAGCCCTGGATTTCAGGTGCCAAGCTGGGAGTCGATGCAGCAGCAGGATGGGTGGATTCAAGATATTTAAGTCAGACACTCTAATCTGAACTCGTATCAGCAGATAAGAGAGACTTAAACAGAGTGAGAGCTGGTTTGCTTTTATATATAGCTCTGTTTAAAAGAGACTCATTTCTCTAAGGCCAGTCTTTCAAACATGCCAGTTCGCCATGAAATATCGCTCTGCACCACATCTGCCAAAGTTTGTAATCCAGAAAAATACACACCGGAGATAAACGCCCTCATTCTTGATTTTCACTTCTCTGTGCTTACAAAAGCAAAGGGCAGTAAATTCTAGTCTAGTTTAATAATCTACTTCAATTTACACGGGCCATCTTTTGAGAAGGGTTTTTCTTCAAGCTCCAGACTCAGGATAATTGGAATATCAGAATCCTTCAGCTCAGTGCATTGCTGAGTAGCAGAGTTTGGGGAGACAGATCCTACTGCCAATAGAGCACAGAAAATAAGCACTACTTAAATCAGTTTGGGACAGAGAAGTCACCAGGACCAGACAGGATATCTCCAAGGATGCTGAGGAAGGTGGCTGGGATCAGTGCAAGGCCTACTGATAATCTAGTTTAAAGATGATGGCAATCCCATCGGGACTGCCTCTGGCAGGGATGACCTGCCCTGCTCTGGGAAGGATGAGAGAGCAGTGGGTGGCCCTTACCTCAACTTCGGCAACGTTTTCCACACCTCAACGCACCATTTCCACTTGATCTCCCACCGTATCTACCATTCCCTTCATAGGTCCCAATTTGGCTACAAGGTGCCTGGGAAATCTGCTGAGCTGTCAGATGGAAAAGGAGGTTGCCCACAGCTCAAGGTTCAGCTGGTGGCTGTTTGTGTGTGGCATCCCTTGGGGAGGATGATAAATTCATGGAATCCCAGGATGATTTGGGTTGGAAGGGGACTTGAAGACCATCCCATTCCACCTCCTGCCATGGGCAGGGACACCTCCCACCAGCCCAGGTTGCTCCAAGCCCTGTCCAGCCTGGCCTTGGACACTTCCAGGGATCCAGGGGCAGCCACAGGTTCTCGGGGCAACCTCAAGCTGCCAGGGCCTCCTCACCCTCACAGCCAGGAATTCCTTCCCAATATCCCACCTACCCCTGCCCTCTGGCAGTGGAAGCCATTCCCCTTGTCCTGTCCCTCCATCCCTTGTCCCCAGTCCCTCTCCAGCTCTCCTGGGGCCCCTTCAGGCCCTGCAAGGGGCTCAGCTCTCTCTGGAGCCTTCTCCTCTCCAGGTGAGCATCCCCAGCTCTCCCAGAGGGGCTCCAGCCCTGGAGCAGCTCCGGGGCCTCCTCTGGGCTCTCTCCAGCAGCTCCAGGTCCTCCTGCTGTTGGCCCCAGGGCTGGGGCAGCTCTGCAGGTGGGGTCTCACCTGAGCACAGGGGCAGAATCCTTTCTCTCAACCTGAATTCCAGGTTAAGAACAGCCCTTGATCCCTTCACAATGTTTTGCCACTGCAGCCACACAAGGCAGCGTTTGAATCTCTTCTCCAGTTCTCTCAATGGAAAAATGACAAAAAAATCAATTTGGAGATTGCTGTATTGACAGAGGCACTTCCTGCTGGAGTTTTTTCCATCTGAAAAAACAACTGAGCCACACTGATGAAAACATTGTTTAAACTGTGATTCTGCAAGGAAAGCTTTCAGCTCTAGAAAATTCACCCATTCCAGTTCTCATGTGTGTCTTGGGAAAAGGAGTTCTGGGCAAAAAAGGGCTTCACCAAACCAACTGTTTTGGTTTTGTTTTATTTATCCATGAAGTTTCTCAAAGCAACAACTGACTGTTTATCAGGTTTTTTGCCTTCCATTATACGCAAAGCACACACATTCCGCCATACCTGAGCAGCATCCCTGCGCTGAACCATGCTTCATTAAGTAATTAATTGAGCGATTCAGACAGATTAGGTAGCAATAAAAATTATTTTAAGGTGAGTAACTGCCTTTCCATAAAGGTGTTCCCAAAGTTCCCCACAATCTTTCAAGGCCTTTAATTACTTTTCAATAACAAACTCACTTAAGAGCTTAAAAGCAATTAAAAATGAGTTAAGTCAACATTTCTTTCAGTGGGGTTTATTAAGCACTTGTTTGAAGCAGTCCCAATCTCTCCTTCTTTTAGAAGTCAATGGCAATTTCTGTCACTGTAGACTTAATTTTTATTCACTTAATTCCCTACGCCACACAGGGACAGGTATTACAGTACTGGTGCAAAACTCACCAAAATTTAGAGTAATATCCCCCAGTTTTTAACGAGATCATAGGGGGGACTCCCCCCCCAACACGCAACTACTTCACCTTCCTGAATACTGCAGATGGATTATAAAAATTCCTGATACTATTAGAGCAAAACAACGAGCTTTCCTCCAGCTTTTGCAAAGGACTTTAATCATTTCCTGTTCCAATCCCAGCCCAGACCTTGCCTAAGGCACGTTAATCCTTACCCCACACATTTGGTTCCTGCAGGAGGGTCAGGTCACCAAGCAAGCCAGAAATGGTCCCTTATTAATTATTTAGTCACTGCAGAGTGTGGATTTCCTCATTTCCGGCATTGCCATTTCCCAAGTTTCTGGTGTCTCGTGGTGCTCCTGAACTTTCCCATTGGCTCCAACAAATGCACGTTCTCATTCCAAACCGCTCTGCTCTGCCAACATCCACCCTGCCCTGTCCTCCTCTGTCCTACCCCAGACCTACACATTACACACGCTCCTCTATTTTATTTCCCAGTGCTGACTCCTACTTGAAAACCACTTTTCCTTGCACAAAAAAAACCCAGACTTTGCTCCAAACAATTCCTAAAAGTGTGTCTTTTTCCATTCTCCTTCACACAACAGGCAGTGTTTCCGCTCTCACATTATAAAACAACGGGGAATGGTTTTAAACTGCCAGAGGGCAGGGATGGATGGGATACTGGGAAGGAATTGTTCCCTGGGAAGGTGGGGAGGCCCTGGCACAGGGTGCCCGGAGAAGCTGTGGCTGCCCCTGGATCCCTGGCAGTGTCCAAGGCCAGGTTGGATGGGGCTTGAAGCAACCTGGGATAGTGGAAGCCTTCCTCTGCCACTGTTTCCACAGGAATTCCAATCCAGGCTGTTTTGGTAGGGGTGACAGGTTCAGCCATTTTATGCTTCCAGCAATCAGAACACAACTCCATTTTATTTCATGCACTGCAATCAGAGTTTTGCCCTTAGTTTGGCAGCTTTTTATACCATGCAGTAACAATTAACTCCCTTTGGCATCATTTATATGAATCACTGATTTAATACAGATAGCAAGGAAAAAGAAAAGACATATTAAGTCATGTAAATGACCCAAGCAGCACCACTGGATTGTTCTCAGCAGCACATTTGCTGTGCTTGTTCGAAATGTGCTTGCACAGCACAAGTACAAAAACTGTCTGCAGAGCAGACACGTTTCACTAACAGATGCTTTAAGTCAGCATGGCTTGGAAATCTTCAATTTATAACTAAATGTTGTACTGCACTTTCACTCCTCCAAACAGGCTTTAATGTTTCTTGAGGGGGTGAGAAGGGGATATTTGTATTTCAGTAGAAAATACTTCCCTGATGATTTCCAAGCTGAATCTAAGGCTTGCATGTCCAAAGTGGTTCCTGGAATATCCTAGCACCATCTCTTGAGAGGATATGGATGCACTGCAAGAGGATGTCCAGTTCTAGACATATAAATAATACAGACATGCAGTGTATTTTCAGGATGGGTTTTGATGGGGTTTTTTGGTGGTTTTTCTTCAACCTTTATAAGAAAATAAGGTGGGACTTCCCTGATGGAATTCCAAGAGCCAAACTCCTGGCAGATGTGTTTTCTAATCTAAATCTTTCTAATGGGGATTCCCATGTTTCCTCAGGCAATAGCTCAGGTTTGGGGTTGTTCTTCCTGCCTCACCACAAGCTTTCCTCCCAATTTATCCATGGGTTTAGAGATGGTGCCTCCTACCCCACCTACCAAACCCTTGAGAGACAGAGTTTAGAAGTGTTGGTCTCACTATGAATCCACACACATCCTTGGGGTGGGATTCATGGCGGGATCCTTGGGGTTGTCCTGAGCAGGGCCAGGATTTGGACACGATGATCCTTGGGGGTCCTTTCCAACTCGGGATATTCTGTGATCCCATGATTATATCCTGTAATAACCAGCCCTCTGGGTACATCAAACCACTGACCTTTACTCATCCATCTCGCAGCCCACCACTCCTCGGGATGTAGAAAACCTTCCCAAATCCAAGGGAACGACATCCATCCTCAAAGCCACTCAGCTCCCTACTGGGAGCAATCAAGGGACTACCAGGAATACTGCGGCAGGACGAGAGGTGTTTGCAATTAAGCACCTCTGCACAAATGCAAATTAAATGTGCCCCGTGCTTTATTTGAGCTAAGCAGAGCCTGACTCTGCTCCTGCTGGCACAGCTTGGAAAGCTGCGACCCAAGGGGAGGGAGCAGAGGTTTGTGCAAGAAGTGCTAAAACAAAGCAAAGCAAAATCATTTCACAGGCCACTCCAAAAGCTCCCCTCCGTGTGCTTCCTTGACCCACTAAAAGCCTTCTGCAATAAACAGCCAAACACACAGATGTCCAAGGCCCTCCTGCAGAAACCATTTGCACTGTAAACAGGACATAAAGTTGGAGGGGGGAGGGAAAGCAATGCTGTGAATGTGCAAGAATCAAAAGTCCTAAATTTCGCTTGATACCTCACAATGCAGTCACTGTTCCTTCACAGACTCACTGTTCCTCCATAGAAAGGTTTCCGAGTGGAGATCGGTGATTTGGCAGGACCTTGAGAACCGCCATGGGAAGAGAGACCGAAAACCAGAAAAGCAGCTAAAAACAAGTGGTGCATTAGAACAACAGCAAAGAGCAAGGGAATGGTCAGGAAAATCCTGTCAGGAACGATGCTGAAGAAGGAGCACTGTCATGAGAACTGAGATCACCAGATGACTGCCAAGACAAGGAGTTATTGGGAATAAATCACCTCAGAGCAACATAATCAATGTCTGTCTCTTCTCACAGCAGTGACAACACGGTCCCTGTGCCACCATGGCAACCTACAAGGCTTTAGAACAAAACCTCTGGCACAACAAATCCCAGATAACACTGACTGTGTAAGAGCACATCCAGAAGAAACTGGACACAATGCAATCTTGCACTGGATAATGGGAAGAAAATATTAATGACCCCCAAATTTTGACTGCAAGCCCTGAACAGCAACAACAAAGAGCAACACACAGAAGCGTCCACGAACACCAGTGATTCCTAAGCATCACCATGTGCCCACCTGTGCATCAGGATCAGAAGTGCTTCCATTGGACATCCACCACAATTCCCCAAGCATGGACAAACACCTCATCCCACTCCACGTGCCAGCTCCTACCCACTGCCTTCCTCAGCATCTTCAGGTCATCACCACCACCAGACTGACAGGGCCTTGCATGTCACATTCTGTCACATGGCCTCGAATTGCTTTCACTGCACTGTTAATATGATTATCACCAGGGGTCCTGCTGCAGGTTTGGGGTTTTTTCCCAGAGGAAAACAAGTTCTCTGCAGTCACTTGGAGACACCGAGAGAAACAAATTGTTGGTCTCCTGAGTATAAATCATTGTCCTTGTCATGATCATGACCCCTGCTGTGTCAGAATGCACAAGAATTAGCTCTAGAAGGTGTCTGTACTGTAAATTTTAACACTGAGAAAAGCCTCAGATCCTTAAAAACCTCCTTGCTCAGCTACAGTAAGGAAGAAGACACAGAGAAAAAACTTGTATGAGTAATAGGAAAGATGTTCAGTGCTACAGATAATGCAGGAAAATTTATCCTCCCCCCTTTTACACAGCCCAAAAATGAGTAATTATGTGCCAGGAGATATCATCTACTCCACAAATCAAGTCACTGAAACTACAGACTAAAAATTGTTTTTAAGAAAGTCAATTTATTAGCGATTACTGTGCAGACAGACATATGAGTGCTCTTGTGTACCTGCTGCATTAACAACCTCTCAAAAGCCACAGGAAAAGGAAAATCAATACTGTGTATTTTTTCTCACATCAATTTATCTACTGCTGAAAAAAAATAACTCACTTCTGTGTATGCTGCACATGACATATCCCAGGTTTCCTCTGAGCAAGGAAAATAAAACAAGCTTTTGCTGGTTTCAACCAACCAAACCCTGCCTTGCTGGACTCAGATTTTGCTTTTGATAAAACCTGAAATAAGACTTGAACAAACTCAGAGCAGTCTCAGGCAGCTTGGCACTGGTACACAGAGCCTTTTGTTACTGATCCTGTGGTGCTGGCGCAGGGCTGGAGCCCATTAGCAGTGAACGGTCCACTAAATATTTCATGATTCTGGATTTCAGACATTTCCCAGGACAGGTTCTATCACTAAAGATCCTACAAGCGGGCATGACGGTTGCTAAATAAAGGATATCATGCAGAGTAGCCTCTCCAAAGCACTCCCAGAGGCCCCACCCAGAAACCAATCTCTATATTTTTTACATATATCTATATATCAGAAGTATGTATTTTTTCTCTCCAATTACAAAACACAAATTTTCACTGCATAAAGCCTTTCAGACTGCTACTTTCCCAGGAATCAAAATAAATCCCAGGATGGCATTCCCTGTCGAGCAGACTAATCTTGTTTCCTTCATTTTCTTTTTCCAGGTCACCAGTTTACTTCCCTCGGCCGAGAGCTCCCCACAGACTCTGGGAGGGCGTCTTAAAGAGCTCTGCAGCCAGAGCATTTCCCCATCACTAAATCCTAAAATGTTTCTGCCAGATCCCAAACAGGGCAAAGTCCTCTCCAAAACTAACGCTGCAGCTTTTATTCTCCAGGTTGGTGTGACTCCCAAAGACACGGCCTTGCTGCTTTCCCACAGCCAACGGAGCCAGGAATGCACGGCCACAAAGCTTGCCCAGGGGTGGGAGCAGAGAACGTGGCCTTCACCAGCCACGGTCCAGCAGATGTTTGGACAAATCCACCCAAATCCGTAGAGAGGAGTGGCTGGAGAGCAGCCCTGCAGACAGGGATTGGGGGTGCTGGTCAGCTGGAGCCAGCAGGGAGGGCAAACCACAGCCTGGGGTGCATCAAAGAGCTGGGCAAGAGAGGACTGTCCCGCTGGCCACTTTAGGCCGGACATTTGGAAGCATTTCTTTACCAAGAGGGAGGTCAAATGCTGGAATTGGCTTCCTGCAGAGGTGGTCAATGCCTCAAGCCTGTCAGTGGCAGCTGGGCAGTGTCCTTAGGAACATGCTGTGAATTTGGTCAGCCAGGTGGTCTGGATGATCCTTGCAGGTCCCTTCCAACTGAATGAGCCTGTTTGATTCTAAAGCAGAAGAGAAACCCCGAGCTGATAAGCTCAGTAGCTCACCTTTGCTCAGGCGCTGAGCAAAGCACTGAGCACTGAGGTGCTGATCCTCCTCCCCAGAGACACTTCCATGCCCACTTGGCTCCCAGGGCACTCTCCCAGCCAGCTGGATAATCCTGCCCGGAGCCAGGCTCCTTAAGGCAAAGCAGCTTTGTGGGCCGCGAGGAGCCACTTGCGCCTCAGACAGGCTCCTCGCCGGCCCTCACTCTCGCGGCTGCCTTAAGCTCATCTAAGCTCCAAAGAACATGGCCAAAAACGTTCCCTAAGCCTTAGTGATCCACAAATGGCCGTGGCAGCACAAGGAGAGGTGGGAACAGAGCAGGAGAAGACATCCCCTGGTGGGAGCCTACCTAGTGACACAGGGTAGGCCCCTCTTTGAGACGGGGAATTACTGCAGCCTGGTTTTGCCAGGATTTTTATTCTCGACCCTGGTATCAGAGCTCACCCACCAGCGAGGCACCCACTTCTCCACCTCTCCTGCTCCCATGCTTTCTAAGACCCCCTCTCCCTCCCCTGCCTTGCAGTCACTGCCTGCAGCCACGTGGTCAAAAAGGAATCACCCCTGAGCTCCGAAGTCAAATGTCCCCATCCACCAAACACCAAAACCTGGAGCAAAACTTGGGTTTTAATCAAAATTTGGCTGAAGTTGACCCCTGCACTCACAACCTGTGAGGAAGCAGCTGACGAGCAGATGTCACTGCTGGATAAGCCTCGTTTCTTTAGGAAGCTAAAAATGGAACCAGCCATCACCAGCACCATCTATGTTTAGACCCAAAATTCTAAACAATTTCTCTATTTGCAGTTCTTTTTTTTTCCCCCTCCTGAAGCTATCTCTGGCAGAAGAATTAAACAGCTGCCACTGAGAGCAGGAATTGAGTTAAAAGCTGAAGAAATGCAGCGCTGGTAGCAGAGGTGACGCACCAGCTGGATGCATTCCAGGTCACTGCAGCCTGGCAGGCTCTCCAAAAGGACATCCCAGCGGATCTCGGCGGCACAGTTGGATTTTTCCCCCACGTATGCAAAAGCCATAACTCCTATGGAGCCAATCATTTCACGCTGGAAGCCCTGCAATTCATTTTTTAAATGGTTTGCCAATCAGGTTATTATGTTCAAGCTAAGGGAGAAAAAAACCCTACAGAAAGACTTTTCAGGGGGAAAGCATTCCGCTTGGGATTTTACTTGTCTTCCTGTGCCAGACTGGAAGGAGAGCTGTATAATTACAGCGCTTTTGCAAACAAAATTAATGTACAGCAAGTCTGTACATGGCCACCCTCCCATCCATGGCTTTTATGGAGAACAGAGCAAAAGGATGCCATGGTTTTATTTCACAGTGAAACCACTTTCCCAAACCAGGAGCATTTTTAAGAAAAATCCCTGTGTGTTGCCACGGACTGTAGTCCCCTCTTCCATTTTAAAAGGCAGACAAACTTCACAATGCAAGAGCCACAGAGAGCAGGGACAGCGTCCCTCAGATGTGTGCTCCCGCACAGGGATCAGGATGCAGGATGCCCAACAAATAAGATGTGGCTATAGAGACAGAAGAAGGGCTATTATGAATGTTGTTAAGCATAAAACCCTCTTTTCTCATGTCTCTGACCAGGAGACCCTATTTTTTAGACTAAAATGTAACCAAATACAATTATCAAAACCCAAATCTCAAAAAAAAAGCCACTTTATTATATATATTAAAGGTTTATTTCCCTTTATTACAGCAGCATATCAGTCCCATTATGATCCACAACCAGCTTCCAAGAATCCTCGCTGCTGTCACAAATGCTCATTCTGTGGATCCTACTTTCTCTCTGTTTTCCCTGTCACATTCAATATATCTCCTGTTCATGAATTATAGACTTGCTTGATTTCCCTAACATCACCCAGGAGTCTACAGTAATTCAGGAACCCAGCAGAGGCTGGGGAGGTCCAAACCCTGGATGCTGAGACTCCTTTAGGATGAGAACAGACTAAGGCATCTAATTCCTCCCTGACTGAGCTGGCCACATTCCTTTCCCTTATTTTCCCTCCAAAATTCCACTCTGGGCAATTCACTCCTGAGGTGGTGAAGAGATGAAGATGACACACCTTATGTGTGTGGTCCCAGACCTGCTGGCATAGGATCCAAAACCATGCCAAACCATTTTACTCCATTAAACCACTGCTCCTGAAAGCTGAGTGGTGCAAATGACACTCCTGAAGGACAGGACCATCCAGAGGGACCTGCACAAGCTAGAGAAGCAGGAGATCCATGGGAAGCGTGGGGTTCAACAAGGCCAAGTGCAGCGCTGCATTGGGGTATAAGAACAAACTGGGAGAAGAAGTCATTGAGAACAGCCCTGTGGAGAAGGATTTGGGGATGCTGAGGGATCAAAAGCTGGACAGGCCCTGGCCACATGCACTTCCAGCCCCTTAACTGGGGCCTTTGAGCCTGGAGGAGCCAACAATAAAGATGAAGAGAGACTACTTACAAGGGCCTGGAGGGACAGGACACAGGGAATGGCTTCCCACTGCCAGAGGGCAGGGACAGACGGGATATTGGGAAGGAATTGTTCCCTGGGAGGGTGGGGAGGCCCTGGCACAGGGTGCCCAGAGAAGCTGTGGCTGCCCCTGGATCCCTGGCAGTGTCCAAGGCCAGGTTGGACGGGGTTTAGAGGAACCTGGGACAGTGGAAGGTGTCCCTGCCCATGGCAGGGGGTGGCACTGGAAGGGCTTTAAGGTCCCTCTCAAACCAAACCGTTCTGGGATTCTATGACAGGATTCTATCATTCCCTATTTCCCAGCAACATGAGACACATCCCCATTTGCTCCAGAATCCCAACCCAGATCTTTTTTTTTGGAAACAGAACAAGATCTGTCATTTCAGGAGCACCCCCACAACACTGGGATCATTGAAGAATTTACTCAGTGACCTTTCAGCTGCAGATAAGCACCTACACTCCTTAAACATTAACTCCTTCCAAACCCATACTAATTTTAGCATTTTTGGACACTTTAATGATACTGATACAACTGTACTTCAGAGCAACAAATGTCAAACACATTCCAGTGCTTTCTTCAGCTTGTGAGAAGCTCAGCACAGCAATTAAACCACACGTGGAGTTAAACAGAAGCTCTAGAGCTGCTGCAATGACAGCTCCTCTCCAACTCTTCATGGTCCTTTACCATTGTAAGAGGCTTTGTTTTTACTGTTTTGGGGGGTTTAAGTAATTTTATATTACTTAAA
>VZRQ01000579.1:487716-510972 GCA_013397975.1 Machaerirhynchus nigripectus
AACATCTTTTTAAGAGGATTTTAAATTATTTTAATCTGAAGAGCATTATAAACATTTGCCACCGTACAGCAAGAACAATCTGTTGTTGTTGGTACATTAATCCTGGCGAGCACTTGAAGGGCAGAAACACAATGGGGTGAAATTGTTACAGATGGCCTCAGGGTTATTCCAATACTTGAACAACTGGAATAACGGGGTGGAATTAAAAACATGGGCCCAAGCATAGGAAATGCCTCACGATAAGATCATGGCACCCAAAAAGAGGAACATAAAACTGTTGAAGAGGAGACAGCTGTAGAAATTAAAAATTAGCATTGTAGAAGCACAAGAAGTATTTTCCAGCCCAGATGGAAAAACCATCCATCCTTTTCCACTCAAAAAAAATAATAACCTGGGGAAAATTATCTTTCTTCCATTTGGACAAGTAAAATTTCACAAGGTTACTGTAGAGAACAACCCAGAACTGGCAAAATGGACGAGAGGAGAGATAATCTAATAGGCCTTTTCTATCTAATTTTTATGATTCTTATGAAAAATGACCTGAATAAGTGAAGTTATTTGCCCTTGTCCTCTTTGCTCATATTGGATTTAGTCATAAGGGAAATCCTGCCAAGGATAGTATGTTTTACTCAATTTACTGCCCTTTGTGATTGCTCTATAAAATATTGGATACATGGTAGGAAAGGTTAGGGAGGTTTGGGGGGTTTTCACAGTGGAAAAAGAAGGAACACATTGAACACTTGCTGGCAATACAAATTAAGACAACAAGAACTGGTGGAATTTTCTGAGGAGAATGTTTATCTATCAGTCCACGTTCAAAGGATTGTATTTAACCCGAATACGGTGTAACTTTAAAAAAAAATAGCAACTGAGTATTAAACAAACAGCCTCTTGCAACATTTCAGTTCCAAGTAGGTCACAAATAACACTGGAGTCAGAAGCTCCATCTCTCTGCAGCACAGACTCTGTAATTGCCAGAAGCTGAGGTTTCCTTTGAATTCCCAGTATTTATTATCCTGCTACTTTTGGACTCTCGCTGTTAATCATACGCTTACGCTGCTCCTGCTATTATAGCACAGGGCAAGAAACCAGAACCTGCTCTTCCAGGCTCTGCATTTGTTGTCACTGACTGATCCTACACCGAGCTGTGAGTCCCCTTTGCCAGCTCCTTCCACGGAATCCATCCCCAGCCCCAACATCTGTGCCGACAGAACCTGGGTCACGCACAGTGCAGCCTGCGAGCCATAAATAACACAGAGAACTCTGGCAAAGCCCAGGTGCAGCCGGTCACGAGCACCACCAACCCATTCTTGGGGACTCCAACACACTGAGGTTGTTTTCCTAAAGCTCTAAAGGCCAACCATAATGTTGCAGGATCTGTTAAATCCTGGGAATGCATTCCCCACGCACCCCACTCCACATGCAAGCTGTGTTGTAAGATTCCAGGGAGATGTTTGGGCATTTCTCTCTTACCATTCAATCCTACCCCAAAAACAAGAGCCTGGGAACTTGCAGCTGTGCCGTATTGTAATAAGCGGTGTCAAAAATTCCAAGCAAATGAGTACCACATGTCTGGGAAGCAGACCCTTTTCCTGGGCTGACCTTGGAGGCTGAAGGGCTGCCCCTTTCCTGACAAAAGGATTGCAGGAAGAAAAACATCCCGAGTGCCACCGTGTAAGTGCGCAGGTGAGATCCTGCAGCCCTTTGCCACAGAGAGCACGAATCGAGTGTTCGGGATGAGAGTGGATCCCGTTTCTCAGGAGCTTCCCTAAAAGCTGAATGGACTCCCACGGAGTGGGTCTTGTTACCTCACAGACTTCGGGTTTTTAATGGGGGATTCTCTAAATCACTGCTGCGGTAGCATCCCCCATGGATTTATTAAGGCTGTTCTTGGAATGAATGCTGGGAGGCAAAGGCAGAACAGAAGCCCTGACTCACCTTGTGGAGGTTGGATTTTTTGCTGCCATTGGAAAGATGGACATGCTCCTCTCCAGCTGTGTCAGACATGAGCATCAGAAGGCCTGGAAATTATACATGTTACTCCTTAACCTCTTTCACAGCAAGGTCCTCCTGACCCTTTACTTGGGATTAAATTACACACATTTACAAAAACTAATTGTCTACAACGCATTCCAATTACAAGTCTAATTATACTTATCTAGCTGTTGCCTGACCGACTTGGTCTGGAATCAAACCATGCTTTTTGCTTTATTCCATATTAAATTGGGCTGAAGGGCTTTCTGGAGTTCTGGAAGTTCAGAAATAGATAAAATAGAAGCATCTGAAGACTGAGGAGATAAAAGGCCAAGCCAACATAGAAGAGCTTTCCAACCGCACATCAGAGGGATCCATCAGGATTTAATAAATCTTGGACTCAATATCTTTACTTGAATACTAACTGTTTCCAAAAGACCAAAAAAAAAAGCTCAGTTCCAAGCTTCAGGAGGGTCTTTCATCCAAACAGAGGATTATGTCAGTCCCTCCTGATCTTGGAACATGTACTTCCATTTTACGCTACTTTCCTTTTTGGAGGCTCTGAACAAGTCTATCAAAACCTTGCAGTTCCATATGAAGGCAATAATTACATAATCAAACATATGTGTCTAAATGGGGTTAAAGAAATATGGACCACTATGCTCAAAGGACAGAAATCCATGACTCCACATCCAGCTGGCAGCCAGGAACAAGGAGAACAGGGCTGATACTTGGGCTTCTCTTGTCCAAAACCATCATCAATTACTTGAGTAACACCACGGGCTGAAGTTAAGAGGGATCACAGGACGGTTTGGGTTGGGAGGGATCCTAAAGATTGTTAGAACTCCAACCTGGCCTTGGACACTTTCAGGGATGGGGCAGCCACAGCTGCTCTGGGCACCCTGTGGCAGGGCCTCCCTGGGAGCAAATTGGGAACAATTCCTTCCCAATATCCCACCTCACTCTGCCCTCTGGCTGTGAGAAGCCATTTCCCCTTGTCCTGTCCCTCCATCCCTTGTCCCAATCCCTCCCCAGCACTCTTGGAGCCCCTTTGGGCAGTGGAAGGCTCTGGCTGGCCAGTCAAGAGAAGTCATTAATGCCCCAAACTGCACACAGCACAGGACTTAGGAAAACCAGGTGAGGAAGCCAGACTTCTCTGATCTGGCAAGGAGGAGATTAAGGACAATCTGAGCCCAGCCTGCAGCTCCCTAAACAGCAGCCACAAAGGTGGCAGAGCACCGGCACTGTGAGCTCTGCAGGAGCCTCTTCTCAGGCAGCCCAGGGCATCCTGCCCACCGTGCTCACGATCAGCCCAAGGATCAGATTAAGCCCAGGGAGGAAGGGATGCCATTCCCTCTTTGTCTGCTGCATGGACTATGCCCAAGTGAGCATCAGCTATGCCCCATCAGAGCAGCCTCAGCAATTAACACTCTCTTCTCACCCATGAGTTTCTTGTGACAGAGTGCATCCCGTAAGGAATCACAGTGTGCATTTAGTCTTCTGCTCAGGATTTGCACCATCTAATTTACTCATAATTAGCACAGATGATCTAATATTCCTTTCTGATCTTAATTCCCACCAAAGCCATCAAATTCAATCTCCCTTTTTGTACACAGACTACAAAAGCTCGAGTCATTACCATTCCTAACCGGTTCCACACTGGTGTAAACGAGAGAATTAGACCCTTACATTTCCAAAGAGCTTGAAGGCAGCATTGCATTAATGAACCTCCTGGAACAACCATGTGTCTGTGAAGAAGAATGTCAACCACTTGTATGGCAGCCTTTGAGGGTCTCTCCAAGGAGGAAACGCGCCATCAGCCCGGACAAATTCCCCAGCTGGGTTTTGATGGATCACAAGACAAACAGATCTGTACAAAGAGCCGCTGAAATTGTTTTACAAGGCCTGGTACGCCTGACCTCGGCCCTACTCTGTCCTGCTCCGCTCACACAGCCTGCTAAAAACCTCTTCAGGTGGGTACACACTGATTTGGGGATGCAAAACGCTTGTGACAAAATCCAAGCACCAAGAGAGCACTTCAGTACCTGGGTAGAAAAAGGGGGAAAAAGCGACATCTTTCATGTGGGCAATCTGATGTTTATCTTCCACGCCAAATAAGCTGAGACAGGTTCACACCTTATACTTTCTAAAACAGTCCAAAAAATGGACTTTGCACAAGGGCCTGGAGGGACAGGACAGGGGAGAATGGCTTTCCACTGCCAGACGGCAGGGTTAGATGGGATATTGGGAAGGAATTGTTCCCTGAGAGGGTGGGGAGGGACTGGGATAGAATTCCCAGAGAAGCTGTGACTGCCGCATTCCTGGAAGTGCCCAAGGCCAGGCTGGATGGGGCTTGGAGCAGCCTGGGACAGTGGGAGGTGTCCGTGCCCATGGCAGGGGTGGCACTGGATGAGCATTAAGGTCCCTTCCAACCCAAACCATTGTGGGATTCTATGAAAACACCTGTCAGATCACTCCTGCTGTGACATCCCAGTCTGTTCTGGGAGAAGGCTGCTGCTTTTCTCAGGAATTCATCAAGTGGAAAGTAGTTCTGTGAACACAAACACTCGTGCACCCCACGCTGTATTAATCTGGATTCCAGTTTCCAAGGGAAGTTTGACATTAGTTCCTAGCACGCATCATCACTGATATGCATCATTCCCTGTTTCCTACATAATAAAAAATTAAACAAAGACTCTCAAATTACCAATTAGATGTCATTCCTTAAATAAGTGTGCACAGAAGCAGTGGCCAAAATAAGGGAGTTCTAATTTTAATGAAAGGACAACACAGCACTTGATATTTGACCAAGCAGGGAGTAGAAATTTCTTTTAGGAGAACAAAAGCACAATTAAAAAAAAAACCCCAAGTTTGCAATCAAAATTTTAAACCAGCAAGCTGGGATCCTTTACTTAAATACGATTAAAATCAGCAACAGATTTAAAAAATAGATTTAAAAACAGAACTAGGTAAATGAAATAACCATTTCCTCTCCCGGCAGACAAAGCTCCAGGATCCCCTTCGCCAAGAAGATCGGAAGTTTTAAGAGAAAATGAGTATTTAAAATACATTACACCTATTTCAGCCCTTCCCTCATATAAAATACAATAATAATCCAAAATATCAATTAAGGAAAACAATAAAAGGAAGGCAAAAACTACCTTAAATAGGATGGTAAATGGCAAAATCCAGCTCTCCCACCCTTTCCCACCAGGAATGCAGTCACACACAGGCTGTGTCTATACACAGGAATACAAGAGGGAAAATTAAACCGGGTGTAACGACAACAAACAGAATGGAAATGGAATCCATTCAGATCCTCCCACTATCGAATTCCTTGGATGATGACTGTTGGAATGGGCACAAATTCAAAATACAAAAATGCAGAAGATAAAAGATGTCAGTTCACTGCCACTTTACCTTTGCTAGGACTGTGTAAGGCACTCGAGGAGTTCAGAGCATGATAAAAACCAGCTTTTTCTTCAGTTCTCACCATCACTTTTGAGTGGCACCAATGCCAAACCCCAGAGCTACAAGGGTTTTTGTGCCATATAATTAATCCCTGCAAGATTTTTATCCAAGAAGCCTGAAAACAGCCTTGCAAGGGAAATATCAATCGTTCCTCTCCAGGGACATGGAAAACAAAAATCCAGACAAACTACAGATCCTGCTCCAAGTCATACAAGAACTCAGCTCCTGTGTCATGCACAGTCCATGCTGAGTCCCTGCTTTTGTCTTTCCCTTGCCTCGATGGCAAGGCATCTCTTGCCATCTCTTAAACCTAAAATAGTACCTTGGCACCCTGCAGAAGAGTTCATTTCCAAAGAGAGAAAAACATAAGTTTGCCTTTGACAACTGTTTTTGAGATTGAAATATCCTCTTGAACAAGAGAATTTTCCATACTGGAAAGGTGTGAAAGCTCTCCGGCTTCTCCTTGCCAAGTTTTAATCTGTATTATCCAGGACTAACTTCCCAAGCACGGAAAATGGGGACGTTTTGGGTTTTCCCAGTCCCACGGGAATTCTGCTGCTGAGGGAGGAATAAAACAGGTCAACTCCGTGGGCTCCAGCAGCTCCATCCATAATTCATGGTGTTGACACATCTACCTGCTGCTTGGGAAAGATGAGCACAGGCAAACATGACACGGGGAAGAGTTTTTTCTTTCTTTCACTCTCAGTTCCACTCTCCCAACAGAAAAATTTAAAAAAATGAAGAAGCTGAAGAAGCACAGTAGGGATTAATCCCAGAAGAATAAATTTATTGCTTCTACACAGTCCAGAAGCACACCTGTACACTCACAGAAAGCAAGTCTTACGTATTATTTTTAAAAGTTAAACACGGTCATTTACCTCTGTAATTATCAGTTTGAAACTGCAGGGAAACAGACATCCCTGTGAAATGGGATGCATCCCTGGGAAATGTAAACAGCTAAGAGGGTTTAGATAGTTCAAAACTGAATGTTGTCAAACATGGAAAACTTCCGTAAGTCTGGTAAGTGAGGAAAATTGACTATAGGAAAGTGCTTAATTTATACAATCCCAGAATGGGTTGGGTGGGAAGGGACTTTAAAGATCACCCAGTTCCACCCCCTCCCATGGGCTGGGACACCTTCCACCAGGTCAGGTTGTCCCAAGCCCTGTCCAACCTGGCCTTGGGCACTGCCAGGGATCCAGGGGCAGCCACAGCTTCTCTGGGCACCCTGTGCCAGGGCCTCAGCACCCTCACAGGGAACAATTCCTTCCCAATATCACATCTATCCCTGCCCTCTGGCAGTGGGAAGCCATTCCCTGTGTCCTGTCCCTCCATGCCTTGTCCCCAGTCCCTCTCCAGCTCTCCTGGAGCCCCTTTAAGCTCTGCAAGGGGCTCTGAGCTCTCCCTGGAGCCTTCTCTTCTCCAGGTGAGCACCCCCAGCTCTCCCAGAGGAGCTCCAGCCCTGGAGCAGCTCCGGGGCCTCCTCTGGGCTCTCTGCAGCAGCTCCACATCCTCCTGTGCTGGGCTCCGGAGCTGGGGCAGCTCTGCAGGTGGGGTCTCACCTGAGCACAGGGGCAGAGGGGCAGAATCCCCCTCTCAGCCCAGAGCACGGGGGGTTTCTGGGTGCCAGTGCACGTGGTCAGGGCATGTCCAGCTTTTGATCCCTCAGCACCCCCAAATCCTTGTCCCCGGGGCTGCTCTCCAGGCGTTCCCTGCCCAGCCTGTGGTTGTGGTTCACGCTGTATTAACTCCAGGAGGGCTCCCTCTCCCCAGAGCAAGCACCGTGGCCATTAGCTCACAACAACAAGCTGGGGTCGTGCCGTGGAACACTCCAACACGTGGAGTGTCATGCATTTAGTCTGTATGCAATTAAGACCATTTCATTGTCTCATCAGGTTCCCTGTGATACCCAATTAAGTAATAACACAAGGAAAGTGCTCTTCATTAATGAGGAAAATGCTCTACAAGCTAGACACAGGTGTGTGTATCTCAAGCAGGGCCTGAAACAGTTGAACAGATCATTTAATCTTTATTTAAAAAATCCTCACTCAAATTTGTATCTAATTACCTCAATAGCAGGATTCTTTCTGATTTCTTCCAAGGGGGTTAAATTTCTTTCAATATTCAACAACCAAGTGGTTTACAAAAGACTCAAATTAAAACTGACACTTGGAGTGCAAGAGTGATCCCAATTTACACGTCGTTATTCTGGGGATGGAACAAATGGGTTTAAAGCATCTTTCTCCTTGCAGTGTTTTTACAAAATCAATCTCCTCTATTGATACTGAATGAGCACATTCGTCTTTTTTCTTATACCAGCTCTGCTATTTGGGTTGAGCTAAATGAAAGCCCATCCCCACTGTTAGGGCAACATCTTTTAGAGAAAGATACTGGAAAAAAGCACAATATCATCCTAAGTCTCGTCCTTACACGCTTCAGTAAACGGAACGGCAAAATTTACCTGCAAAAAATGACATTTCCATCAAGTGCAGCAGTCTTGTACCCCAATTTCTTCAGCTAAGTAAAGTGGACGTGTGTTCTTCAGTGCATTAAACACACGGGGCCATTTTACAGAAGTGTATGGAAAATTGTGTAGTCACTGGAGCTGGTATGGATAACTCTGATAACCTTTATCTCCCATTTCCCGTTGCTTGGTTTCGGTGACATTCCAACCCAAATCAGTCGGAATTATTCAAGCCACAGTTTTCTACCTTTGTGTGTCACTTGTTCTGAATGTCACAGATTTCAGCCCTGGAATGGGTCTGACTCTTCTGAGACAAAGGAAGTTCAGATCTTATCTGAGTTTTTTTTTTTTCCCCAAAAATTTGGTTACCCTGGGTTCCAATCCAAGATATTCCATGAACTCTGAGCAGTCCTGTGTCCATAAGCTCCCCTGCACATTTCCAGCCTCGTCTTTCCCCCTCCCTACCAGACCAACACATCTGGGTACAACACTCAAACACTGGGAAATTCTAAATTTCTTCCCCGGACTGGGAATCAAGTATGGAAACAAAGTTCTACGTTCTGACTTTAGGAGCGGGAATTGCAAGGAACATTATTTGCAGGGAGTGAGGCACATGAAAATCTGCCCTTGCCTTTCTTCCCAGATCCTCAGGCACAGTCACCTTCCCTGGGAGATCAGCCTTCCACCTCTTCAGCTCTTTTTTCCCTGGATTGCACGGAAACCAGCTTTCTAGAAACTCAAATCTTATTCACAGCACAATAAAAGTCTTTGATTTATAAAAAATATTGAAAAAAAATTTCAAAGTACCTATCCAGACTACAGCAGCCTGTCCAAAATCTTCTACAGCAGATACCTATGGGGAAAGGTTGATAAAAAGGACAGAGCTGTCAACCTGTACTTTCATAACCTCCCACCCTAGTTTTTCATCACAAGGTTCTTCCCTAAGCTCTGCATTTCTTCCTTCAGTTGCTCATTTTCAGCTCTTGAAAGTTTCGGTACAAAGGAGCCACTGAGACGATTTCTTCTCTTTGATCAATCACGTCCCACTGTTCAGAAAACAGGCTCCAAACCATTAATCTTGCTTATGTTATCCAAACGCTTGCTAGGATCTCATCTTTCCTATAATTTATTTAGCACTGAGTCCCTTGACAATACATCTGAGGTATTCTTAGATCACTTCAAACATCAGTCAGGCCAGGAGTTCTGATGGCGAGGCAGAACTGGCAGGGATGAGTTTTAGATGCAGACAAAGACTGATCAGTGCACGTGGCACTTTTTCTGGGAATGCCATGAATAGTGTCCAGCTGTCCCTCGGTGAAGTCTGGCTTCAAGGAGCACAAGGGATCACCTGGAGACATCCAGGTACTACAATATGTCACCTGGAGCCAGGGGATTTCAATAGAGGCTTTGTCTTGCTGCTCACAGGATTCTTGCTGCATCGTTTTACCTGGTACTGACACACACCTGAAACTCCATTTATACAGTTCCCTAAATTATTTTCCCCAGCACAGCAGCCAGAGGTGAACCCTCGGGATGGGATCGATTTAGGGAGAGAGGAAGTTTATATATGGTTTGCATACAGCAATTATAGTGGTGGCTGCACTGCATAAACCCCTCCCTCAACCGGTCCTGTGTGGAGACCCACCAGACACCATCCACCACCTCATCACGTTCCCAACCACTCCAAGGTTCCACAGGAATTTTACAGCTTTGAGAGACTCTCAGATAATGAGGGAGCTGGGGAGAAAAGGAGGTTCGGGGGGGCAGCCTTCTGGCTCTCCCCAACTCCCTGACAGGAGACAGGAACCAGGTGGGGTCAGGCTCTGCTCCCAGGGAACAGGGACAGGACAAGATGAAACAGCCCCAAGTTGTGCCAGGGGAGGTTTAGATTGGATATTGTGAAAATTCCTTCTGGAGAGGGCTGTCCAGCCCTGGCACAGCTGCCCAGGGCAGCGCTGGAGTCCCCATCCCTGGAGGGATTTCACAGCTGTGTGGCTGTGGCACTTGGGGACATGGGTTAGTGGTGAGGAATGGTTGGACTCCACGGTCTTGGAGGGCTTTTCCAACAACCTTAACAACTCTGCGATTCCGTATAGGGGAATACATTTACTACATAAATATAAATCCTTTTAACCTGCACTCTCAGCAGTCCAGTTCCATTCCCATATTCACCATGTGCTCCACAACATTTTCGGGCTTGCCTCCAGCTCCAGTTAATTTGAGCTGTATCCCAACCCCACCCTTCCCACAGTGCCATCCTCCACAGGAATTTTTAACTAGAACGAGGTGGTAATTTTAATGTGAGGGTTGGCCCGTTAAATAAAAACTAATGCTTCAACCAGCAAACTCCATCACCCCCTTGCACAAGCCCTGTGCCACGGTCAGGGGTTAACAGTGCCTTCCTGCCTGGGAAGAAAATCCTGTTCCTAGCTTCATCCATTTAAATGTTACCCACAACCAACCTAATCCTTGACAAGAACGTACCCTGCATTGGTCTCGATAGTTTTAAAGGAAAAGTGATCAATTTTAGACATGAGAAGTGCTCTTTTCCTTGGATCACTCATCCCAAAAGGCAGCTCACCTTTAAAGGGTTCCCCCTTTACAACACCAACTTCCTTGGATGCATGGGAGGACACTCGGTGCCTGGAATTTTCTCTGGGATGCTCCTGCAGGCAAACTCTCCCTCTGATAAGCCAACCAGACTTAGCTCTGTGCTTCTCTGTGTGTGTTTTTTCTAGTCCTCAGACTATTTTTGCATTTCTTCCGTTCCCCTACAACTTATCCAGGAGCTATTTCAGGATGTTGAAATGGAAATCAAACACAGGAAAGTCACAAGCACCAAATACAGAAATGAAATCTGTTCTCTTCTAAATATTTTCTTGCTCATACACCTAAAAATTAAAAAAAAATTAAAACTGCCTTATATGCTACAGCACTGCTGCTGGTGTTTACATCCACCTGCTCTGTAACCCCTTTGAGCACCACTGCTCATAATGCAACCCCCTCAGAACCCCTTTAGGCATTGGAAGGTGCTCTAAGATCTCCCTGGACCCTTCTCTTCTCCAGGCTCCCAAAATCCTGTTGCATCCACTGCTAGTTCATTGAAACCTTTCTAAAACCCATCCATTTGACCACAATAACCCCTTTTTAATATGATTAATATAATATTTATTTGCTAAGGTCCTGCCAATTTTCTCCATCAGAATATCACTCGGTACTAAAATGCCTCCCAGGTCACAATTTAAACAAGAGCTTCCCTGGATCCATCCCAGAGGTTTCAGCAGGGCACCAGGTTTGCACGAAGGCAGGACCAGGGTGGGTTCTCAGTTCTGCTGCTCGGCTTTGAGCTACTTAATTGAAAACAGTAATTTAAGCACAGTCAACTCGAGTTAATTTCCTAGTGATGACAAAAACTGGCAACCTATTTAGGCATTATTAACTTAAGATTAAGTTGATATTAACCTGGCTGTAAGTAGAAAGCAGATCTGCTCTAACAGGACTGAGTTCAAGTCTTTAAGCACCCCTTTATTCACTGGGGTTTGGCTGCCTCTGGGTGCTCCTACATAAAACCATTTTTAAGAGATGTTTATTGTAGACAGGGCAGAATCCTGAATGTGTAAATTGAAATCAATAACCTTTGAAAAATGGATTTTCACAACTTTCCTGATCTATGGATTTAAAGAGACATAGTTTTTGAGAAACTAAATAACCCAAAGTGAAAATCCACATAGGAACACAACGATGTCTTTAACCTCTAATGATGGCTTCTCACCCATTCTGTAAAGACTGTATTCAGAAATAAATCTCAGATAATCTGGGATGATGGACATGAAACAAAATCTTTTAATTTCCCACTTTATTGTGGCATGTGAGAACAAAAATCTGAGGGTTTGCTAATAATGTGTATTGCAGACACACTGCCAAACAGGAATAAATTATCCCTGTGCAGAAGAATCCCTCTAAGATGAAACACTGAAGGAACAGCAATTTTAATGGATCAGCTCAATTTTCTGGGCATTCTGGGAAACAAAACTGGCTTTAAAAATATGGTACCTACACACTTTTTTCTTCTGAAATTAGAGTGACACAGTTATCTTGAAAAAACCTATTTTTAAAGGCTTCCAGCTCTCTAACTTCCCTGGGTTATCTGATAACACTCTGGCTTCACTTCCCAGTGTTAATTGGGTTTGTTCCTGCGCTCCTGTGTGTTGCCTACAAATGCAAAAATGAACCAAATCAGGCAGAAACCATCAGGGTTAATTATAATCAGTACCAACATCTCGAGTGCTATTTGTGGCAGCAGTGGATTTTTATCCGCTCTCGGAGTATGAGCCACTCAGTAAAACAAACACAGAAGGGAACTCAGGAACCGTGTCCCCACGGATTCAGGTGCTTTTTGGGAAGGTTTAAAACGTAGTCTCCGAATCCTCTGTGCAGAGTCTCTGTTTGCCCAATTTTTGTGGTTTCTTACTGCATCCAGCTGCTTGAAACGAATGTAAAATGCCTGGGGGTTTTATAACCTCTCATGCTGCTGATCCTTCCTACTGTTACCACTGTGGCAGGAAACACGACTCCCAGAAAACTGCTCCAATTAAAACAGATTTCCGCCCTCCGTACCAGGAATAGACTCTGGATACTCCCCAGTAACTTTAAAATGGATACTCCCATTCAATTATTTCAATATAAAAAGATTTGGAGACAGTGCTGATACCCGACCAAGCGTCTTCATGAGACCACATCCTAACTAAATTTAGTACCTGGGGTTTTTTCTGCTCCCTCTTTACTTAATGGCAACATCCCTAAAAGTACAACAGCTCCTGGTGTCTACCTTGAGGCAGGAAAAGAAACACTGCCCTGTTTTCTCCTCCCTCAGGCCAGCCCATGTTCCTGGAACCCTGCCGGTATCTGCAGAGGGCAGGCGGAAACCAAAAGCCAAAAAAAAAGGGGTTGTTTTCCCCAGTGTTCTTCCCACTATATTTGGGTAAATATAAACACCCACAGAAAGCAAGAAATATGAAAAAATATGAAAAAAATAATTAAAAGGTAAGAATCATAGGAAAGTCAGGCAAAACCTAAACTAAACTGAAGACACAACTTCCTCCGGGAAGAAAACTCCATGATCCATAAGCCCCATGGCTTACCCTGAGAGCCAGAAAATCCTGATAACACCAAGAAAAACATATTCCAGAATCAATGCCCTCCCTGCCCCAGGAGAAAACTCTGGTGAGGTCCTTTCAGATTTAAAAATGAGATTGTCAACAAAGTAAAGCCCAGCTTATCCTGACTGCCAGCACAGTCCTGGGGAGAGAGGTCTCACATGGAGGGAAGATTCAAATCAAGACGTCCACAGATCAAAGGCAGCAGCCTGAACTGCAAACCTGAGCAAGGGTGACACCAGAACGGTCTCCACAGCCCTGATGTCACACGAGAGACATTTCCATGTGGCAGGAATCAATTGGCTCTGAAACCTGTGTAAAACTTTAAATAAAGTGCACAAGAAAGGAGCCCAGCCACGGAGAGTTCACAACCTCCCCATTCCCTCACGTGGCAGAGAAGGGGGGGAGCTGTCACTGCAGCATCTTGCAATGTTTCATTTCTCTGTCTCAGCAAGTACAGACATTACCAAGCCTTTCTGCCCTATTCCAAATGGGAAACTGAGGCACGGCTTATGCACTTTGGGAACTAGAGGGAAATTTGGGGCATGGAAAGAAGCAGATGCCAGTCTTCCACCACTGGATCACGAGCCCATCATTTGTCCCCAGCAAATTACAAGCCACAACACAGGAGGTTGGAGATTCGGGTTCTCCGGCAGGGAGATCTCCCCTAAATGAAGAAGTTCAGCACGAGGCTGAAAATTCATCCCAAAAAAATCTCCACTGCAGACAATTCTGTTACATGGAATTTGGTTAAAGCCAGCAACACTGGCCACAAACAGAGGGAAAAAAGCTTCCCAAGGGCTGAACACAAACATGGAACATTGGGCTTTGTGTCAGGAGAAGGGGAAAATACACAAACTGTAGGGAACAGGAGGGAATACGCACAGTCAAGTGCCAGGAGCGTCAGTGAAGAGCAGCAGGAAAGCAGGAGAAAGTCAAGGACATCCAGGGAAACACCCATGGTGAAAGTCACACTAAACTCTGCGCGCGTATTTAGAGCTGGCAGGAAAAAAACGACCTTGGCTGATGGAGAAAAATGGTTTCCTGCTGCTTTCTCCAGCCTGTGTTCAGAAACACCAGCCTCTGCAAACACGCTTTGTGGATCAGCACGGTGGCCTCCACGAAGCACCTGGCTGCCATGGGTTTCCTCTTCCCACAGACGAGCACCAATACTGGCTGATCGCTGTGGTCACAAGCAGTAACTGCGCCCGCTCGGAGCAGCGATGGCGTCAGCTGGAACCAAGCAGGTGAGAAAAGATTTCAGGGAGCCGGGAAAAGAACTCCAAGGGAAAGTCTAAGCCAAGGTTTGGCAGTCTTCACACGGTGCCATGCCAGCATTTTCCTTCCCACTGGCTTGAGGGTGCCAAGAGAAGGCGAGGAGGAGCTGGTAGGAGCTGCCTCTCAAACCAGCAGGAATCTGCTTTCGCCGAGCCTGGAGCTCAGGGAGAGGCAGGAATTGCAAGCTGCAAGTTCCTCTTGCAAAGCAGTGCCTCAAAATGCCAGTGCTGTTTGCTCCACACTGCATCCACAGCCTCCAAAACATGCATCCGGTACCAGATGCAAGAGAGGGCCCCAAAAAAATCATGTAACTGAACAAGGCTGCACGGCTGACGAGAGAACATCTGGATTTGAGTGATGGAGCAATACTGGAGGGAAGGGAGAGATCACGAATTGCAGAGCCAGCATCTTTCCAACTAATAAGACACCTTCCCAGCTGAAACTGCTGATGCATCCAGGAAAGGCACGAGCTGAACACAGGAGAAGGACACTTAGAGGGGGAGATGAGGCACAAAGTCAGACAAGAGCGTTCATTAAAAAAATGAATTTTCTGTTGCTATATATGGATGCAGGGAGTCTGGATAACAAGCAGGAACAAACGAAATCCTGGCCAGCAGTAAGAAAAAAATGAGCATGTGACTGGACTTGAAAATCATTAGTCCCATAGTGTTCAGATGTGAAAGGAAGAGATGGCTGCAACGTATCCTTAAAACAAAGGTGGGAAGGCTCAGCTCTCTGACAGTTATCAACACTGCAGGAAAATCGAATTTCCAGGGCAGAAACTCGGTGCGATTTAACGGGTGAAGCCAGGAGGAGGTTCTGGGAAGCACCAAGACAGGTAGGTGAGTCCATAGCGGGGAAAAAAACCCATGTGGGGTTACGGAGGAGACAGGAGGGATGCAGAAACTCTCATGCAGCAAGTAATTACAAGAGATTAGTTTCCCAAAATCACAGGTGACAATTTGTAACACCAAGTAAGTGATTTGGGCCTCATTACAAGCAATAAAGCTGCAGAAATCAGCGGCCTGGAAGCCTTGACAGTGCAGAAAAAGACCAGACTCGTATTTAGATACATCTATGTTTAGTAATTCAATCAAGATCGCAAAATGTCTTGATTTCAATAATTGATTTTAACCTGTATGACATTTTTACTTTTTATTTATCTTCTTAACGAAATATCAACATAATCACAGGCTCACAAAATCATCCGGGTTGGAAGAGACCTTTGAAATACTGAGTCCAACTGTAATGAAAGTTGGTATCACTTGATTTTCCACAAATACAACACAGCAGAGGAAAAATTAAGGAATTTGCATATAGATGATCCACTCACAAAGTTTGAAAGTGCTTTGAATCAAAAAGGAAACAGCTCCAGAGTGAAGTTTGAAAAAGCTTCTGAGACAAATCAGAGATTGAACTCCCCTCACAATCAATGGGAAGACACCAGAAAAAATGTTTAACAATTTACACGAAAGCAATTACAGGATACAGCAAAAATGAAACAACATGGATGAGTCAAGACCAAACTGTGTCAAACCAAAACAGCCGGGTGAAACCCAATAAAGACGAGTGCAAGAGCAGTGTACATTGTGCAGGTGGAGAATTCCCAGCTGGGCTGATGGACAGGAGAAAACAACCCCGAGGGGATACTGGATCACAAGTAAAATGTCAACAATACAATGGAATTGCCAGAAAAAAAAAAAAAAAAGAAAAAAGAAAAAAAAAGAAAAAGAAGGAAAAAAGGTACTTCAGATGGTTTTAAGAGTGCCATGTGGAAACCAGCATTATTTCGTTTTATACAATGCTGACAAGGCCACACAGTGCCAAGTCTGAGGAGAGAGAGAAGTAAACACACCAGAGCACAGAGGAAAGCTGAGGAAATAATAAAGATATTTGGACACAAAATGATCCATAAGAACACACAAAAGGACCTTGCCAGCCTGGAGGAAAACAAACTGGAGGAGGATGTAACATGCTCCCATCAGTGACAGCAGAAACAAGGGCATGGGTTATTCAAAGCAAAGTATCTTCACTTCTCACAGATCTCAAAATCCCAGGATGGCTTGGACTGGAAGGGACCTTAAAGATCATCCAGTCCCCCCCCTGCCATGGGCAGGGACCCCTCCCACTATCCCAGGTTGCTCCAAGCCCCAGTGTCCAGCCTGGCCTTGGGTACTGCCAGGGATCCAGGGGCAGCCACAGCTGCTCTGGGCACCCTGTGCCAGGGCCTCCCCACCCTCCCAGCTGAGAATTGCTTCCTAAAAGATCTAAGATACTGGAAAAGCTTCTAACCAAATTGGTTAAGCACTCATTGCCAGCTTCCTGAGGAAGCTGGCACCTCCAAGACAGGAAGATTTTAAGGAAAAATTGGAAATACATTCATTAAGGATGCTCTAGGGACACTTCAGCTGGCCTTGAGAAGGTGAATGGACTAGAAAGTCCCCCAAGGTCTCTTCCAGCTCTGCATTCCAGTATGGAATGATGCCCCAGAGGCCCAGGATGTTTAACCAGGGAGTCCTCCAAGAGTCCTCCACTATTTCAGAGAACCTAAGGGCTCATTTGCAATACTCTTCAGAATGCAGGAGAAAATTTGGAAGACAAACATCTCCAACATGGCTACATCAGGAGAGGGCAAAACACCAAGTAAACACCAATCAGTTTGCCAGACATGGGCTCTGGACAAAACAAGGGAAAACTGAATCAGACTCATTCTGGACTTTAAAAGAACAGGAACGAAATTAATGACAGTCAAGGCAACGCTATGGAAAACAGGCAAGCAAAGCTGACTTCATCCTCTGAGGAGATCCAGGGTGATAAAAGCAAGTGCTGCAATGTAACAGGTGATTTTTGAGGATGACGTCCCAATTAAAAAATCACCACTATACGTGTCAACAAAGCAGCTGAGCAGATTCAGAGTTGGCCGACGGACAGATGACTAAAAGCAGCCACCCGTGGAAAATCACCAGCAAAGGGAGCTGCAGTGGGGTTCTGCTGGGCTTCATCCAGAGCCCAGAACCATTCCAGAGGTCCACTGTAGGCCTGGAATGTAGGGAACAAAATGGGAAAGCCAGAGCCCCTCAAATGGAACGTGCCCAACACTGCCCAGGCAATGCCGTGAGTTTAACCGGACCACAATCAAAGGCCATTTGGTTGTGGAATTAAGAGTTCCCTCCAAAGGAAAAAGTTGTAAGCTATCAAAGATCCTCTGCATTTAGACAAGAATTGGCTTTTGGAAGTAGTACAAAACTGAAATTATACCTTGGACACCTGCAGGGTTGAGGCAGCCGCCACCTCCCTGGGCAATCAGCTGTGCCAGTGTTCTACCACCCATCTGTAAAAACTTGTTCCTTTTCTCCGTGCCCAGTTCTGCCACACTTGGTGGAGACGTCCCACACTTCCAGGAATCGCCTGGGAACCCACCCTGTCCCTGGCATCTGCTCCAGCAGCAGCACGGCTTCCCTGGAAAGCAAAACCACGTGGGCAAGACGCTCCTGAGCTGTTATGCCGTGTTTGCTTTTCCAAGGGCTCAAAAATAAAGGTCAAAAAATTTTTATACAAAGAAATATTTTCTTGAGCTCCCAAACCCATGTTAAAAGATGCAGCTATCCAAGAAAGTTCAACAGCTGGGATTTGGATGCTACGGCAAAGAAAAAGAACCCAGCTCTCCAATGTATGGCACTGCATTTTAAGGCTTGAAAAGTTCTGCTGTGAATGTAAGTCAGGTCAAGAGCAAACTGGAAAATATGTGGAATGCCATCATTTTGTAAAAGCCATTAAAAGTCTCATTAAGTGACACCATACACAGAAAACTGAAGAGAATGATTTGTAGAATAAACTACCACAGAATCAAACGTTTATACAGGGACCTATTCCAAAGTAATTGCATTTTAAATGCTCACAAGCTTCATACAAAATACTTTTCAGCAGGGAAAAGCCCTTAGAACCTGTCTGTCCATGCAGACATGGCAGTTATCCTGGGTAAAATGTCATCAGGAACTGGAATGAATGATCTTACTTTGCCCATCAAATTGGCAGGAGAAGGCAGAATCATGGAATTCTTAACAGTGGAAAAGACCTCAAGGATCATGGAGCCCCCCAGCACCACCACCAAGGCCACCACTAACCCATGTCCCCAAGTGCCACATCCATGTGGCTTTTCCATCTGTGCCTGGATGGGGACTTCACCCCTGCCCTGGGCAGCCCGTGGGACTGTGGGGGCTCCTAGGACCTTGTTTAAAATAACCACATAAATCCCCTTGTTCATTAAAAAGCGAGTTGTTGTTGGCTATAAATCCAAGTAACAAGAACTGAATGGAAAATGGGGAAAAAGAAGACCATGCACAAAACTTCTCACCAGTCTTCAGGATGTATTTCCAATCTCAGAATGATAAAACCTACTCATTATCAAATTTAGGGAGCTGGTATCTAAGGGCACAGAAAGCAGAAGCCCAAGCACTGGGCTTTAATTTGTGGCAGATAAAGAGCCTGATGCCATAAAAGAGGCAAATCTTTTTTATTGAGTTCTACAGCAAATTAGAAGGAAAAACCCTGCGGACCCTGAGATGTTATGGTCTGTTTTAACTTTTGCTGCAGTCTGCAATCTTTATCCATTTTATCAAAGAATTAGACATGCCTAGCAGGCATGATGGCATCTATTCTTTTTTTTTTTTTTTTTGCCAGTTTAGTACTTTTCCTCTCATAAAATACTCTAAGCTTGTCTCCAATAATCCTCCCAAATCTCTAACCCTTGCTGAGACAAGGAAGGCAAAAACGATCAGCCTACAAATACACTTCAGCTTTAATCTCCCTATTGAGAAAGTTATCGTACCAAGGCCACGATAAACCCCAGTTTTCTGCTCTGACTTTTCATTTTTCCACTCTCCAGTTTTCCACGTGACTGTTTCAGCCAAGCAGAGGAAGGAGAGACAGGGTAAAGCACAAGCAAATACAAACCCGAGGAGGAAAATGTGGGTTTTTTCCAGCTTTTATAAATCCTATGACGATAATCTCCTAAATGGTTTGCTGGGGAGCGTCAGCAGGCCCGTATTTTTTCCTCCCAGAAAGCACAGTCACTTGAAATTCCTGTGCAGTGCTCAGGGTTTCCAGCACATCCATAGTAAACAAAACCCAGAGGAGCTTTTGAAAAATTATCCAAGTTCCACTCGCAATCTAAAAAATCCGTGCGTCTCCGTCATCCTCGACAGAAGCTCATTCCCTACATGGTTCTTAAAAATAAACAGCTTCCACAAATTTCAGATCTGCAGATGCTGGATAGGCCTTAAAAGCTGCATCTTTGCTGCCTGGAATCTTAATTCCAGGTCTGGGATTCCTGCTTTAGATGCCCATGGCACACCTGCCCCTCAGCAGAAGAAAATCCTGGAAATTCCCAACTGTTGCTTCTGATTCAAGCTAACAAATAAATAAACATAAAATCCCACCTCAAGGTTATCCACCTGACAAAGCAGAGATAAATCAGAGCATAACACAAAATATGTATCACAGACATGTTTTTTTATTGATTTCATTCTCTCTCTCTGCCCAGGTGCAATCACATTGTCCTTACTTTCTCCAAAAATCAGGTTTACACAAATTCTACTGGGAAAAAAATTCCCCCTTGTGAAGGTGGGCAGGCCCTGGCACAGGGTGCCCAGAGTAGCTGTGGCTGCCCCTGGATCCCTGGCAGTGCCCAAGGCCAGGTTGGACGGGGCTTGGAGCAGCCCGGGACAGTGGGAGGTGTCCCTGCCCATGGCAGGGGGTGGGACTGGATGGGCTTTAAGGTCCCTTCCAACCCAAATCATTCTGGGATTATGAATTTGCGTAAATAAACACAGCCCTGCCACTGACATTCTTCCCTCATATTTAGGGATATCAATGTTTTCGACACAAAAATAGGAACAAAGTGATTCAGCTGAGTGGAAGGAACAAGAAGATGACACAATTCAACAGCTCTGCAGAGCTGTGTCTGTCCAACCGGCACTTGAGCCACATGGAAACAATTCCTGAAAATTTATTCCCAGTTTTAAACAGTGACAGATTAAGAATCAATACTTTTTAATTCAGAGACTTGGAAGACCATCAACAGGTAAAAATCCAGACCAGTGGATTTTATTTCTTGTCACTGAAAAGCAAATCTTCATCTGTTCACTGAAGGGATGCACGGCACGAGAATCCAGCAGCATCCGAAGGGATCGGCATTCGAAACTGGCAAAAAGAAAATACTACAGAGTATGACAGGAGCCCTTTCCTCATTCCGTCATTTCGGATCGAATATTCCCATGGACTGAAATCCACGAGAACTCACGGATTTTAAGCAGCAAACCTGAGCCCAACCGATGAGGAAGGTCGTGGCACAGGCACGTCAGCGAGCACAAGGGAGATAATTCGGGACAGAAACAGGGAGAGGAATGCCCCGGCACACGGAGAGACTTCAGGAATCGCAGAGGAAACAGAAAGTACACGGAGCACTTGTGCTGCGGAAAGGGAAACCGGGGGCCTCTGCAGATACCATCAGGCCCCAAAGGCAGGGCTGGAAGACAAATGAAGATCATAATCCGCACTGAAGGGAAGAGCGAGCTCACAAAGGAAGATATAAAAGTTGTGTTTCCATTTTGACAGCCTCGACAACTGCCTTCCAGAGAGCTGGGAGTCTGCTCTGAGTTCCTGGCTGGAACAGGGGGTTCTGACTACCTGAGGAGAAGGCTCTGACCCGCCTCTGCCCTGGCCGCAGCAGCAGAACCCCTGGATTTAGAGCCAGATGGAATTCTGTTCTCGCCACAGCTTCCACAGCAGGTGACCCAGCAGCAACATCCCAGCGGTGAATGTCCCACTTCCCTGAAAGGGAGATCGCTGCCAATCCCACGCCTTGGAGAACTTCCCAAAAGCAGGCACCACCCTGGATTCCACACACACCTCCCTTGCCTGAAGTGGCTGCGTTTGCACCTCCGTGTCCAAGCTGAGCTCTCCCAGGCAGATCGGGTAATTCAATTTAGCCCCAATTCAATTATCATTTTAATTATGCTTTCGGTGCAGGTACTGAAGGCCTTTCACCGACCCGCTGCTTCACAGCGTTCTCACTCTCCTAAGAAATGTTTTCAGGAGCAGCATCACCTCTCTTCCCTGTTCTTCCCCGTCACCCCTGCGGTGGGTTACGGATCATGGGGGCCAGGAAAACTTAACTGCAGGTTTTAAAACTCCCTGGATAGTTCACCCACTGCAATGCAGGCTCACCATGGAGTTTGACAGACGAGGATCAACCAGGATCAGAAAGCATCTCCCCAAATGCTCTCCCTAAATGATCGAATCCCAGTTACTCCACACACTTTTTTTTTGCAATTTCGGTTTCGCATTCCAAGGAATATTTCCTGAACAAGCTCTAAACACCTCCACGGCACACATCTTGCTTCCAGTCCCTTTGCTCCAGAGGATATAGATCTACCTGTCCAAAAAAGTGTGTCTTTGCTGACAGCCAGGAATTTTAATCAGCTGAAGAATACACCAGAAACCCCCCAGATCTGGACAATAATATCTGTAGCACTCATCCCACGTTCCCTAAAATAAAGCACATGATTTGGGAGAGAAAGATTCCTTCTAAAAAACATCACCATTTGCCTTGGTAAATAAAAAGTTGGGGTGCATAACTGGGTTAGTTGGTATTTGCAACTTCCAGAACAAAAGTTAATCAGATTTAATGTAAATTTAATGCAAAATACACAATGCTGGCTGATATCAGTCCTTTTAATAACTATATATGTATAACAAGAATAAATACACAGATCATAGTTGCTGTTTCGTTTGGGTTTTTTTTTATTAGACTCAACCATAAGGGTCAAGAGAAGCCACGAAACAGTTAAAATTCAGAAGAAAAGAAAATAAGCATTTGGCCTCTTCATACTAATTTCCTTTTTCTTTACATTGCTCAACATCGCTCCTCAATTTGAGTTCTAATCAACAACCACTTCACAGCTCACATTTTATGAAATAATGCAGTTGATGCAATCAAGTCCAGCAAAATGTTTCCCTAAAGATGTTTCCATCATTCACATTCCTTTAAAAAAAACACACACACACAAAAAAAGGCTCTGACTTCCTCCGTCACTATTTAACAGCAAAAATAAACACACCACTGCATCTTAAATCATATTTTGATTAAAACAGAAATAGAATCTTTCTGGGGTTTCTTTCTGCTTAGTACAACATGTCTTTGTCCAGGAGAGGGGAAAAAAAATACCCTCAACCTGCTCATTTTTCTACACTTGACGATAATGAGCACCAAATAAATAAAATTCAGTCTATGGAAATACAAACCATAACCCAAAAGCTCATCACGATGTGCAGTGGGGGAAGAAAATGCCCCCAGAACCCAAGCCGGTACAAAACCTCTTTCTGCTAATGAATATTTATTTCATTTCCATACTTCCAGGCTCCTCTGCTTTCTATAAAGGACTGAAACCAAGCTCCTTTTTGGCATTATTCACCCACAATATAGCGATGGACTTCACTGCCCTGAACACCACAATGCCAACAACAGAGCACGCAAGCCATCGTTATTAAAAAGAAATTACAGGAAAAAAAAAAAGCGGGGCGGGGGGGGGGAATAATCCACATTTTCGTAAAAACGAACGGAATACGCATTTTATACAGGCAGAAAAATCTTAACACCGCCTTGCATTTCCCAACCTGGATGTCCCTGCTTTCATTCCCATGGATGCTGCGCGCCGACATCCCCCCCGCTCAGCAAACCCTTTAACCATTTTATAACCATTTAAAAAGCATTTTGAGCCCCCCCAGGAGGGCTGCGGGACGGGGCTGGCGGCCGCGGCTCGGCCCTTCCCATCGCACGGAGTTGCCGGCGGACTCGTCAATATTCCCGGCGTCTCTGCCGCCGGCCCCACGTGCCCCTCCTCGGGATATTTT
>VZRQ01000579.1:511287-578345 GCA_013397975.1 Machaerirhynchus nigripectus
GGGCTGGGGGATGCTCCCCTCACCGCCCCCTCCCTGGGCGCTCCGGGGGTCGGGGGGAGCCCCCAGACACCCCCCTCCATCACCGCGGAGCCCCCGCGCCGCCACCCCTTTCCCGCCGCTGTCACCCGGGGGTGTCCCCCGTTCCCTTCCCCTCCCCTTACCTGCGGCTGCTCGGGCGGCGGCGGCCCCTGTGCCGGTACAGCAGCTCTCCCTCTCCTCCTCCTCCTCCTCTTCCCGCTGCTCCCACAGCCGCCAGCCGGGAATGGGGGGGGGAGGGGGGGGCAGTACCACCAGCGGGACCGTTACAGCCGCCGCCGCTACGGGGACTACAGCTCCCGGCACACCCCGCGCGCCACCGCCGCGGCCCGCCGCTGGTCGCCCTGCGCGAGAGGTCATGGGTATTGTAGTCCGCGCCGCAGGCGGGGGAAGGACATAAGGCGACAGGGCCCGGACAGGCGCGGGGCGTGCTGGGAGGTGTAGTACGGCAGGGGGTAGAGCCGCCGGGCATGGCGGGAGCTGTAGTTCAGCAAGGCATGAAGGGAGCTGTAGTCCGCGAAGGCTGATGGGAGGGAGAAGGCCGCTACGGGAATCCCACCGGGATATGCCAGGTGGGGCTCCACAGCGACCCGGGATCTGATCCCGGCTCCGGAAGACCCTTCCCGGGTCGCCTGGCGAGCGCAGGGCCGCGGGCCGGTAGCGGGAGGGGAGCGGGGAGCCGCGGGGAGCCGCGGGGCCCGGCCTTGCCTGCCCCCCGCTTCCCCGCCCTCCGTCCCCGTGGGGCTCTGCCCCGTCCTTCTCCTCGCACCCAAACCACCCCCTCACGCTGCTTAGGGCGGGAAAGGAGTATTTTGGGAAGAGATGGAGAATTCCTGTGGGTGTCCACCCAGGGACTGACACGAGCAGGGCGCTCCCCCCCCACCAGATCCTTCACAACATTTGTTGCTGTTCCATATATTTTGCCGCCTTTTTTTTTGTTGTTGTTGTTTTTTTCCCCGGTGGAGATTCACGCCGTAAATTGTGTTTCCTGAGCCACGGACTCAGGAACGCCTCCCTTGGGAATCAGGGAGTTGGGACGGGGTTAACAAGGGTCTGTTTCCCACCCCTGGGCCGTGCAGGGATGGGTGTGGGGGGGTGGGAAACGCGTCAAAGGAAGCTTTTCTCCCTGTGCATTTCTCCCGCAGGATTCCAGCGGCACCAACGGGACGTGCTCAGCTACCTGAAAAGGAGCCTCCAGAGGGATTTGCGGGGTGTTCAACCTGGTGCCGACCTGTGCCGGGTGTGGGAATGACAGGAACAGCAAAGGCTGGGGGTGTCACCTGCAGCTGTCCCCAGGTTCAGCTCTGAACCCCCGGAGCTTCTGTCTCCACAGCAGCAGGAGATCTGGGGAGACCCCCCTGTGGAAGACACGGATTTCCTGAGACGTGGGAAGAGTTTCAGAGTTCCGTGGTTTCCTACCCAAAACCCAAGGCTGCGGCTGGGATGGGGGAGATCCCCACCGGGCACCAGCCACTGCAGGCAGAGCTGGAGGAAAAACAAACTCGAGGCATCAAAGTTCATCTCTTTTATTGAGCAGTGTCCAGTTGCTGTGGAAAATGGGGGGAAGTCCAGGATTTGGCTCTTCTGAGTGAGGGACAGAGTGTATTCCCACATGGCATCCTCTCCTGTTGCTGGCTGGAAAGAATTTCCTGGCTGTTTGGATTACCATCTCCACCCAGCATACCCCAAATTTATCCTATTTAACATAAAAAAACCCCACCCTCGTTTACAAAAAAATTCATAGACCAAGCCCCCCAAATCCCACACCGGCACGGTTTCCTTCCCAAGAGGAAAACCACAATGGAAAAGTTTTGAGAACAATTAGTTCCAAACTGACACGTGTCCGTATGGAGAGGCAGCCCAATACCAGTGGATAACTCAGGATAAATCCAAATTGCAGCCCAAATCCTTTCCTAAGGGGACTTTTTCCTGGACTCATTGCAGGACAAAGTCTCTGGCCCAGCTGGATTTCCAAATAATTTCCCTGATTTTGGAAATACTCAACACCACCAGGATGTTTTGCAGCCCCATAACCAGCACGGGGGGATGCACAAGGCCACACAAGGGAGTGTGGCCTGGCTGAGGGGGTGATTGGGCTTGAACTCCTTTGGGATCATCCAGCGGGCTGCTGGATTAATTTAATTCCTTCTGCTGTTTGCCACAGTAAAGCCAGCACTGGAGGGAGAGAAGGGAAAGGGATTTACATTGAAAAACCTGCCAGAATAGAATTTTTTTCATCTATTAAGTGTTGCCCTGTGCTCAGTAAACATCTTTTATTAACAGCCTCAGCTGTCACCTGTGTCTTACTTCCCCAAATAATCCAACCCCGTGTCCCAGAGCCCCGGACGGTTCTAATTCCAGCAGAAGCCAGGACAGACCTTGATTTCGTCCCAGAGGATTGTTCACTCCGCTTGGAAATGCATTTCAGACAAGCACTTGGTGCTTAAAACTTGGGTCGTTCCTGATTTATGAGTGAAACACCTCCTCGGACCCATCCCCAGCACCGGAGGAAAATCCTGCACCCCCCAAGCACCGCCTCCCCCAAATTCGGGGGTCCCGTTCGGGCTGATCCCCCTCCCAAGGCCACCCACAGCCCTGGATGTGCTCCACGTCCGGAGGAAAGAGGGGGGATTTGAGGAGAAAGTGAGGATCGGAGCTGCTGGATCAACCACGGGCACCGCCGGGGGCACCAGCCCCGCAGCATCCGCGCCGCGCAGGCGCCGGGCGGCGGCTTTTTCGGGATAACCCGCTGGAAAGCGGGATTTTTCCCGGCGGCCGGCACTTCGGGATGCTGGTGCCGGACTACAGCTCCCGGCGAGCCGCGCGGGCGGGCAGAGCCGGGCGGCGGGAGCGGAGCGCAGCGCATCCCGCAGCGGGCACCGCCGCCTCCGCCCGGTGAGGGATGCGCGGGGCGGCTTCGGGGGGCTGCGGGGCGCGGCGGGACCGGGCAGGGGGCACCGCGGCAGGGAGAGTGCCCGGGGGCCGGGACTGGGGGGGGCGGGCTCCTGAGGGGGGCAGGAACGGTGCCACAAAATGTGGGTACGGAGGGGAAAGGATGCCTGGGGTTGTGGGATGAGGGCACCAGGTGTGGGTACGGAGGGACTGTGAATGGAGTGGGATGAGGGTGGCACAGGGGCGTGAGTGGAGAGGGATGGGGGTGCCTGGAGGTGCGAGAGCAGGAGGATGAGGGTGCCAGGGGATGGGGGTGTCCATGGGCTGTGATTTCCCGGGGGTGTGGGCAGTACGGGTGATGCCACCAGGGCTGCAAACTCCACGGGGACCTGGATACTCGGGGATTCAGGCACTCGGTAACGCAGGCACAGAGGTACTGGGGAGGTGTTCGTGCCTTGCCGTGCCCCCGGAGCTGGTGGGAGATCCCGGAGGCCATGCCAGGGTATCGAGTTCCCATCACTGGGTGCTGGGATTCCCAGCTGCTGGGTGGGTATGGGGGCTGTGACCAGGGAACTGCTCCTGCCTGTCCCTGGGGTGTTGGCTCTGCTCGGGGACCTGGGGAGCGATGACTTCATGGCCTTATTAAGGACTAATTTCCATCCAGGCAGGGAAAATAAACAAGTGTAGGTGTCGTTTACTATGGAAAGTTACTGGGGCTGTGGGGAGGCACTGCCTGTTTTCATCCACGGCCCGGATTTCTCCACTTACCTCCACGGGACGATAATCCCTAAATCCCAACGAGATTAAAGGCAGAAAGAAAGGTGGCCGGAGTGCCTCCTTCGCGATGTTTCCCACATGACGAAATCCCGCGTCTGTCTAACCCCGATTAACCCGGGCGCTGAGCTCATCCCCCAAAAATACCAGGAGCAACAAGGGTGAATCCCCATCCCACTTGGCCCCCGGAGGCTGTGGGGAGGTGAGAGCCATGGGCAGAGCCAGAGGCGAGGCAGGAGCTGCTCTTTTAACCCCATTATTCTTCCCATCCTGGCAGATCCGGCGAAGCCTGCGGCAGCCATGGCGCTGGTGAAGAGCGGTTGGCTTTGGCGGCAGAGTAAGTGCCACCCTCGAGCTTTCCAGGTTGGGAGCCCCCCGAAAAACTGGGAAAAACTGGTTTGCTGGGAAGAGGCGGGGTGTGGGGGACACAAGGAGCCCCGACCTGGGCGGTTAATCCACGGCAGCAGGGAGATGGTGGCTCAGCCACTCGCGGATTTACGTAAGCGGAGAGAGGGGCTGCCTGCCATGGGAACAGACACACGGCTCCGTGTGCGGGCCTGGATCCGTGTCCGGGCCTGGATCCGCTCCCGTGCGCTCGGCAGGGCGGCACCCAGTGCCCTGATGGCTTTTTTGGCAGCCTTTTTCCATTTAAAGCCACCTGGTCACGCTGCCCCGGATGCTTATGCCAGGCACGTGTGTCCTGTGGGATGCAGCGGCTCACAGGAGCTGCAGATGGATGTTTGGCGGATGGCATCGGCTCCTGTGAGCGCGCTGGCCACGTCCCACGGGGCTCACTGGGGTCCTTCACCCGCTCCCTGCCCCTCCAGGCTCCATCCTGCGCCGCTGGAAGAAGAACTGGTTCGTGCTCTACCTGGATGGCAGCTTGGTTTACTACCACGACGAGACGCAGCGGGACATGGACGGCCGGATCCACATCAAGTACAGCTGCCGGGACGTGCGGATCGGCCGCGAGTGCAAGGGTGAGCCGAGCCCCCTATTCCCGAGCCCTGCATTCCCAACCCGATCCCGCACAGGGCTCTGCACGTGGCTGTGCCCCTTGTAAACGATGCTCCACCTGTGCACATCCAGCATACCCCCGAAATAACCCGGGCTGCCTCATTCAGCCCTCCTCGTTCCCAGCCACGAGACGCTGGATCGTCTCTTCCATGGCTTTTCCTGGGGGAAGGAAGGAAGGAGGAACTCTCCTCCTGGTTTGTTCTTGTAGCAAACAGGATCCCACGGCCCTGACTCATCGCTCACGTCTCGCACAAACAAGGGGAACAAAGCAGCAGCTTGGCTGGGCCCCGCAGCCCACGGCTGCCGCACAAAGCGCCTTTCTTGGGCCCGGAGCGCCGGTGGGAGCACAATCCCAGAGCTTTGTGCTCACCGGAGGGTCCTGCCAAGCCTGGAGAACGGGGGAAGACACATGAGCCTCGTGGATTTAAGATTTTGCTCTTGCTTGAGCTCATCAGCCCCACTCCAGCAATGAGCATCTCCCATTTCTACAAAATTTGGGTGCCCTGTGGCAAGTTCGAAGCAAAGGCAGCTCGGCCTCGTGGCCTCGAGCAGATTTTTGGCACTTCGTTGCCCTTCCATGTCCTTTCCGCCACGGGGGTGGAGGTTTCTGGCCGTCAGCTCATTCCTTGTGCTGGCTTTTAACCTGTGAGATCCTGACCGCATCCTGCACGTGGAGACGGAGCCAAACCTAAACCCACCAGCTCTTGTGCCAGGGGGGATCTGGAGCCCGGGGAGGGTCTCTGGGGCATCTCCGCGGCTGAGGCTGGACCCCACCCCATCCCTGCCCTTGCAGACGTGCAGCCGCCCGAGGGGAGGAGCCGGGACTGCCTGCTGACCGTGGTGCTGCGGGACGGCTCCAAGACCACGCTGTGTGCCCAGAGCGAGGACGACGCTGTGTAAGCGACTTTTCCATCACAATTATCCCAGCCTGGGAAGAGCCTGGGCTGCACGAGGGCCCTGTCCCGCTCCCACCACATCCCACCCTCGGCTAAATCCGCCCCCAGCCTGTTTTCTCAGACATGCTCGCAGGGTGAAAGGTGCAGGAGGAGATTTGGGGTTCCTGCTGAATAATCCGGAGCCAAAATCAGCTATTTTTAAGCACTCAGTCTCCTGAGGGGGGTGTTTCCTCATGGATGAGAAATCCCCTCTTGGCGTGACTGAGAAGGGTTTTCATTAGTGTTTGGAAATAAAAACTGTGAAGGTGAAGCCCTCACTGGCTGGAGGCAAACTGCCCTTTTTAGCTCTGTTCCACTTCTATTTATTTCTAAAAGAAATTGGAAATTAAATTTTAAAAATAATTTTATTTTTATAAAAATCGATTTTTTTTAAATAAAAATTTTAAAACTTAGAAGTGGCAAACGTTCAGCTGAACTTGGATGGAGGGAAACATTTAGCTGTGGCCAAGCAGAACTTCATCAACTGAACTTGACCTCAGCTGAGTGGAAATTCATCCATTACGTGCTTTTCCCCCAAATTTAGGTGTCATTTTCCTGCCTGCCCTTGTTTTAGCCAGGGCCATTCGCAGGGACTGCCCTGTGCCCATCCCTGTGGTGTCTGGCACCTCCCAGCACATTCCCAATCCCAGCTGTTAGCCCAGCGCTCATTAATAGGGAATTAAAGATTAGTGCCGGCCCCATGGCCACATCCAGGTCCCCGTGGGAAGCAAAGGGGACACTTCCCACCCCTGAAGCACCCGCCAAAAACGAGTGCCTCTGTTTTGTTTGCAGTGCTTGGAAGATGGCCGTGCTGGAGGCTAAATCCACCCCGGTGAGGCTTCGTTCCCCCAAGCAGGGACACCATCCTGGCACGGGATTTGGGATTCAGGATTCGGGCATGGGGAGGTTACCCCAACCCTGCTCCTTCCCAGGGCTGACACTGAGCCTGGGGGAGCTCCCCAACACCCACTGTGCAGCCTCAGGGCCCAGGGAGTAAAGCCCCTAGAGCCAAAGGGAAGAAGGTGGCGAAGGGTTGGATGCCACCACTGATGGCAGGTGACAGAGCCACGGGAACCCTGGGCCCTAGTGCAGGGTGACAGGAGTAGAGTTAAGGTGACAGGAACACAGGTAAGGAGATAGGGACGCTGTTAAGGGGAATGGGGGCAGAGTTGAGGTGACAGGAACACAGCTAAGGTGACAGAGACACGGTTAAGGCGACAGGGACAATGTTAAGGTTATAGGGACACGGTTAAGGTGACAGGGACGCAGTTAAGGTGACAGGAACAGGTGAAGGGAATGGGAGCAGAGTTAAGGTGGCAGGGACACGGTTAAGGTGACAGGGAAGGGGCAGAGTCACGGTGACCTGAGCGCAGGCTGCCCCCAGCCCTCGGGACTGTTGGGATTCCCCATCCAAGGGACCCAGGGCCCCGTCACCCCTGGGGGAGCTGCGGCCCGGCCCCACGAGTTCACCCCAGCCCCGCCGCTCCAGGTGCACGTGTACGACCCCTACGACGACGACTACTACCAGACGGTGCCCCTGGACTCCCACCAGGCCGCCTACATCAGCTCTGGCCACTACGGCCACCAGTACGGAGGTGGGTGGCCCGGTGGCCCCGGGGGGTTGCCCAAGGCCGTTCCGCACGCCGCTCACGGCCCTTTTCCCTTGCAGCTCCCGGGGTGACCCACGTCATCGTGCGCGAGGATCCCTACCGCGTCTCCGGGGACCAGATGGCCCTGGGGCTGCTGGCAGGGGCCGCCACCGGCGCCGCCCTGGGCTCCTTCATGTGGATGCCGTGCTGGTTTTAGTGGCCCCCAGGCCGGGCCTCGGCCCCCCCTTTGCTCCCCAGCCCGGTCTAACCCACCCCCGGCTTGGAACCTGCCCTGAGCCCCGCTCAGCCTCCCCGAAACACCCTGGGCACAGAGACCCCCCACACACGCCCTCCTCCCAGCCCCAGCTTCTGCATTAAATAACCCCCAAGTGCTTCAGAGCCCCCCCAAAACCCACTCCAGAATCCCACGGCATCCGATTCCCATCGGCGAAGGGCCCGGGGAGCTGCCGGGGCTGTTGGCGGAGCTTCCCCACCCCAAATCTCCACAGGGAGCTGGCTGCAGAAATACCGGGTTTGGGAGCGAGGGGGACTTAATTTGGGGGGAGGTGGCTGGATCTTTTTTGGCTGGGTGAACCCCACAATGCAGAGGCTTTTTCAGGGCTTTTTTTGGGAGAGGCTCCAGCACCGGAGCAGGAGCTGACACAGGGGGCAACCACAGGGATGCTCAGGAGGTGGGTGAAAGATTAAGGAGGATGCAAACCTTTGCAGGATTTCCACCCCTTTCCAACTCACACTGGTCCCCCGGGCCTGGCCAAGTTGGAGAAATGGTGCAAAACCCTCAGGAACTGGAGTTAAACCCTTGGGAACTAGGCTGAGAAGAGCCCAGGGAATATCCCAACCTCTCCAGCCAAGTGGGAGGGACACACAGCATCCTCAGTTTCACCCTGATTTTTGGGAGGGCGAGAAGGGCAGCTCTCCATGGGGACCAGGGATCCTTTCTGGCAGCCAAGCCGGGATCTTCTCAGCAGGGATTTGGGATTGATGGGGGACACACGGTCAGGCCAGGGGACAAGCAGCAGCTCAGGGTTTTGGCGGGGCGGCACCAGGGAGATGGCGATGGAAGGGGTGAGGAGCAGCTGCTGAGCGTTGCCCCTGGAGCCAGGATTGTACCCTGGAACCACGACTGACATGGAATTCAGGAATTTACAAACCCCACAGCTGAAAACCACCAGTGACACCAGCACCCCAGCCTGCTCTTGCCTTTAGAGCCCCGGGTCAGTTCATCCCTGTGCCCATCGGGGGATTGGGATATCCCAGCACACCATCCTCATCCTCTCCTGCATTCCCTGCCTTTCTCCTGCTGTGCACCCACTCCTGGAAAGAGAAGAAAAGAATACAAAAAAACCTCTTTGAAGTCTAATAAAGGCAGCGAAAAACCAGCCCTGGCCTGCGGGTGAGTGAGGATGAGGAGGGAATGCTCAGCCTTGGCCTCCTCCAGGGGTGGGAAGGACTGTGTCCCCCTGGAGAGCTGCCCAGAGATGACACCAGCTCCCCCGCCTCCTCCCACGCCCCTTTGCCTCCCTCTCTCCCACCGGGAGCTCTGGGGGTTCCACCTTCTGAATGTGGCACAGCAGCCCCAAAGAGACACGGAAGGGACACAGCTGCCCCAAAAATCCTGCTCCTGTGCAAGAGAACCACCGCCGTGTGCTGGCAGAGCCGCTCCTTCCTTTGCATCACGGATTCATGGGATGAGGCGTCTCCGCTTGGGAAGGGCCCAGCGCAGTGTCAGGCACTGCCAGCCCCGGGCTAGGCCTCGAGGTGGCTGAACAGAATCCCTGGTTCTGTTTAATTTGCAAAGCAGGAACCATGCCTGGCTCCCAGTTCTATGCCAGGGATTCAGGTCCCTCCATCCCTCTGTTAATTCTGGCACAAACCCCAGCTCCCAAGGGCTGGAGAGATGTAGGATCCAGCCCCCCACACTCCAGTGCATCCTCGTCCCTTGCGCCTGTCCGTGACCCCGCTCAGGCCCCGCGGCGCTCCCCGAGGTACCCATGGCTCCTGGGCCACTGAGCCAGCACCCACGGCTATTCCTGCTGCAGGGGTGGGCACGGGCATGAAACAGCTCCCATGACAGGCGGGCACTGTCCCCATTCCCCGCCTGTGACACGTCCCAGCCATGTGTGCTGGCATCCCAAAAGCCCCATGTGCCAGGCTGATCCCCCAGGGTGGGCAGCAGGGGAGGGGGATTCTGCCCCTGTGCTCAGCTCAGACCCCACCTGCAGAGCTGCCCCAGCCCTGGGGCCAACAGCAGCAGGACCTGGAGCTGCTGGAGAGAGCCCAGAGGAGGCCCCGGAGCAGCTCCAGGGCTGGAGCCCCTCTGCTCTGGAGCCAGGCTGGGAGAGCTGGGGGTGCTCACCTGGAGAGGAGAAGGCTCCAGGGAGAGCTCAGAGCCCCCAGCAGGGCCTGAAAGGGTCTCCAGGAGAGCTGGAGAGGGACTGGGGACAAGGGATGGAGGGACAGGACACGGAATGGCTTCCCACTGCCACAGGGCAGGGATAGATGGGGTATTGAGAAGCTTTTCTGGGCAGCCTATGCCAGGGCCTCACCACCCCCACAGGGAAGAATTTTTCTCTAATACCTAATTTACCAATCCAATATCCATTTTATGATTCCCCAGCCAAGGTGCATAATCCCAGGTGAGACACACTGGGAGGTGGAAACATCTGGAAACTTGTTACATATAGCAACACAACCTAGAAACTGTCCCTCCTCGCCATGCCACGTCCAGCTGCTGAACTGAGAAAGCTCCCTTTTCCCCAGCTCAGACACCCATGCTCCTCATCCCTGTGGTACCTGAACATTCCAAAGCCGTTCCTGCCTCTCTCCTGCTGTGCTGGTCTCCCAGAGATGCAGGGACACGGAGCAATCCGGGCAAGGACAGTGATGGACCAGCACGTGCCTCCGGCAGCAATCCCAGGGTCTTCACGCTGCCGGCGGGAACAGCTGCTGGCAGCCAGGCCCTGCACTAGGGAGCTAAAGGAAGGAGCAATTAAATATGTTATAAATAACACTGGGAGCACGAACAATTGAACCACAGCCCACAAAAGTACCTGGCTTGGTCTGCTCCGCTCAGGAGGGGCTTCCCAGGAGCTCGTGGTGCAGACCGAGAGCGGCGCTGGGCAGGACCAGAGGGACAAGAAGTGCTGAGGGACAGAGAGCAGGGCTGACCCGCTCCATTCCCAACTCCAATCCACACTCGCAGCACTCCTCTCTCCCAGCAGGGAGAGCTGCTGGAGCTCCAAACACGGAGCAAAGCTCCGAAGAAATCCAAAACCCCTCAGAAAAACGGGATCCGCAGTAAGCAGCAGGCACAAGCTCTTAACGCCCATCGTGCCCACAAACCACCTGGAAAATGAATCCCACAATGTCCCATGGCACAGGAATCAGCTGGGGGCCACGTGACCCTCACTGTGATCCAAACCCACTTCTCTGGACATCAAGCAGCTGGGGCAATGTCAGGATCAAACCTCCCAATTTCCACCCGGCCCCTCTTCCCGATAAAGGCATAAATGCAGGAAAGGTCAGTGCCAAACCACCAGTGCTGGGAGCGTGGATAAATCCCATTTTCTCCCTTCCCTGCCCTGTATCCACGCAGCGCCGTGGACGGACCCACTGGCTGTGGGAGAGACACTTCGGTGCTTTAATTAGCAATAACTTTAATCAAGCCTTTAATAACATCCTCGTTCCAGACGTGCTCTCCAGGTGGCCGACAGCGAGCACTCACAACGGCTCTAATTTATATCCAAACCCTCGGAAACAGGTGGCAAGCCTGGAAAATTCGATTTGGAAACAGCAACCCCTCCCTCCCAACCCAGCAGGGCAGAGCTGTGGGGCAGCGGGAGCATCATCACCCAGCTGCCTCCAGCCCTTCCCTGCCCCTTATCCTCCTGGGAAGGGCAGAGCTGCAATTCCACGGGCGTTTAATTCCCGACACGCCTGAGCCCGGCCTTTCTGGCATCGGTCTGGGCAGTCAGCTCCACTCTGCTCCTACAAGAGGATCCTAAATATTCCATAAAAAGCCATGTTTGACTTTACCATGCGCTCGGACCAGGGTGGGGAAGGGGAAAATTGTTAAAGAGAGGGGGAAAATAAAATCGGTATTTTTGCCAATTGATGAAAAATCCAATAAATTGATGACAGAACAATTACTTTGGTGAAACCCCGAGCCCAGCAAGCCCGGAAAGCCCGGCTTGGGCAGCGGGAGAGCAGCAGAGGAGGAGGAGGAGGCAGCGCAGATGGAAGGGAGAGGCTGCTCTGAGGTCCGGGTGCCTGCAGCTGCCTCCCTGACTGCGGGAGCGCTGGCAGCCTGTGCCGCAGCCTGCCCACCCCATTTATCTTCCTTCGGAGCTGGGACATGCCCAGCATGGCAAAGGTGCCGCTGCAGCAGGTAGGGAGAGCCCTTGCACTTTGGTTTGCCGAGGATTCGGGCGCTGGAAGCAGGACCGCAGCGGGGAGATGGCTCGGCTGCTGCAGCAGCTCTGCAGATGCTGCCAGGAGGATCCTGTGGCTCCTCCAGCCTGGAAAAATCAGGGCTGATCCCACCAGAGAGCAAAGAAGCCATCAGCACCCTCCAACCCAAGCTAGAAACTCCTTGGATTTTGGAGCTGGGCTGGGAGCAGAGCTTGACCCACTGCAGCCATGAGCAAGAGGCCAGGAGCACCCTCTGGAGCTGGTGGGTGTTCCCCCCAATTCCCTGCTCCACGGCAGCCCCGTCTCTGTTTAATCCAGACCCCCTTCACCAGTGGGAAGCTGGGAATTGGGATACCAGTGGGAGGTGACGGTCCCAAGGCTGCCCACGGCAGCAGCCAGGAGGAATCGGGGCGGTAACTGTGGGATTTCCAGAGGCTCCCACCCAGGACAGGACCTGGAGGTGCCAGGTACAAGGAATGGAAGCTCCCCCAGTGACAAAAACCTTATCCAGGGACTCGCCCCCCACCCCCCCCGCCCCCCATGACTGCTTCCATATCCCTAATTCCAGCACATCTCCACTGCTACGTTCCAGTTTCACAACCAATTTATTTGTGGGCCTTTGAACAGTGAAGAGCTTGACCAAGAGACCAAGGCTGGGCTGTTGGTGTTCCCACAGCAAATCTAGGCAATTCCCCTTCTCTACTGGCCAGGTTGGACAGGGCTTGGAGCAACCTGGGCTACTGGAAGGTCCCTGCCCTTGGCAGGGGGTGGCACTGAATGGTCTTCAAGGTCCCTTCCAACCCAACCATGCTGTGATTCCACGATTCTCTCGTCCAGGAAAGCACAGGATAACTCACCAAAGAGCATCTGTTACTCACCTCCCCGGCCCCGCAGACCTGGCTGCCATCTCCAGCAAGGAGGCTTAAGGAGGATCCTCCTCGGGGAAGGTGGGCTTGCTGCACCCGTGTCCCAGGGAAGCTGAGGCAGCGGTGAGGCCGCACAAGGCACCCGAATCGCCTCTGGGAAGGGAACGGAGGAAGCAGCCGGATGCAAAGAGCGGGAAAGGAGCAGAAAGGCACAGCTGCAGCCGGCAGAGGACGGGCTCCGTCCCCGGCATCGCTCCTCGGGCGCTGGAAACAATCGCAGAGACACGGCAACAACAGCAAGCACACCCCTCCACCACCTTCCCTCTGAAGCAGAACCCCCCAAAACTCGTCCTGCCCGCACAAAAGCCTCCTGCAGCACTTCAGCCCCCCGTGAGGAGCTGCACCTCCCGCCTGCGCTGCGCTGCACGTGCTGAGAGAAGAGACCCAGAGCTTTCCAATGAGACAGGTATTTATTTAGTTCAAGCGCTAAGGATTTGTTCTCTTGTTGTTGGTTCATATTATCAAACAGAGCTGAGGTACCAGTGACATTCCAACATGAAGAAAAGGAACCTTTTTCCCCCTTACACAATTTCTTCAACTACTTTTATCAAGACAAAACGTGAGGCATGGAATAGCTGCATGATGGACTGTACAACGAGCAAGTCAGAGCAGGGAGGAGAAAAGAAACAGAGCCGAGACCTTCACTCAAAAAATCACACAAAAATCAGCATTAAAAGTCTGTTCCCATGGTTCCACTGGCCACATCCACAGAGCAAAAGAAAACTAAAATCTAAAACCTGACAGATGGATGGTGCAAAAAAAGAAGCCAATAACAAAAAAAAATTAATATAAAGACCACGTTGCTCCTGTGCTCACCTTGGAAGTGTGTTTTCTCTGGAAAACGGGGATGAGGACTGAGCCCTGTGGTCACGTTAAACACAGACTATCAGCAAGGACGCGCACTGAACGTACCTGGCTGTGCTGAGCAGCCCCAGGGACCCCGGCTGGAAGTGCCAAACCACGGCCTCGTCCGTGCTCCTGCAGCCCCCCGGCCGTGCTGAACACGGAGCTGTGGGAATGCTGCTCTGCACACCTTTGTTCCCAGGGAGTTCTGGACAAACCTGCTCTCAGGTCTTCCAGGAAAAGCAGCCGGGCTGCTGGTCCACCACAGCCCGTATAGGCTAAGCTCCTCAAATCCAGTGCTCAAAGCTTGGGACTGTGGGAAGCAGAGGGGGCTGGTTCTCAGAAGCAAGAAAAAAAAAGGATGTGCTTGTGGTGAACAGCCAAACGAGGACCAACAGAAGCTGCAAGAAGAACCAAAGGAGAAAAAAAGCAAACCAAAGGAAAAGAAGAAGCAGCAGGATGAAGCATTTCTGCACGGTTAAGAACAGTACAACAAAGGAAAAGCAGCCAGGTTTCCTTCCCCCAGAGAATTTCTTTTAAATAAAGAATGATCCTTTGTCACATATCATTGATGTTTATTTCAAGACATGCCACGTCAAAAAAAACTCGCCTTTAATATTGCATTAGAAAAGCACTTTTACATCTCGTTCTGCCTTTAAGTTATTGTTGTGCAGAGTTGCTAGAAACCCAGGGCAGGGCACGAGCCTGGCATTCACCTCAGGAATGAAGAATTCCAACTCTTTTATGCCCGCTTCCTGGGGAAAGTGGTGGTGAGGACGATTCCCTTCCTCTCCCCCAGGTGGTTATTTTAGATGGTAGAGAGAGGGGGCAGAAGAGAACCAAGGAGGAGCCTGAATATTCCCTTGCAATTGTCCATTTAATTCGCAATCGCAACACAGACTCGAGAATTCCTTCCTGCACTGTAACTCGGCCAGAGTCGCCCAGCAAACAATGTATTTACAATTGTGTTTATTAACTTACACAGCAACTTCACAATGACTAGTAAAGATTAAAAGGGTGCACTTCTAGTGTGTTCCATTCCGTGTTTCTCGGGTAGCTACATCTCGCAACATCAGCAAAGCTCTACACAGATTCCTCAGCCAAAGGAAAACAACAAAATCAGCACTGAAAAGAGTAAAAAAAAATTGAAGCCGAGAAATAAATATCAAAGAAAAAAGGGTTAATTGTCAGCCTAATTCCATAGAAAACTAAATTACTAATTATTTAACCAAACTATACAGCTCTAGAGAACCAAACTAAACCAACTTGGAAGACTGAACGTAAAAAAAAAAAAAAAAAAGCTAAAAAAAAAAGGCATAAATCTGCATAATCAGAAGTTGGTTTCCGTCCTACTCAAGTCCCTCCCTTTCCATCTAAGATGTCTCAACTAGGATTCTGTAGGATCACAGTAAACACCCCTTCCCCACCAACCTATGCCCACGCTCTGTAAAGCGGGTGCCATTCCCCCTCTGCTGGGGCAGCCAGCTGCTCTTCCCTCTTTCTCCCAAATTTCCAAGGTTTCAATCGGCTTTGGCAGGTTTTAGTGCCAGTCCTGATTTCAATATTTCCCCTAAAAAAACAAAGAAGCAAAATGCTTTCTCCTCCAAACAGCTGAAACGTTACGTTCCTATCTCTTGGGCAGTAATAATTCACTTCATTGGTGTTCTACTTAAAAAGGAAAAAAAAAAATGCTCTGAAAACTCATTTTGCACTCGAAACATTATTTCCCTGTTTCCTGCAAGTGTTTTGCTAATGCACATCCACCCTTTCCTTCCCCCCCAAATCCTCCAGAAGCCACTCATCCCAAAGAGCCCGTCCGTATTTCCCAGTATGCTTCCTTGGAAATGTGTCCCCGCTGCCTCGGCGGTGACCAGCCCGGCTGGCTCTGGACACCAGGCAGACTCGCTCTGCTCAAGGCAATTAAGAGCTTGGGGTTAATTTGTGTTTAATTATCAAGGATAAGCGTTTAACCCTCGGCATCTGCCGCCTCCCCCCGTGATTCCGCCTGCTGTCTATGCATTCCCAGTTTCTGAGAGAAATCCAATGGGTCAGATTTGCAAGCCTTCTTCTGCACATACATCTCGTCTAGGTCCAATTCCAAACTTACTCAGTTGCCATCATTTCAAAGTGCAATATCATAACATATTAAAAAAGGAACAAATATTAAGAAATTGTACCTATTTTTTTGTTTGGACTTTTTTTTCTTTTTTTTTTGCTTTTGTTTTTTTTTAAAGTTATACCTAGAATATGCTGGAATATTTTGGCTTTTTTTTTTTTTTCTTATAAATAATGAAGACACTGACATTTTTGTTGGTGTGTGTGTTGTGTGTGTGTGTGTGTGTGAGGTGTGCTTGTGAAGCTAAAGATCATCTCCACGAGACAGCCAGCGATGATGAACTGCGATACGTTATTACGGAAAGGGGAAGGTTCAAGCCAATATTCACACTGCAGTCAATGAAGAGGACAGGGAGGGAAAGCAGTGATGTTCTGGAGAAAAGGTGGAAGCCACATGGTATTAGCAGGAACAGCCTCCTTCACTGACAGGCTGCTCTTGAGGCTTTTCCAGTTTTATGTCAATCACTGGAGGGAGGAAGTTAAGGCAAACACATCTCCAACTCTGCTTCCCTACAAAGAGCAGGATTTTGAATGGCTTTTTCAGTGCTTCCCACTGAAACACTTGGAAAGACCAGCTCCAAACCAAAGGTTTCTCACCTGCCCCTCCGGCCCTGGCACTGGCACATTAAATACGCAGCAGAAACGATGTCGGACCCCAATGTTTGTCTCTAACCAGTCTGCTCTTCCCAGCGATCCCACTGATCTCCTGCTGTGGGAATTAAAGATGCATGGATACACTGAAAGATCTAACCACTGTTTCTGCAGAACCACAGAATCATTCAGATTGGAAGAGCCCGCTGAGGTCTTCAAGACCACCTGCTCCCCGGGCATCTCGTGTCCCCAAGTGCCACATCCACACGACTTTAAATCCCTCTGGGAATGGGGACCCTACCACTTCCTGGGCACCGCTGCACGCTGCTAACCCCCAGAGCTCCGGCCGTGCCATCCTGACCTCCCCATCAATCCGTGCTCAGTTAAACCTCTCTGCTCCCACCAGCAGCCAACAAAGCCCTGCCACCAGCCCGAATTCCCCCTTGCAGTGACAGCTACTGTCCCACAAGGTCACTGCAGAGCCGGCTGCTCAGAACCTGCCTGTGATAAGCAACTCCCTCTGCAGCACTCAAATTCCCAGCGGATGCCCTACAGTTACAGCCTCACGGAGCTTTTCCCAGGAGGAGCTTTGAATGCTAATCCCCAGCTCAGAGCTGTTCACCACAAGTCTCCAGCATTCCCCTTATCAGAGAACACAGAGGCAAAGAGATCACACAGCTGGTACTTCCAACTTATTTCTTTAGGGGGTTGAAGTTGCTTTTTAAAGAGGTTTGGAGAAAATAAACACGGAAAGGGAAACAAAAGACCAATAATTCATCTCCAGTGTTTGGTCCATTTGGTCCATCCAAAGCTTGAAGTGTATTTAAGCTGGAGATGCTTGACATGAGCCTTGCCAGCTTCATCTCAGAGCAGGGGTGGGTCAAGATCCTTGAACCCTCCATGTTCTGCACAAGTGCCCCTGTTAATCCTGATGCAGATGCCTGGGAGACGATCCTATTCCACCCCTGCTATCTGCAGGCTGCAGGAAGCCCAATTCCCAGTGCTCTTACTGCACTCCCATTCAGAGACCGGTGATGGAACCGGCTGACACAGCCCCTGCCTGTGCACTCTACCAGCCTCACTAATAAGGATTGTTGCTCATTAACCTTTCGGGGACCTGCATAACGAAATGTTTCTGATCGCTCCAGTCCCTATCACACAGAGCTTGTGCCTCAGCAGCTGCAATCCCCAGCTTCCCAAATCCTTCCTTCCCCTATGCATCAGATGCTCTGATGAAATTTCAGTGCCAGGTTTGTCCCACTCCCACAGTTTCTGGGACTTCCTTCCTCCAAGGCACAGTTGTCCTCTATTGACCAGCTCCACGATCCCTGCTGCAAATAAAACCAAGAACCCTGGAAAAGCTCCTATTCCAAGCACACCCAAATGGCCAGGACAGTGATTCCAGTGCAGCCATACTGCTTGTCAAGCCTTTTCCATCCCTCACGCCATCTGCTTTCCCCTGGGCTGAGACTGATCCCTCCCACCACAGAGATGCTGCCTGGGGTCCAGGCTGTGACACGCTGCCCTGGGAGGTTACGGGATCTCCATCCTTGGAGATTTCCCAAGTTTCCCTGAATGTGCCCTGGAGAAACTGATCTAATTTGGGAGTCAACCTTGCTTTGCGCAGGAGGGTCAGAGAAGGGGCCTACAGACAAGAAGTACCTTCCAGGACTGTTTGATTTCGGATTCTGCCAGTCGGATCCGCAAGAGCCATAGGGTTTTTTTTGCAGACCTCTTTGCAGCTGTCTTCTCCCACCTCCCTCCCCACATCCCACACGTTCAAACACCAAGCAAAGAATCCTTTTGGATCACCATTCCTTCCCCTGCTGCCTCCACCCTCAACACCCCTGCTCCCAGCCTTCCAACCCACCAGTCCTTCTTCCTCAGCACTTCAAGCTCGAAGGTTACTTGCCCCTATTTCCCCTCTTTTTGGGATGTCCACGAGCTGCAGAGGCTCTTCCTCGTCCAGGGTAACACCTGGCACAGGCACAGAAAGGATACTGTCTTCTCTACTTTTGTCTTGTGTGCTTTCCATCCCAGGCAAGGCAGCTGCCACGCGTCGGAAAAGCTGCAAAGAACCACACAGGGAACAGATGAAAACAACGGCTCCCCCCCGGCTGAGACAGTTCAAACAATGATTCAACACATCCTCCAGCACTATTTACACTGCTCAGCCCCAAAATCCTGACACCAAATATAACCTTTATTCCTAGAAAAGGGCAAAGCACGGCTCTTGTTAGTGGAGATCAAATGGCTGCGAGCAGCAAACCTCCTGCACCTTCTCTGCAAATAGGCTGGGTGGGATCCAGCACCTCACCTCACACCTGCCGTGGATGTCCATGGACCCCAGCAACTTCCCCATGCCAGGTGGGAATCCGATTGTCACACCTCCCCAGAGGATTACAAAGGAGCATGGACATGCTGATGAAGGCAAACACACCATCCAGGAGCCTGTCACCGGATCAGCCGAGCTGACACACACGGAAGAGTGTCAGAAAATGGGACTGCGTGGAAAGGATTTCTTCCCAGCCTCACCTATCTGTGGCTCAGGCTCCTGTGAACCAGACAAAGGAACGTGCCCAAACCTAATCCTCATCTTTTGTGCCCACTCCTTGCTTATCCTAAGTCCACGTTCAGGGCACAAAGCACAGAACAAACGCATCCAAAGCCTCTCACTTGAACACCATCTCCAGTTTCCCAGCAAGGGCTGAGCTCCAAACTCTCCTCACGGTTTTATTCCACTTGAAGGAGGCGAGATGGAATGGGATGGATTCCCTCTCCTGCATCTCCCGCCTTTTCCCCCGAGGCTCAGACTTGTAATTCCCACCACACGGCTTTTCCTTAGCCCTCTGGGTGAGGACCCTACAGATGTGCCCACTATTAATGCAGGAGAACTGCCCTGAATTCAGCTGCCTGTCCCCCCCAGCACAGGATGCTCTCCATCCATCAGCGTGCTCCCACTGCGTCCCCGAGCGCCGCGCGGGAGCCCCGGAGCGCCCGGTGCGGGTCTGACGTCAGCCCTGGTGTGTTCCATTACTGCATGTTTTCCTGCCTCTCCTCAAATGACACAAAGCTAAACCACTTATTCCCAGTGACCCACTTTCCACAGAAAACCGAGCCAAGCCACTGCCAGCCTGTTTACATCAGGAATGCGGGTACCCGACCAGCCCTGTGGGTCCCTGCCCAAGGGCTTTCCCCACGCTGGCTCCCGGTGTCCAAACGATGCTGGGGAGACAATTAAGACAACTTTGTTGGCTTGAAAGCCCCCTCCAAGCTCACCATGAGCAAGCCTCCAGGCCTGTCTGGGACCTTTCCCAGCAGGAATCTGGCACACAGTGGAACCTGAGCCAAGGACAAGGGTCTGACAAGTCGGTCCTTGATGTAACTCCCCGATTTCAGCCAACAATTTCAAAGTAAAAAAGTTTAGTACACCCCCCTCTGTGTTTCTGTGAACCTCTGCCATTAACCTGGACCTTCCAGCCTCCCTGAAAACCTCAGGGAAATCCTCATAGGCCCACAAGGAGGTAACAAAATTCCAGATGCTAAATTGTACCTAAAACCAACAGCAGGAATGCCCGCACAGAGGAAGGGTGAGGAGTCTTTTAAAAATCCTCAGCTGATGGAAGCAACTGCAATTCCTGCATTTAAACCACACTGCTGACAAAAAGGATTTACTGTTTAAAATACAGTAATCCTTTCTTTACATTAAGACCAGGAATAAAATGATGCTTTTAGCAGTATTTCTCCCCTAAATTATTGGACTAAAAATAGGAATTTGGCAACTAAGAAAAATCAACTTTCTTTCTTATTAACCTTCTGCTTATCAGCCCCAGCATATGTGAATAAATCCAATTAGGGAAACTTCCTGATGGCTGGAAAGCAGCCTTCCCACAGGGCCCTCCGAGCTTCCTGGTGCTGCCAGCCCCGAGCCAGTGTGTGTCTATACACACATGTACATGTTTAAATGTTTGTGTGGGTATAAAAACACAAGTGTTGATGAGCATCCAGGGCTTTTTTTCCAAGGCAGCAGTTAAATGCAGCAGCTGAAAGACTAAAAGCCACACAGACTCTCTCTCAGCGTTCAGCTCTGCAATCTGCTTCAGAGATAGAAACTCTGGAAAAAAGCCTCATCTCTCACCATCAGTTTCCAGCCATTTGCCAAACTGTGCCTTTCCTGCTACTCCAGCCAATAAATCCCAGCAGATCAGGGTCACAAAGGACTGCAGGCATAAACCAGTTTTCAGCCACACTCCAGCAGCAATATGGAAAGGACAGGAGGATCACTGTCCAGATGGAAAAGCCAGGCAAGAAACCTGTTCCCCGATGCAAGGCAAACAAAAATCCTTCCCTAATTCTCATTCTCTGCAACTCTGAGGATAATTCTTGCCCATCAGATGGATAAGAATCAGAACACAGGAGAATGAGCCCAGCTCTGTGAGAACAGGGTCACGGAGGGGCTGTGCTCAGAGAGCTGCTGCCGTGAGAAAGTTCTTCTGCCAAGGCCCACATTCATCCCCTGGCTCTTCCAGGGCCAGCATGGAGTGTGCCAGGTACTGCTGGAGGGAGGAATTCAAGGGCTCTCCCTCCCCTCTCTTTCTACAAGACAGCAAAATGAACCCTGACATATTCTGGGCATGAAATCCACGGACTAACAATAAGATTCCCTGAAATACAGACTGCTGAGACAGAGCAGGAATCGCAAAGTCTTTTAAAGCTTACTCAGGGCTGACAGAATGAATCAGAGACTACAATTCTCTGCATTAAATGGAGCAAGTTATCTACTTCTCTTCTCTGGCTTAAGGCTCCCCTGGCAATCAGTCTTTGCAGGATCCAGAAGCCAATCTTTTCCCCTCTGCTGCATCAGTTTAACCCCACAATAACACCACCACCACTTTTATTCCCCAACATCCACTCATTTTTCCTTCAAGACCCCCTGCCCAAAGCCAGAAGGAACAGTAAGTGTGAAGGACCCTGGGGACTGCAAACAGCTCTGCAGCCACAGATCCAACAGTACCCAGCACTGAGGTGCCATCCTTACAGCTCTCCCCTTTCCTGGCACAGGAAAAAGCCTGGCAGCAGCACGGTCCCCTCTGCTTCTTTGCTGCTGGGAGATCCTGGCACTGGAATACCTGCTGTGGGAAGTACAGAGCACCTCACCTACTGCGGTCCCAGCACAAAGCCAGGCCCTCTGGATTTGCAGAACAGCTGCAGGGAGCACAGAGCTGAAGGCAGTGCCCTTCCCTCTTATCTGTGCTGCCTTCCAGCAGAAAAGGATGAAGCAGAAGCTAAAAGCAGCACACAAGGACAAAAGTCCCCGCGTTTCCCACCGATGACGGGGAGCTGGAAAAGTCACAGCCATTCCCTCCCCGAGCAGGACAAGAAATTCAGCTGTTTCTGCACGAAAATTCTGTAGGAAAATTAACTTGGACAGTGCTTGTTCTGCAGGATCAGAAGGTATTGTGGATAGAAGTTATCGGTTATGGGAAGGTCAAATTTGCATTCGGCTTATTAAGGATTTTACACAGGTTATGGGAAGGGGATCTATTCTGCAGTTGTACTTTCCCATTTCACTGGGGAAGAATTTATTGCTAAATTACTAAAATAAATTCACACAATTTAATAGAGAAAATGCAAGGAAACAGGAAACCATCTAAGTGGTGGTATTAAAGGCCTTATCCTTTAATAATTGCTTGAACAACTACTTACTAAACTAATAGAAAACGAGTTACAAATATTCTAGAGTATAGAATAGCTTTGAAATCTTTGAACAACCCAGTCCACACCTGCAACACCTGGATCAAAACTTAGAAGAAAAATCCATTTTTAATTCTTTTTGAATATCCACTCATGTTTTTGCACACCATCAAATCCTCGGGGTTCCAGCTGGCCCTGAAAGTCACAACTCCCTCACAGGCTTGGCTACAGAACCTCTGGAATTGTGGCAGGGCACAGAAACTCCCTCAAGGAAAGAGGGAGTGTAGAGCTTCATCATCATCATCATCAGCATCATCATCACTCCTCTCAGTGAGGCAACTGCTCTCAGAGCACACCCCCAGGTCTAAGCACTCATTAAGGACTGCAGCACAGAATCCTAACCTTAATTACAAGGCAGCCTCTGTTGTGGCAGGATAATTGGGGGACCCTGGAAGGCAACACGTCCATGGTGGGTAATGCAGTGAAACAGCTCGGACTTAACAGTGCTATAATTATCCCATTATATAGGGAATCATTTTGCCACTTAGAGACAAAGTCAAGGGACATTTTAATAACAGACCCTTTAGTCCTGTCTAGAACATAAAGTAGTTGATAATCCTATTTTATTTCTCCTGGTACCCTTTTGCATAGAAACCGTTTGTGTAACTACGTATGTAAAATATACATGGAATGTCATCCATACACACAGAATCCCTGATGGTTTGGGCTGGAAGGGACCTTAAAGCCCATCCAGTCCCACCCCCTGCCACGGGCTGCGACACCTTCCACTATCCCAGTGTGCTCCAAGCCCTGTCCAGCCTGGCCTTGGACACTGCCAGGGATCCAGGGGCAGCCACAGCTGCTCTGGGCACCCTGTGCCAGGGCCTCACCACCCTCACAGCCAAGAATTCCTTCCCAATATCCCATCCATCCCTGCCCTCTGGCAGTGGGAAGCCATTCCCTGTGTCCTGTCCCTCCGTCCCTTGTCCCCAGTCCCTCTCCAGCCCTCCTGGAAACCCTTCAGGCCGTGCAAGGGGCTCTGAGCTCTCCCTGGAGCCTTCTCCTCTCCAGGTGAGCACCCCCAGCTCTCCCAGAGGGGCTCCAGCCCTGGAGCAGCTCTGGGGCCTCCTCTGGACTCTCTCCAGCAGCCCCACGTCCTTCTATTCCTGGGGGCCAGGGAGCTGAACACAGCATTTCACATGTGTGTGTTTGCTCTGTGGAGACACCCAAGAATTTATGTCTTCTCCAGGTCCAAATTTAAAGAGCCACAGCTCATCTCAGGACAGAAACCCTCATTTTTCTGCAGTCCCATCAGCTCAAAAGACCTTTCTCTGCTTTCCCCAATTCAAAAGCAACTCATCATCTACTAGAAATGAATAGCTCTGGCTGTCCAGGAACATTTGCTGGCACTTCCAGTGCCTTCCAACAGAGTGGGAACAGCAGTTCCACTGTCTCCCTGTGCACTGGAAGCATTTTAAGCCATCACGCTCCTCCTTCACTGGTTTGTTCATTCACTGAAACAGAATAACAAACGCTCCTCACACCTGTGTTTGCCCAGCTTTTTGTCTCAGTCTACACACCAAACCTGGATTATCAAAAACCCAGGAAGGTGTGATTCTGTACTCTCAAAGCCTCTTCCACAACTCCTCTGTTATTTAAGGGGAAGGAAGTCTCAAGTAATGTGAGGCAAGGTCAGGGATCCTTCAGAACCTCAGCCAACAATTCTGCTCTGAGGTGTTGCTTGCTGTGTGTGCACTACAATTCCCACAGGCCCCCTTTGCCAAGGCTTCCCGAGATCCAGGGAAGTGCTCCTCCCACAAGGGTGCGTTAACAGCAGCCACTCACCTGTTTTACATTGTATCCTGCTTTTGCACTAGTTTCAATGAACATTACATTCAACTCTTTGGCTTTCCTTTCTCCTTCCTCAATGGACACTTGTCTGGGGAAGAAAACACAGAGTTAGGAAAAAAGAAAACCCCAAACCTGGACCAATACCTCAATAATTAAGATTTATTACAGTTCTGAAAGCACCTAATGGGTTTTTTCCTGACTGGAATGTAGAGCTGCAGAGAGCTATCACCACTTCAGGTACCAGACCCACTTCTGTGGCACACCTGGCTCCCAAAGCAGAACTCAGCATGCCAGTGGAACAGCCAAGTGTTCACCCCCAAATCCCTGTCCGGGAGGCTGTGCTTTTATGTTTGAACAATTAGCAATCACAGTCCAAAAATAATCATCAAAACCAAACTGTTTTAACAAAGGTCCAAGTGTAACCATCTCATATGGGAGGAAAATTGTCCCATTTTCCCCTGGATATGTGTTCCACCCTTTAGGCAATACATTATTAAGAACAAATATTTGTAACCAGTTTATTCATTCACTGATGCATGCTGTAGTCAACAACTCCTTCTCTCCTGGCATCTAAACAAGTTGGTGATGGTTTTTCAACTCATTCACAGCACTGTGATGGAAATTTGGCTTAGCCAAAAGAAAGAGGGTTTAAAATTTAGATTTCTCTAGTCACAGCCATCTCCAGAAAAAAAATACATCTAAATATACTCCTTAAAATAGGAGCAAACAGCAGCAGAGTAAGAAAACCATTTGAAAGCTGGATTATTCCTCCATACCTCTTATCTGCTAGGTCTGTTTTATTTCCCACCAGCATGATGATGACATCGCTGCCCCGTTCCGTTCTGACATCGTCGATCCACTTTGTGGTTTGCTGGAAGGAGTTTACATCTATCAGAGAACAGTGGAGAGGGTTATCACTGCAGGTGTCCCTCACAGCTCACCAGGAAATACACCTGGACTCGGAAAGAAAAGCTTCATATTCTGTGGAGTCGGCGGAAGAGGGTGATGAAGAATCAGCAAGTGAAACCCTAAATCTGCCCCACTAAAGGACACGGAAACTCTGGCATTAAGTTCAGATGGGAAACTGCTTCATTACAGGTGGGTTCAAAGCCAGGGAGGGAACTGAGTCCATCTATAATCTGACAGCTCCTAAAATGAAAAGTCTTATCACTGTGTTTCAGTTCCTTTTTCTTTAGTTAAACATAATTTCTGCAGGGAGTGGGGATTAATTTTTGCACTCTACACTGCTTGTGGCTCGTGCAGCTACAGAGGCTCCTACAGCTCCACTGCTTCTCAAAATCCTCAATCCCAGCCTCGCATTTTGTACACTTGAATCCATCATTTTTTCATTTCTCTAGGGGAACCCAGGGTTATACAACACAGCAGCAACTCCTGTGGCACTGAACACTTGCCTTCAAAACAATTTCTAAATCTTTGCATAAGCAGAAATTTAACCTCTTCACAGGCACTTCATGCTACACCCTTAAAAGCTGCAAGGTAAGAATTCCAGACTGCATGGTGCTTGACAAGTTGCATCCCATGGGGAAAAAGGAGTTGGAGGGAAGCTGCCACAGAGCTCAGCAGTTGCCAGTTAGTGACACAAAGAGCACGTGAGCAGCCCAAGTAGTTTCAGTACTTTAAAAGGCGGGGCGGGGGGGGGGGGGNTTTAATGGCTTCTACTGCAAAGTAATATATTGTGTGCTAGACAGCCAAGACTTGATCACTTGCCAGTGTCTTAATTCTCTTTACTGCTTGGCAATATTGAATTTGCTGGGTCAGGGAAAAATTCAGAGTTCACAGCTAACCTGTAATTTTAGCTCAAAGGAAAGGGCCATTTTTAACAATTAGAGCTTTTCTAGGTAAAGCCCCTATTCCTGCTGTAATCTTCTAGTATTTATAAACCAAAGGACAAAAACTTATGCATTTGCGTAGAATTAGGCCATTGTTCTCAGTCAATTCTGGTTTAGAACTGAAAGTGTCTGAAGGTTTAGCTCCCCTAAAATACAATTTCTGCTCTTTGTCAATGCAGGAACTGGTAAGTTAAGGGGTGTCTGGACTGAGGGGAGGGACAGAAGGAGCAGGGTTGAAGAAGCACTAAATATTTTAGTTGACAAAAATGTACATACCTTAGTAAGAAATGAAAAGAGCAATTGTTAAAGGGTAAGGGCTTAGTGGTGAGTTTTACATCTCGCAGCATGTGAGAGTGGCTGATTCCAAGGAAAATGTGAGGTTAATGCGTTCTCCCCGCCAGCCCATGCCCAGATTTTGTTCGGTGGGGGAGGGTGAATGAGGTGGAGCAAGCTAGAGCAGTCTCCAGTTTGAGAATCCAGATACCCACGAACATGAAGACCAAAAGTCACAGGTGATGTTATGACCAAAAGGCAGATGGAAGAGTGCAACGAGAGCAGGCAGGACTCGAGGACTGAAGAAAATGGGATAGGGAAGGGTTAAAATGATGTTTGTGAGACCCTTTATACATCACAACAGCAGCAACCACGGGGCTTGTTTAAAACAAGCAAAGAAACCACATTTTTGTCATGCCAGGATGAAGCCCAAGCAGATGACGTGAGAGGACATGCAAAGCTAAGCTAGAGGATGAAAAGGGCAGAGTATTAGAAATGCAGAATTCCCCCCACTCACTTGTGATATCATAAACAACAACTGCAACAGTGGAGTCACGAATGTAGCTAGGAATCAAGCTCCTGAACCGCTCTTGACCTGCTGTGTCCCATAATTGCAACCGTACCTAACAAAATCAGTCAAACAAGCAAGAAAAATAAGAAAAAAGGTCAAACCCAGTGCAAAATACCTACTTGTGATATCGTAAACTACTACAGCAGCAGCAGAGTCACGGATGTAACTGGGAATGAGGCTACGGAAACGTTCCTGACCCGCAGTATCCCACAGCTGCAACCTGATCTGTGGGTGGGAGAAAATTAAAAAAGCCAAACTGCCACTAAAAATAAAAGAGTAAATAAATGTTTTACTTTTTCCAAAAAAAGCTAAAGAAAAAGGATAAACTCATGCAGGAGGTGCCTGGGGACTGGGAGCAGCAGGACACTGTCTCCTTACAACAATCTCTCCCGAGGGATAACAGCAGCCAAACTGGGGGGTGCAGCTAGCTCAGCTTCCCAAAAAATGCTTCCCCTTCCAAAAGGGGAGGAGTGGAATGGCTCAGCTTCCAAACTGAGAGAGCCAACAAGAAAGCTAGGGCTGAAGTGGTGGAATCACCATCCCTGGAAGTGTTCAGAAGCGTGTGGATGCGGCACTTGGGGACGTGGCTTAGTGGTGGCCCTGGCAGTGCTGGGGAATGGTTGGACTTGATCTTGGAGGGCTTTTCCAGCCTCAGTGATTCTGTGATTCTGTGAAATGTTCACCTGCAGTTCTCCCTACACGAGCGTTTCATGCTCTGCTCTCCTTCCTCAGGACTCACACAGGCAACCTCCAGCAGCGTGAAGGATGGTTGCTGGTGGAAAAGCTGGAACAGCTACTCGTGTCAGTTTTTCAAGGATAAAATGCTCGTTGTAACTCTAAACTTCTAAGTAACATGCACAGAGAGGCTGAATGGCTCTTACCAGCAAGGTTCTGGAAGAAAAGGCAAGACACACTAAAAGCAACGTGTATAGCAAGGTGTGCAAGAGCCAGTTTGGCCATGGAAAGCACATCTCATCCCTCAAGCACTTTCCATGCAATCCCATTTATTGGGGGCTTATCCAGAACCATAAGCTTCTGCAGCACTGCAGCTCTGTTCCTGCAAATAGCTCAACTAAGGCTGAATTTCTTAATTAAGAATCTGAGCTCATTTTAAACCACAGCTTTGCTTGCACAGAGGAGTGATTTCACTTGAGGAGCTAAAACTGCACCAAGCTAAGAAACGAGTCTCATTTGTGAACTCATCAGAGGCCACCTCCTTTTTAAAAGAGGAAGAAGATGGAACCAGCTATTAACTGGCCACATCTGGCAATCTGTATTTTACCCTTCTGTTTTGTGGCATCAAAAACTGAAGGGGTTAAGCACAGCTCCCCTTTCTCCAGATTCCCACCATCACTCACCCCTCAAATCATCTGTACCATCTCTCTCTTCACAGAGGATGACACCAAAGCACCTTGTGCTACTCCCAAACTGCACCTGAGAGCCCTGCACGCATGAGCCGAGTGATGATTTCCCATTCCCCATTCCCCATTCCCCACTGCTGCGTCTCCACAGCACTCATCAGTCTGGAAGCAGCTGGGAGACGAAGGCTCAGCCTGTGCCTCCAAGTGATCTCAGAGGTGTGGGCTGCACAAAACCAGATGCTGGTCCTCGTTCCTACTGTTCACAGAGAAGTGCAACAAAATCTTACTCACTGTTCGATCCTCCAAGTACATGGTTTTCGATAAGAAGTCAATGCCAATTGTTGCCTGTGAAGAGATGAGAAAACCGACAGCTCTCAAATGAAATGTCAGAACACCTGCAGTGATTTTCAGGGGAGCAGCAGCAGCTGCAAGAAAAACACGTCGGGGTTCTTATTTTTAAGATACAGCTTGATTCAACAAGCAATTTGTTTAATATATCACAACCAGAACAATTCCTTAAAGCACAAAGGGCTTTAAGCTTGACTCCAGTTCGTGCATATTGGCAGTTTATTCCACACATTTCTTTGGGTAGCAGCAGGGATTTTTATGCATGTGACAAATTGGTGTCCCCCAGCTCAACAAGGGTATGTGGGCACACTGTCTTCTTCCCAACTGCCAAAGATCTCCATGGATCTCCACTTTCCCAGGCAGATTAAGGCAGACACCTACATGATCCCTAACAACCACTACAGCTTGGCTCATCCTAAAGCAGCATAACTGCACCTAAACTTCCAGACACCCGTGGGAGCTTCCTGGAGAACATCCTAAAGGCAACGGGAAGCCATTCCCCTTGTCCTGGCACTCCAGGCCCTTGTCCCACGTCCCTCTCCAGCTCTCCTGGAGCCCCTTTAGGCACTGGAAGGGGCTCTGAGGTCTCTCTGGAGCCTTCTCCTCTCCCAACCTGTCCTACCACGACACAGGGAAGCAGTAGTATCAAGGAGTGGATTCCAGCATTCCCTATATCCCAGACTTCCACTAAAATAGGTCTTCTATGGTATGTCACATATGGTGCCACAGCACAAGGGAAGTCATTCCCAGCATGTCCATGGAGAGGAATCTCTCCTGATAAAATAAACACCTCGAACTGCACAGTTTTATTCCAGGTGTTTGGGTTTCTGACACAGTACAGCAAGTTCTTGTTGATAAGACAAGAGGGACACAGCTGAATTCCTCTCATCCAGCAGCGAGCAAAAGGAATCCAATGCACAGCACGGATTTTATTAAATGGCAGCTTTCTATTTTTAACAGCTGAACATAAAAACCCATGTTCAAATGATAGGTTTCAGAAAAATATGCATTCAAAATCTGCCAGAAATGTCCAGAACAAACAGATCATCCCTGAACTCACCTCCTGCTCCAGTTACCCATGATCAGGGTGTGATATGCTTTGGCATTAAATACTGGGCTGTGAGGGGTCTCTAGAGAATCCTGGGCACCCAAAAATGTCTATTTTGGGTTGACACCAACAGGCAGTGCGATTTTGGCCAAATTCTGGGAGCTTTTGTGACTGATTCCTTCTTCCAGCTCCAGCATAATGGGAGGTATGGCCCCACCTCAGTCACGACCCCAGGAAAACTGAGGGGTCTGGATGAATGGCTCTGGCCCAAGTCCATTAACACCCAAACTGGGCAGGCAGCACTGATCCCTAAACCCAGGTTATCTTGGGAGCCCTTAGGATTTCTCACTGTTCTAAGTGCCACTCACTGATTCTGCAATCATTTAATGTGTTACATCAGACCACCTCTCCTGGTGACGCCCATATTATCCTGAGGCATGTAGGGTCAAACCTCCTCGAGGAAGAACTAGGACACAAACTCCATAAGGAAAAGGAGCAGTCCTAAAAGAAAAAATACTGTGGGGGGAAAAAAACCCCCAGCTTAAATAAAAGAACTGCCTTCAATGTCCATGTAATTACAGTGGGAGGAATCTGCAAGGATGTTTGCTGCCTCGGGAGCAGTGACGTGTGCTCCAGCCCTCCCACACCATGGAAGCGTGGCTCTTCCCACAGCTCAGGGAGAACTTCCCATCTCGTTTCTCCTAGCAGCAGCAACGAGGAATTACTGAAGGAGGCAGGAGGGAAATCACTCAGTTCAATGAGATCCTTGGGTAGACACTGAGGAATGGGAAAATCACGTGTTCCTTTTTTTTTTCTTTTTTCTATTACCTCCTCTTCCCCCTACAAAAACCTTCCCAGGCACCAGGGAACAGATTTTTCTCAGCTTCGTGTATCCAGAACATCACCAACTGTAACCAAGTCATGAAACATGTTCTGCTTGGAGGAGACACACTTTAAAACTGCAGTACTTTTATATCTTGCCACATTTTGAGCTCATGCTAAATCCTGGGAGTGGGCAACAGTGGGCAACTGTTCTCCTGGACTGCACAGTGCTAATCTGTAAAACTGTTTTCTAAACTTCCTCAATTTCCCTTTTTTATTTTACATTTTGTATGATTTTCTAGCTTGTGTCAACTTGTTGTTTAAAAGAGCTGGGTACCTGTTATGTTATCCACACACAGGGATTAGAACTGTGATGGTCTGGAAGAAAATGGTGGGAAAAAAAAAAACCCTGGCAGACTTAACAGCTGCTATTCCCTGGCTGTGCCTTGGGTGTTCTTTTGCAACCACAGCTCATCCTGCTGCAAGCAGCAGCTAAAACTCCTGCAGCAGAATCCAACCCAGAAGCACCTCTCTGGCAGGGGATTAAGATTTTGCAATGGGGAATTCCATGGTCAGTGCCCCAACTCTTAGGGAATGACTTTTCCTGCAAGGGAGGACACGGCAGCAGAGGAGTCTTACACAAGACAGAAACACGGATTAATTTACCTGGTAGGTGTTGTCAAAGCTGTCGTACATGAACCTGGTGATCAAGGAAGTCTTCCCCACTAAAAGAAGAAATAAAAACATGGATTCAAGGACCAATTTCAGAGCAAGTTTTAAGCAAGTGATTTAAAAATGGTTTACTATGTCCAACAGATCCATAGCGTGCACGTAAACTTCCTGCAAGGACAAGAGCAGTTATCTGACTTTACAACTGCCAAGTCACATTTTTTTTTCTGTATCATTCCCAAGCACCAGTTTTACTCTTAAATATTTGTGATTTGAGATGAAAATTAATTTCATTGCTCCGTTTTCTACCAAGTCATTCAGTAATTTTAGTTGAACTGAATGAATTTAACAGCCCCTACAACTAATTATTAGCAGCAGAAAGCTCTTCTCACTCATAAAATACGGGAATTATTCACTTTAAAATCCCACCATCCTCACAACACTTCTTTTCTACTCCTCTAAGACCAACAACACAACTGAGCTGGGCCACAGCCTAACTCATACTTTATAGGCTTTTCCCTTCTCCTACATCTTTACCTGGAAGGGATCAGCAAGATACACAGGAACTGGAACATCTCCAGCTGCCTCATTTTGATGTGTATAAATCCTCTTAATTGTAGGCCAGTTATTTAGGAAGCAATTGAAGTTTCTTGAGGTTACATCACCTCCCAGTGTTTTTCCCAACCTCCTTGCAGCTGGAATTTGCCATCTCCCACTGGCAGAGGAGAGGCACTGTGTGACTTGTGTTGGACACCAGACTCTGCAGGTGTAGATAAAAGGCAGGAAGAGTGCACGAGGCAGAGCTTGTGTTCTCCAAGGGATATTCCAAGGATTTTAGTGCTCTGCCAGGGTGACCAACCAGTGAATGTGGGAATTTACGGCAAGATTAAGGTCCCTTCCAACCCACACCATTCTATGATTTCTCTGGTGAGTTTTGGGGGGTTTTGTTTGTTTTAAATCTTAACATAAAGAGTGTCACCAAAATCTCCAGTACCCCAATTATGCAGCATTCCCATCTTCTGAAACAGCTCTGAAAAAGGGTTAAACAAACAGGAACCCAGCAGACAGCCTTGGAGAGATGAGATTTTCCCAAGTCAAAATCTGAATTCCCACGTGAATTGCTAACATACTCTGCTGTGGAGGCAGAATCAGGTTTCCCGTGAAGTTAGAAAGCTGCCTTCACAAAGGGAAAGCAAATACTCCCTTCTCTGAGTAGGTCTGCGGAAGCAGCGCATCCCAGACGGGAATGATTCCTGAATCCCTTACTCAGATTTGTCCCATGGATGTGCTAAACAGCTCGAGCTGGTGCAGGACAAACAGCCACGAGCTGCTGTGAGGGGAGGAGGGATTCATTCCAGCCCCAGTGACAATCCTCAGGAGACACAGACAAGCAAACCCAATCCCTTCCCGCTGCAGCACAGGCTGAATCCCAGGAATTGATTTGCAGCATCACAAACAAGCTGGTTTTCCTCACGTGGCCACTGATGCAAACAGGCACATTTAATTCTTCACAGGTCCAATCTCACCCAGGAAATTATTTGCTTTGGTAACTCACGACCCCTGAAGGACAGTGAAGTGTTCCAGCAAATTTTTCCCTTCTGAGTGACATGTCTTGGACGGGGTCTGACCACAAACTATAAAATATGAAAATATTCTGTTTATTCCTGGAGCCTCCCTACCCTATCTTCACTCATTTCACAAAAAGAGGGGGAAAATAAGGTCATGCTTGGCTTGTTTACATTTAAATATGTGCTTCAACCAACATTTGGAGAGAGCATCCTAATGGACTTAGTTCCAAGACATTTCTTCTCTGAACAGACCCAGGTTTATGTTGACAGGCACCAGATCAAGTTGGTATTAACACCAACTGCTCACAATTTTAATTCCATGAATACTGAGGCATTGCCATTCCTCCTTTTTAAAAACCCAAACTGACTCGTTTTAGAAATCCTGGCAGGAATGAAAGCCCACAGTTCCCACTGTATCTCTAATTTCTGTTCCGCCCTGCTGGCCGTATGTTTCTCAAATTCCCAGAAGGCATTAATTTGGGAGTGATTGCAAGCAAGGGAGAGGACAGAATCAGAATTCAAATTCATCTTGGAAAATGCCAAAATGACCTCAGGAGGCAAACGAAGCTCAGCAGGGAGAAGCAGAACAAGGTAATACACGGAGACAAGAACAACCAGCTGCTTAAAATCCAGATGGCAAACAACTGGATAAATAATCCAGGGGTTATAGCCCAGGGAACAGATAAGACACTCCAGACTTCAGCTTTGTTTCATTAAGATGTTGGTTTGGGTTTTTTTTTAATCTAGTGAGTTAATTTAATCTCTTGGAAAGATTTCTACACACAAGTACATCCAGGGCAGCATTAGTCAGCAATGCAATATCCTTTAGGCCAAAATATTCCTGGTATGATGCTGGAACAATTCCAAGAAAAAGGTCAAGATCACATCCTTGGAAGGATAGAGGTGGGGGAGGAAATGCCAAGAATGGGGTTTGCTTTGACTGGAGCAGGGTTCTGCTGGACACACTGACAGCTGTGCTACAGGAAACCAGGGAAAATCTCAAACAATTCGGGAGCTGAGAAGGAACTTTTTGGCAAAAACCCAAGCAGCTTGCATAGTTCACAGCAACCAGCTGAAAGGTGAGGGGCAGAAGTGACTTCCTGCTCAGGAAAAGTTGTCTGCAGCCACTTTTCCCTCTGTAGATCAAGATCTAACAGCTAAAAGCTGAGTCCAACCACAATCTGAGCAGAAAGGGCATGGAATTGGGAAATTGAGGCAATTAAACTCTAAAATAACTTATTCAGCTGGGCAGTGGATTCTCCTCCCTTCCTTGGCACACAGAGTTGTCAGATGTCATTCCACTCTAGGAATTTAAATCCAAGGCATCCGAGAGTCTTTTGAAGAGGAGGGAAGCCAAGTAAGTAAGTGATTAACCAAAGAAACCATTTGTTTCAACACTACACCTGAACGTCACTTCTGGACATTTTTGTGTCATTAAGAGGCTGAACGGCTTCACCAGATGAGTTCTTGGCTCCTTCCAACTTTCCATCCAACAAAATCTCCACATCAAACAGCTCCTAATCACACAGCTGTGCCTCAGACACCATCGCTTAAGTGCTGTAATTCTAAAATCCTAGAAGGTTTTGGGTTGGAATGGACCTTGCAGACCAGCTCATTCAAACCCCCTGGCATGAGCAGGGACACCTTCCACTATCCCAGCTTGCTCCAAGCCCCCTCCAACCTGGCCTTGGACACTCCCAGGGATCCAGGGGCAGCCACAGCTTCTCTGGGCACCCTGTGCCAGGGCCTCACCACCCTCACAGCCAAGAATTCCTTCCCAATATCCCATCTCTCCCTGCCCTCTGGCAGTGGGAAGCCATTCCCTGTGTCCTGTCCCTCCATCCCTTCTCCCCAGTCCCTCTCCGGCTCTCCTAGAGCCCCTTTAGGCCCTGCAAGGGGCTCTGAGCTCTCCCTGGAGCCTTCCCTTCTCCAGGCTGGGAATTCCCAGCTCTCCCAGCCTGGCTCCAGAGCAGAGGGGCTCCAGCCCCCAGAGCACCTTCTATCATCTAATTATCAATGTACACTTCTAAAGGGGTCCAGCTCCAACAGGAATTTTTGAGCTTGGATCTGACTTGCTCAGATGGTTTTCTTTGGCTGGATCAGCTCTGGAAGAACCTGCACCTGGTGGCTACCATCATGAACTGGCTGCTCACTCCATCCACATGAATTCTGGAAGCCTGCAGTGTTTTCATGCGTTCTGGGACAAGAAGAAGTTGGCTGTTCTGATATACAAAATTAGGAAACTCCTAAAAGGAAAGGTTTGATCACTGGTTCAGCACAGAAACCAGCAGACACCCACCAACACCAACACCCTCCTGAATCAGCAACTGAATTGTGGCAGCAAAAAGCCAAGTGCCTGAACACGACGGAGTTAAAAGACACGAAGTTGTGAAGTTCCTATCAGTGGAATTGCCATTAACCAGGAGGGGCTAAATTCCAAGCCTTCAGCTCATGGAGTCACCCTGCCCGATCCCCTTTGTCTGGGAGCCTTGAGCCACTGCCTGGCAGGGATTTCACAGAGAGAATCCAGCTGCAAGATGGAATCAATACGCTGATCTCGTGCTTCCAGCCGCTTTGATCCGACAGCAGCTGCTGGAGAGATTCCAAGGTCGTTCCATCTGATTCTTGCAGGCTGCCTTTTTCCTGCTGCTGGGGAGATGTGTGTGTCCAGGGGCAGCCCCCAGTACTGACACTGATTAATGGTGGGCCCCCACAGCCCCCACAGCGCAGCGCCCTGTGCCGGGCGCGCTAACGAGGCACTGGGGAGGAGGGCACGGACCCACCAGATAACACAAATCACCTCCCTGCCAGCACGGGATTACAAGGTCATTTGTTGCCAGAGCCTGCAAAGGGCTCAGGCACCAGCCAGGAGTGACCTGCAAGGAAAAGTAATTGGGATTGTGCCACTTGGACTGTGTGATGCACGAGGAGCGGGTCTGACATCCCCTCTCATTTTCTTAGGCATATCATACTAGAGATTCACATCTTGTCCAAGGATTCTTCTGGAAAAGGCACATTTAAATCGCTGATTTCATCCTAGTGGTCGTTTAGAACTTTCAAAGCATCAGCAATCAGGAAAAAAAACAAACCAAGAAATATTTGCAAAGCAAAATAACCTTAAAAGTAATCAACGCGTCCTGCCTATTCAGCTGGAAAACTGCACTTGGCCTCTCCCAGCTCCCAGAAGCGGCCTTGGCTACGAGATCCAACCTGCTGAAAGCCAGAGGTAAGCAGATAAATCACAGTGTAATCCCAAAATTTCACTCGCTCTTCGCATGACTCCTCTCAGATTTGATTGAAGGATAAACCCCGGTGACACTATAACTTTCTTTCTCAGATAAGCTCACCTCAAAATATTCACTGGAATTATTTTGCTGGGGAAAAAAAAACCCAACCCAAGGCACCCAGAGAAAAAGCACTGCTAAGAACAATACACTGCATTATGAATGCCTCAAAACCATTTTTAGATTTGAGTTTAAAAAGAAGCCCCAAAAGGAAGATACACAGAGTTGACTTTAAATGATCTGCATGAGCCAGTAAGAATATTTTTAGGTATGTCACTCCCAGCATTGGAAACAGAAATTCTGTATTAAAAGTGATTAAAGCAGCTTCTTTAAAAAATAATAAAAACATCCCCCATCCTCCTCAGCTCTTGGCTGTCAAACTACGGAAATTTCACCTGGTTCCCTCAAAGCAAGAAACAAAACTCATTCATTATCCGAAGGCACTGACAGAGCCAGCATTCATCCAAGGAATTCTCAGTCAGGTGAAGTTTATCCCAGTCACAGTGAGGAACTTGGAAGGTGGAATCCAGTCTAGTCCCAGAGAGCAGAGGCAAAAGCCACAGTTGAGGAGGTCTCATCTCCTCGCTCTAATTAAAGCAATTTTTACCCTGATTTTTTTTCCCTATTGATTCCACTCCTGCTCTGCTGCCAAACCTACTTTATTCTGCCATTTCTTTCCTGATGGGAGATGAGATCAGACCAATGGACCACCTGAGCCAATTCCTTACAGTTTTAAGTCCTCAATAAATTAAAAAAAAAAAATCAGGAAAAAATAAAATCAGTAAAAAGCCTGCAAAATAGAAACCTTCCTGAAATCCATGCATGGACCCCTCTAAGTAGTATAAACAGAATGGTTCAAACTGCCCCTTTTAAGATAATTTATTCCCAGCCTAGTTAAAGATCTAGGTTATAAATTATACTGTGGTCCTATTATACAGATGTGCTTCTTTAAGAAGGCATTTAAGATTCTGTTTAGGAAGTTAATGTAGAATATCCAGAGAGTTACAGGGAAACAAGACCCAGAAAAACATGGAACAGTTGAGGTTTGTTTTATATCATTTCTGTAATTCAAGAGATGCCCCATCATTTTCTGCCTTAAATATATTTCATTTCATTCCTCCCAGAGGACAACTCACCCTGATTTTAGCTGCTTCTGGGTTTGATACTCATTCCAAGCAGAACAAACGATGGCCTAGAGCTCGTGGCAGAGATCAAACACGGAGATCAGGCAACGGAAATGAAAGCAGCGACCGCGAATCCGCCGGCTTCGGAGGGAGCGGAGCACAGGGAGCACCCTCTGAACACAAAGTCCCTTCAGCACAACTCCAGCAGTTTTATTCCTTCTACTTTAGTGGCCACTCCTCTGACAAAGGACATTTGCAGCTGCTCTGCTTCCCACAGAACCACGGCCAGTGAGGAAACAGAAACAACGTACTGATGCCAAATACTGGTATTTAGGAAGTTCTCTGGCAGTTCAGGACACATTTTGGTCCATAAGGATACTTCAAAAATGCAAAAAAACAAATCACAGAATAACAGAACCATTTTGGTTGGGAGAGCCCCCCAAGATCATGGAGTCCACTGCCAAGGACATCACTACCCCATGGCCCCAAGCACTGCATCCACAGGGCTTTAAATCCCTCCAGGAATGGGGATCCAGCACCTCTCACAGGGCTACAAAACAACACCCACATGGCAATCCTCAGCCCCAAAATAAGTCAAAGCCCTCCAAGAACTTACACACAGGCTGCAGCACCTGCTCCAACCTGCTCTGAACCTCCTCCAACGAAAAACAGCCATAAGGATGCTGCTGGCAGCAGTTTGTCCACGACTGTTGGGGAAAGGAGGACAGACAGCAGAGCAACCATCTCCTAAAGGAGTTTTTGGCAGTTTATTTGTGGAGGTTTTATGGCATCCTACCTCGAAAAGGAACTCTAGAAAGGCAGACACAATCAATAACAATGTCAAACAACTGCAGCTGGCCTTTTGAGACCAATGAATCCCTGCCAATCCTTCATTTCTTTTCAGGTCAGCACCACAACAAAGCTTTTATTTTGCCTTCTAATTAAAAGCACTATTGAAAACTGTTTTCTATAGTCCTGGATCAATTACTTTGGCTTCAGGGATTGCTGGCAGCCTGGAGCTCTCAATTTGAGAATCGCTGGCCTGCACCCACAGAGCAGAGGAGAAAACACACACAGAAATTCAGGGACTGGAAGTGGAGGATTCCCATAGTCCAACTCCATTCCCAGATCAGCCTGTCCAGCCTTGGTGAACTACAGGGAAAGGTGGACTTGGCCTTTCCCTGTTTTCCATTGCCATTTGTTAGCCAGCAGCTGACAAAGCCATAAGAAGTAACACCTCACAGCCATCACCAGTTATTCCAAGACTATTTACAGCAGAAACAATCAAAATTAAAAACTCTATGGAAACTGACAGGAGAACATGAGAGACTTTTGGAAGCTCAAGGTAATCCTGAAGCATATGGATGCCCTGGCAGTGTCCAAGGCCAGGCTGGACAGGGCTTGGAGCAACCTGGGATAGTGGAAGGGGTCCCTGCCCACGGCAGGGGATGGGACTGGGTAAACTTTAAGGTCCTTTCCAACCCAAACCATTCTGGGATTCTGGGATTCATGGGAGAGTATTGAGCCTCTTAAAATTAATTTATTTTTTTCAAACATAGGTTTTAACCCCTTTCCAGATGATCAGAGGTAGCACTGTCCCAGTGCTCCACAAAAAATGAATGAATTTAACGAGATGCAACATGTGATCAATGAACCAGTGGAATAACCAAACTGGCCTCTTTCCTCTGCCCTCTGTACACAGCCCTGAGTATTTTAAAGTATTTTAAAGCCCTGAACAAAAAGTTGATTATTTGCTGTTGTAAATTCAACTCCCTTAGTCCTTACAAAGATTCTATCTGGACAGGACTTTCAAGGCAAGACGAGACAGTTTTATTAGAGCTGAAGGTGGAGAGATGAGTTTTACTCATTCAGTGAAGTAAGAAACAGCACGGTCAGAATTTTGCTGCCGAGGAAATTTCCATTTTCCTTTTATCCTGAGACAATCAGGTGCCTTGAACTTCGGTCAGCTCTTTGTGATGGGAGAACTTCTGAGCAAAACCTTTTAAAGCCTTAACATCCCAGCAATTCCCAGCAACTTCCCAGAGCAGAAAGTGTGACATCAGCCTTTAGCTCCCCAGCCACCCCTCAGCACTGGTAAAAAAAGCTGCATTTAGCAAACTGGAACAGACCCTAAGCCAGGGATAGGAGCCTAAATGGATGGTGGGAAGTGCACATGAATATTTATGAGTGTCTGGTGCAGAGGAGCAGGAAGGGAAGCATGGAGTGGAGTGAACTGGCATGATGTAACAGGGAATAACAAGGAATGACACCTACCCAGCAGATGAACACACTGAAAGCTGTTCTGGGAATGGCTGGGATCATCTGCAGCTCGTTCCCACGTGCTGCAAGAACAGGAATACAAAGGAAGGAGCCAGGCCCTTTGCACAGCAGGACCATTTTAAACTCTAAGGATGTGAAAAGAGCTGCTGTGATCCTGCATTTCACAAGCTTTTCCTTCCCGAGACAGGGGACATAACTTAATTTTCCTAAGAGTTACACCAAAAAGTATCTGCTCTGTTTGTTACAGCCCCAGGAAAACAGGGAAGTGCAGCTCCTCAGGGCTGAGGGAAATGTGCTCGAACAGCACCAGAGCTGTTTGTCACTCAGGAGGCCAAGATTCAGCCCATCTCCCTGGCCATCACCAAAGGCTCACTTGTAGTGGCTTCTAAAAGGAATTTATAATACTTACTTCAAGCCACACCAAAAACTAAGTTTCACACACATTTGGGATCGTGTTTTAAGACCTGCCCTTGCTACTGAGAAGCAAATAGGAAACAGAATTTTGTCACAACCCAGATGTCATCAGAGCAAAGGGGTTTTAGTTCCAGTCGATCTCTCTGGGCAATAATCCATGGAAACAAGAGTTTTCATGCCTGCCCCCTCCTGTCTGGCACTTCCATCATTTACAAAAAGGGCCCAATTACTCCCTTATCTACAACAACCAGTAATCAAATGATTAACACTTCAGTAACTGCCTTATAAAAAAGATGACTATGAAAATACATGTTAGCCTGAAAAGCTCATTAATTCCCATTCATTCTTCTCTTTGGGTACCTCAGAGCACGTTCACAGTGTTGTTTTCCACAATTATTCATCCAAGACAGAAGGAAATGGAGGCTGATGCATCTTCTGACCTAGAAAGTGTTTTGTCCCAGGGTGTTGCTGACAGCAGTGCCCAGCAAGGCCTGTAACTCCACTCCCCCATTTTTCTGTCAAATTCAATACAATGCAGAAACCAAGGATTTATTTTCTCTCTTTCCAAGAGATGTTTTTCAAAACCTACCAGTTCAAGGCTGGTTCATGTCTTAAATTTGAAGTTCTCAGCCTTGCCTTAGATTAGATATACATCTGGATAGAGACAAACACTTGGGATTAAATCCAGGTGAACAACAGTCTCTGCAACTAGGAATGCAGAGCTAGTTAAAGTTATTAAAAACCTGCTCTCTTTTTCCTTAAATGAGAACAGTTTCATTTTATTCCTAATCTTGCAGTATATATTTTCCTGGTCTAATTCCTGCTCTACACTACTGCAGTTTGCTTCAAATATTTGGAAAGAGTTATCACAAAATGGGTTGAGTTGGAAAGGACCTTTAAAGATCATCCTGTCCAAGCTCCCTGCTGTGGTTTTCACTCTAAACAGCTCAGGTGAAACTTCCCTTCCTCAAGGGAACCTGAATAGTATTTCTGCCACTGCCAAAGATGTGAGCAGACAGTGACAAGTGGCAAAGTCCCTTGTTCCTCATGGCCACATCTCACCTGAAGATTCCTCCTCCCACTCAGACAGCTGAGCTGGCTCACTGGTATTTACTGGTCCATCTCCAGTGGACAAGAAATTGCCTCTAACAGGCAGAGCAGCAATTCTCCCAAAGGAGCCTTCCTTTTACACAAGCATTCCCAGGCATACTATGTAAAAACCCAGGAGGGTTTTACAGATGACAGCTACATATTGAAGGACAACCAGATAAAAGCCTGCTCTGCCACTGATCCAAGTATTCAGTGCCATATGGATGTATTCTATGCAGTCCCTGGGCATTTTAAAACCAGCCAGAGAAGCAAAGAATTGTCACTTGTATTTAAAGCTCAGCAGTAGCCAAAGGGAAAAGGAAGAGGCAGAAGAGAGTATTTTCTACTATCCATCTTTTTCTAAGGCAACATCAGCCTGTTTGTTGTCTTTAAGCAATTTAGAATCCTATTTTATTTAGCACTACACTTCTTCCTTGAGGGAGATGCCAGTTAGCTTTACCTGGTATCTGTGTCTCTCGGAAATGAACTAAGGCACGAGTTAAGACTGCTCATGACTGGCCCCAAGGTAGAGGGGACACATAAAGCTGGGAAAAGCTCCCCTTTGCATTTTGGGATGTGAAAGGATCACGCAGATCAATAAAAATGTGTGGAGACTCATTACAAGTTTAATGACAAACTCAGAACTCTCTCCCGCTAAGCAAATCCTAATCAGCACTGGCAGAGTTGATAAAAGTAGAACAATATCCATGATTATTAATGCACAGGCAAGATTTCCTTTGGGATCTGCACCAAGCCTTGTGACAGGGACAAAAATACCCAGTGATAAATAGCTTCATTAACTCTTGTGGGTTTTGTCAGTAATTAGCAAGACTCTTCCTCCCAAAATGGGAAATAAATGAAAGAGTGCAATGCAAACAAATCTTGTTCTGTTTGCTCAGTCACAGCCACAAAGAAATGAAACAGTAAAAACGGGTCAGCCTCTGGTTCTGTCTCAAAATCACACTTGGGAATTTTTTTTTAAACTATTAAGGTGCACACTGGAAAGCTTTAATATAAAAACTGGGGTGTTTTTACCACCCCATTGTAGAATAGAATAAACAAGAGTCAACCCTTCAGTGCTGAACAGGAAGAAGCAGATGTATTAAATATAATAATTCAACTACTCTGTCAATATAGCAAAATAAAAAACCATGGAACTGTTATCCCCAAAGCACAGCTATAAAAATTCATTTTAAAATCTAGGCCGTATGTTCTAGAGATGAAACCTCTTGTCTGGTTCTCTGCAGAGGAATTCCAAGCCAAGCCTTTAACACAACCAGTGCTATTTTCACAGTCTGAAAGGTTTCTAAAAGCAACAGAGCCAAAATGAGTGCCACAAGTGGAAGACCTCCCGGCAATCCCAGTTCTCCTCCCCCAGTATAACACCAAGCCCCTGGGAAGTGACACAGTGCCACGTGAGGAGCCAGACTCCCAGCTTTCTGCTGGAGGGAACAGCTGTCACCTCTCATGTTCAGAGTGCCGAATCTCTCATCATTTCGTACAGAAGGGGCAAATATTCTGATTAAATACGGCTGAAGGTAACTGAGGTCTGAAGAAGTAAAGTCCTGCCCATTTCTGAATACTGGGTGGGTTTTTTCAATTTAATTTAGGCTAAACTGGTGTGGAAGCCAGAAACTGCCTTCAACTTCCTAGAGCCAAGCAAAGTAGGAGTTTTGACTTGAAGGAAGAGCCTTGGAATCCTGTAGATAAAAGAGCTCTAACCAAAATGCTGCAGTGGGGTGAATAAAGCACGCACGTGAACACCTGGAACAGCGGGGAACAGCAGGAGCAGGAAGGGAATCTCAGGAGGAGTAAGGGAATCTCACGTGCCAACTGCTGCACAGTGTGGTAAATGTGGTTTCGTTCAGATGAGGAAGAACAAACCCAAGATAAGGTAGCCAGAAGATCAAGATTTGCAGTAACTCCGCAGATAAGGAAAACAAATGAAGAGGGAGACACAGGAATTTTGCCCAAGCTGTAAGGGATGAGCCAAAGCACCTAAAGGAAAGGTCCCGAACAGTTTTGACTCCTAATAAGCACAGGACAAGTGTCACAAAAGCACGGAAAACCCAAAAGACACAAAGAGCATCCAGCTGTGTCCCACTCTGTGTCACAGCATCTGGGCAGAAATCCTGGCCCTTTGGAGGACAGGGATCGGAGTGGATACTTAAGATCTACTCCACAGTGACTGTGAGGGAAATCCAGATTAGGATGCCTTTCACTGCCATGCGGGTGAGTTTAAAACCAACCAGAGAACAGGAATTGAGGATGATACACTCACGTTTTCAGGGATATTAAACGTGGTTAATTAACTGAAGGGTGCTCACAGGCCACCTTTACATTTCAAAGACTTCTGTGCAGTCTCTCATTATTTGCCAGGAATTTAGAAAGCCTCCAAAATTTACGGACTCACAAGGATATTTTTTCACCACAGCCTGAGGACTATGCTTTCCTTCATATCTTACACAGTTAAAATTTTTTTAAATCGTTTCCAATGAGGCCTCAAATATTCTCCAAAGGATCTTATCTTTACTGCTCACGAAATGCCTCAGAACCCTCAGCCATAAGCACTGGTAACACAAAGCAGCACTTTACAAAACTATCACTTGGAAATACTGTAAAACACATTCCAGGGATTTTCTGACCAGGTGTGGATGAGCCTGGAGCTAAGGAAGAAGATTGAGCAGTCCACAAGTCCACGTGACCACAGCCTCTACCCAAAACTCCTTAGGAGCAAGGCACAGCGAGTGGAGGAAGGAGATCTGAGCTGTGAGAATTCCAGGTGGACCTGATCAATAACTCAGCTGGCATGTGCAGCACAAACTAGAAAGAGGAAGACATTCCACGCAGATGTTATTGGGAAGCTGCTCCCACATCTCAGAAATTATTTTTTCTAAAGGTGATGAACAGCAGCAGCTCTTGTGAAGTCACCTCTTCTGGACTCCTCACTCTGGTTTTAAACACTGGGTTTCACCCTGGGAAGACGTATTCCACAACTGGACTGAATCCCATCCCCAATATTTAGCTAGGTGGTATTTCTAAGTACATTTCTGGGATAAAAAAACACATTTAAGAGCATATTTGTGAGGCAGAGGAGCTGGAGGAAGACTGGGGAAAGAATGGAGGACCAGTGTTAGACCTTGGCCAGTGGCATCCTCTTCATTCCAGCTGCAGTTTAGTTGGGAATGGCTGCCTGCCCCTGAGCCAGAGTACAAGGATTTGCAAGACTCAGTTTAAAATCAAAGAATGAACAAATTTTATGCACCTCCATTAATACAGACAGGCACTGAGGTAAGCACATGGAAAATAGTTCTAAGAAGTCCCAGTGGAGAAGGATTAAATGTATTTCATATTCCCAGCAAGTCAGTGACTGGAAGTTAATTCAGGCTCCAAAACGACACCCGGATGCTGGAGCAAAGCATGGCAGCCTCTGGTACTGCACAGCTGTCTCCTGGCTGCAATTCCAGTGTCCTCCCAAGTGGGAAGGGCTGAGCCATAACCAAGAGTTCAAGGGGTCAGGTGACATTTACTATTTCCTTCTTCCCAAAACAGCCTGCTCATTATCACTCCAGTAATCCCAACAGCACCACTCTGGATAAACATTGTCTTAGTAACTCAGTTTTTGGACAAAGCATCAATTTTGGATTGTGGTGTTTAGGTTGCAATTTCAGAACAATTCAACTTTGTCCCAGGTTATTACAGCTTTGCTGTGAGCACAATGAGACAAATTAAATGGTTTTAGAGACACCTCCAAACATTCCATTCTGTTCTGTACCATTCTATTCTATTCTATTCTATTCTATTCTATTCTATTCTATTCTATTCTATTCTATTCTATTCTATTCCATTCCATTCCATTCCATTATATTCTATTCTGGTCCACTTGCTTCTCACACAAAAATTTGACCTATCAAGTTTCAGAGCCCAATACTGAAGTTTTATTATTGTCATGCAAGGGTGGCTCAATATTCACTTTATATATGACAGCAGTTACAGCCCATGGGGGTGAAGTCACTTTTTGAAGCATCTACTGCTTCCAGGCTCTATCATTCCAACATTCCATTAAAAACCAGTGCAGGACTGTGCAAAAATCCACCAGGAGACCTTCAGTAATTAATCATTCATAAGATCAAATTTTTACGTCCCAGTATTTTATTTTTAAATACCCAATTATCTGCTTGTAAAAGGCTTGAAAGATATAAAATGCTACATATGGAGATCAAAAGTAATTAAGCCACTCTGGACAGACATTACGTTGGGAGGGTGGATCTGCTCTGCCAGGACTGGTTCTGGGAAGTGCAAATTCTACACGGGCAAAAGGGGAAGGAGCCAAGAGCTCCTCCATCACCTGAAGCACAAGAGATCCCTTCAATTGATTTAGAACCACTTTAAGTTCCCAATCTACGTCAGAAACTAAATGCTACCAAACCATTTTGGAAAGAAGGAGCAGACACTGAAAACGTAATTATGAATTTCTGGTTTAAATACCTTTAACACAGAATTTGTTCCCATAACAATCCATACTCACAGGCAGTTTGGACAGAAGTTTGCATAAAAATCCTCAACCAGAACAATGCTTTCCAAAGTAACTTTTGTTGAATGAACTGGAAGTGATAGGCTAATGCATCATCTAACATGGAAACACTCTCCTGGATTCCTCAGTTATACTCCTGAGGCAGGAGGAGAGAGGCAGCAGACAGCAGCAGGGATAAAACTGGCATCCACCTGAGGATGCATTCCTGAAGGGAAACATTCCCTGCTTTGAGCACTGAGCACTATCCCAATGCAAGCTAAACCAGCAGATGCCAGCACCCAGCTCAGGGAGCCCAGGCATTGCTTCCCTGCATCACATGCCAAATGGAGCCCTTGGAACAAGCTCCCGCTCTCTTCCCAAAGATGTTTTGCCCTTGAAAGCACAACAAGCAATGCTAAGTCAGCCATTTCCAGTGAGGAATTAGAGAAGTTTCAGGAGACCTATTAAAATGCAAGGGACTACCATCCCCTTCCCTCCATCCTTTAACTCAGTTAAATTTTGCCTAATGTTTCCCCAGCACCATTTTCCCACTGGCAAAACAAGCAAGTACTTCCTCCTGCTCCCTCCTCTCCTGACTCCCTACACTGCCACAAAGAAATTTCTGCTCTCTCACACTGTGGTGACAATTTTCCTGCCCGGGGGAAAGGAGGAAAGGAGAAGAAGAAAATGAAAAAAAGGAGGAGGAGAAAAGGAAGGGAAGAAGGGGAAGAGAGCTCCATATAGCATCCTTCTCAGCGATTCCATCTTATTCCCACAACCTACCATCTCCTGGGCAGTGCTGGAAGGACTAAGACCTGCTCTCTGCTCTTTCCACACAGGAGGTGCAGAACAGCTTCCACAGGAGCTCCCTCAAACTCACTCTCCAGGCAGACACACAGGTGAGTGCTTCTTCAGAAGGGAGTTTGGACGAGATCCCAAAATAATCCTGATTTAAGGTCGATGCAGCCTGGCTTATGAAGAGGCAGCTTGTAGGGACAAAACTGCCCAGAGTACGTTCATGAAGCAGAGCTCTCCTCCAGGCATCTGCTGATCCGAGCTGACGGGTGGCTGTGGAGAACACCTGGGGACTGGTGCGAAAATAACCGGAGCTGCACCAACACACACGGGTTTGTCCACATGATGCAACTCCCCGGCAAGGCAGAGGGAGAACAGCCGGTGTAAAATATAGGACATGGACACCAGGGCGTGTGCAAGGGCAGCACAGAGTCCTGGGGTTTTACACCAAAAAAACCCCAAGCTGTTTTTTAGGAACAGAAACCCAAACTGTTTAGAAACTGAGACCAGCACGGCCGAAGGAGCTGCATGCTCTGGGCTCCTCAGACACCCACATGGGTCCAGGCAGCACAGAGCTACAAACCCCTGACATTAAGGATTCAAGGGAAGCACATCCTGACGCCACACTACCTGTTTCTCCTTCCCATCTCTGCTGCTGAGCTGTCCCAGCTTTCCTCCTGGGAACTGGGGCAGGACAGAGGCCAGCAGACACTCGATGCTCCTGCTGCCTGCACTGCCTGGGCTGCAAGTTAAGAACTGCAAGCTTAAAGGATGTCAAACCATTACAATTCCCAGCTTTTCAATGGGAAACTTTTCCTCTAAAATCTTCCTCTTTTCCTCTAAAATCTTCCTAACTGAGACACTGACCTCTCCATATGGAGTTTCAGCCAGCTGACAATAAACCTGTTCCTTCCCAGCTGTGCTTCACAAATGCCTTGGGAAGAGGCCATAGAGCCTGAAGGGTCTGCAAACCCAAGGTCTGATGTTCATCTGTAAGAATTTTAAAAATAATCTTTAAAAGGTAGAAATGTGGTTTCAAATAGTAAATGGAACAAGTTCTGTTGGTGTTTTATTCTGATCTTTTCTAGATGAAAGGATATTTCAAAGAGAATTGTGGGGTTCAACTACAGAAAAAAAAATAAAGTGGTTATAGGAGAAATTGGGTTTGGAGCAGAAAATTCTTTAGAGAAGAATTATCTATGCTCCAACTGGGATACAGATATCTTGAAATAAATACTCTCCTCCAGCAGTATTTTCCAGAAGAACAATTCCTACATATTAAGGACATAAACTAGTTAGGTTCCTATTTAATTGCAATATTTACTCTCTAAGACTTGTTTCTAACTTGAGCAATCCCTTGTAGAAATGCACACAGAAAATATTTTGGGGTCTTCAGGCTGCCCTACCTAAAAACCAGCTTTAAGTGCACCCCAGGGTTGGTTCTGGTCTCAAGTTTTTCGGCAAGCAGCTGAGAAGCATCAAATCCAGGGAAAAGCGCGGAGCTGTTTCAAGACATCTTAAAAACATCTCATGTAGGACACTTCATCCCCTCCTCCACTTTCCAAAAGGTAAAGCTAAAAAGCCTTTGCTCTTCCTGGGATCTGGAACCGTGCAGGCAAAGCCAGATATCAAATCTCTGCCTTGCTCTCAGCCATGCAAGGCTTCCACAGACTAAACAACCATTTAAAACATCAGCCATACAACTCCCCAGGGAAATTTTTCTCTAGACGGCAGGATTTACTGGAGGGAATGTGCAGTAATTCACACAAGGTTCCTTTTAAATTTTCTAAAATCTCTCTTGCATTTTATAAGCGAAAATGTAAAATTCCTAAGGCCAAGGAATTTATTTTTAACTGTGAATTACTCACTGTGACAGTACAGAGTCCACCAAGCCTAGAAACAGAGGCAACCGATGATCCCTTTGCATTTCACCAGAGAGGGGGGAAATATTTTAACACCAAACCAGCTGATGAGTCAAGATTGGAAAAGCTTTTTTCACCAGGAAAAGCTTTTTTCAAGTCTGCTGTTGCACTACAGCATCCAAATAAAGAGGTCAATTTTATGGGACACGAGCGTTTGATCTGCCTACTGTTTATGCAGTGTCAGGGAAAAAAAGAAAAGCCATCCTCTTCTCCAAGTCACACTGTGGTTTAAGAGCAACTAAAAATAAAAAAAAAGTGGAAGAGAATTATCATCACGATTGTACAGTGGTGGATAAAAGCCACTCTGATGCCTGTCCAGTGAAAAAAGACCAAACATAGCTAGGGGAGAAAAATAGGAAGCTGGAAGAACAGAAAGAATAGGAACATAATTATGATTTGAATACATAAATATTTAATATTAAGAGGCAGCTGGAAAAGCTGAGAAGAAATTACAAGAACTAGTGAGTGAGTCTGGAAGTAAGGGACTGGAGTAGACCAACCCTGTGAAAACCTCTTTGTAAAGCACTCCAAGGTCAGGGAAAAAAAGGAAACAAAAAAGGTTGGGATTTCCTTGTGATGACACTCCAACTGCCTTCAGCCATTGGCCCCTCCTCCAGCTGTGTCCAGCTGCTCTGCTGAAGGATTCACTTCCAGCTTTATCCCAACCAGCAGCACCAGCTCAGCCCGAGTAAAGTCATCCTGGGTTCTATGTGGACTTAAGTGATTTTTCAGCCATTCTGAGTGAGCCAAGGACAAAATGCCCAAAAGCTGCTCCAGAAGCAAGTAAGGGGAGGGGGAAAGGGAAAAAAATAATGAGGCACTACAGACAAGACAAAGAAGGCAGCAAACCTCCAGCATGAAGACCTACATGCCTACTGCTGCCAAGGAAAGTCAAAAAGGAGTCAGAACTTCCTTTGAAAGAGAATGTTCTCCATCTCCTCTGCCACCTCACACATCCACTGGATGATTCCATTGCCCAGCCAGTTCAGATTTCTCTGCTAAGCCTTCCTTCCATCAGGCCATTCAAAAAAATCCTCCTGTCACTGACACCAAGGGTTCTCACAGCCAATTCTATACCAGCAGAGGAGGACAGGAAGGAGTGAGTGTTTTCTACTCCCAGAAAAGGCAACACCTCCATTAAAAAAAAGGAAGCTGCAGAGAAATACTCCTGCACTCACGTTAATCCAGTGCTGTCTGCCCACTCCTGTGCAGCTCCAGAGCCTCTGCAGGGCCAAACCTGTTAACAGGAATTCTCTCTTCCCAACTCCAGCAGCGGCTACCTACAGCCCTTGGCAAAGATCACACTGACAGGGATCTTGTCAGTCCTGCATCAGTCACTGCTTGGAGCTTTGCCATGGATGCTGCACCCTCCAAGGGCCCCTCTCCTTTTAGCTACGCATCTATTCCAGCTTTACTGCCCCTTCTCTTTGTGTTGCACACATCAAGAACATTATGAAAATTAACTTGCTGTAACTCAAACCTAGACAGGGGCATGGACAGGAAGCACAGCAGGAAGCATTTAGTGGAATGGAATAAACTGGCCCCCGCATTAATTACAGAAATGCTGGAGTGGGTCGGTTTTTTCTGCAGCAATTGCTGATTGCTCCTGAAGAAGCAAACCATTAGAGAAAAGTCATTTAGCAGGATAAATGGCACTCGTCTGTATGGTGCAAATGTTAATAGTACAGAGGTTTAAAGGGTCACAATTCAAGACAGAGAAAAGACCAACTGAAAGTTAAGACATTTTCTCACTAGCAGGTTTAGCTGCCCCTTCCCAGTTCTGGCAATGTCTGAAGACCAAATACTGCTCATCAGTACTGCTCCAGTATTTCTTCCCAGCTCTTTCAATTCTGGGAAAAAATGCTTTAGAGCTACAGCACAGCCTTAATTCCGTGTGTTGGTAACACCTACACACGTCTGGATGAGAGAACACTACGAGCCTGCGAATCTCGGAATAGCTGGGTGGCATCTCCAGGGGATACTGGCAGCGACCCAAGGCACGGAGACTCTTCCAAGTGAGCCCCAAAAACCCTGCTCATTAAAATGGAAGCAGGTGCCATGGGTGACATCAGCGTGTGCCTTGTGCTCAGCCAGGCACCTGCAGGCGTGGAAGAAGCCCAGGTGAAGCAGGATTTGCTCCTGGAGTTCCCAGTTAAGACTCCAGAGCAGCAAAGGGTGGCATTTCCAGCCCTGGTCTCTGTGATAGGACTAAAGGAAGAAGCGACAGCAGGGACAAAAATGCCCTAGGAGAAGGAAGGGGACTTTGGAGAACATCCTCCCTTTAAATGGTTCAAATCACTATTAAGAACCTCAAGGATTTTGTGTTTGGCTTCGTAAAAACACTTCAGAAGTCAAACTCCAAGACATCCCAGGATACGTTCCTCAGCTTCCTGTGTGCATGCCGTGACTGAACCAGTTAGGATCACACTGGGATGCCACAATCCAAGGGACTGGGAAGACCACGCCCTGGCACCCTGGCAGCACAGACCCATGCTGGTTTACAGTGGTCCAGCAGAAAGGACATGTGAACCGGGCACAAGAAAAGGGAAGTTACACCCTCACTCTAAGAAGTCAAGTTAATTAAATGCACTGTTGTGCTGGGCAGCTGAATAAGGACTTCTTTCCCAACTGAAGGGCTGAACTCCTTTTTGCCAGACCCAACAAGAGGCAGCCAGAAGCAGGCAAGGGGCTTGACAACTCGGAGCTCACACTGAATTTATTTACATTTAGTTTCACACAATATTTGCTTCCCAGATGATCTTTTTTTTTATTATTGTCACGCACTAGGCTTCACTTGGGTAAGAGTTAAATTGTACTGAAACACACAAAAAAGTCATTTTTTCTAGTTAATATCACTCAAATATTCCAGGACATGGTTTGAACATAAAAGGAAAATATCTGACATAAAATAATTGATGGAATTATTCACAGTCCCTGGGCTTTTCATTATATTAGAGCCAGAAGAGCTGGGTTTATGCTGAGGGGAAAACAAAGAATTCATTTAGCTTTTCAACTTTGTGTGAGCTCAGTAAATAAATCAAGCAAAGAGACCTGAAAAATTTGACTTTCACTGCAAGTCCACATTTTGGCTGCTGTTTGTTTGCCAAGACACACGTTTTTCATTTAAACTACTTCCATAAATAATTTCTATTAATGTGTCAAACCCATCATCATTTTGATGGCATCTGTAATTCTCACAACAGTGCTTTTACAGAAGCTCACAAGCATCTAGGTTGGAAAAGATCTCTGAGATCATCAAGTCCTTCATCAGCCAAGGGCTGGACTTGATGGTCTTGGAGGTCTTTTCCCTGCTCCATACCAGGAGAGACGCATCGGCATTTCCCTACCTCTTCAGAAACATTCATGTACCACAAGGTTACTGTTCTTACAGGTTAAGGGCCTCACAGGTAAAGTCTGGAGGTTGACTTGAAAAATCTGATGGCGTTCATGTCAAGACGGTGAAGTGTGTTTTTTTCTGAGCCACGTTTCAAAGCACTGAAGGGTTTAGCTGCCTTGTTTTGGTTAGTTGGTTTGGGGTTTTATAATCATTAGAGTACACAACAGGTACTTGTATATGCATGAAAACAACAAAATGCCTTTAAACATCTGGACTAAATTAGAAGGTAACTAAAAAGCAGCTATTTCCTCACAGACTGATTACAGAAGACAGATTTTTAACCATCACTGAAGCTGAGCAACAATGGCTGCTGGCTCTGGTAATTCCCAAATACCACATCATCTGCTAAGGTGGCCTCACATGAGTTTCCCTGCCTTTGTTTCTTCATTAGTCCCACTTAGAGCTACAGCAAAAGCCTTCAGACATCTGCTCTGCAGAAGCTGGGTCCAGTGCCAGGTACCACTACCACCCCAAGAGCTGCAGATAGAAAATCCATTATGTCACATCAAGGGAAAAGATGATCATTTCCTTCCAAATTACAAATTATTTCTGAGATGCAGAGAGAAAAGCACAGCAGAGAGCAGAAAGGCACAGCTATTCCTCCTTTTAAGAATAGACAGAGCTCCTTCAGAGGCTTCCACAAATAGACAGGGATCAAAAGGCACCGTGAGAACAGGCACCACAAAACACTGATATCTTTTTCTCTGTGCTTCTTCCACACGTTGCTGTAGGAAGGGATTTTTCAGAGATGGAGAAGAGAAAGAGGAGAAATGGTGGAGTTCAAGATCTTTAGGACAGCGAGGAAGGATCAGACACCAAGCACATGGCACCGTGAAAGAACCCCAGAATGGTTTGGGTGGGAAGGGACCTGTCACCAGCGAAGGCGTTCAACAGTGTTGATCCCATGACTGAGCCCTGAAGAACACAGGGGAAGACTGAGGCAAAGAAAGTCATTGAGTACCTCAGCCTTCTCCATAATCTGGGTAACCAGGTCCCCCTTTTCCTTCCAGAGAGACCCCACACTCTTCCTGGTCTCCCTGTATCGTTACAGCAGCTTTTCTTGTTGCCCTTGATGACTGGCCAGATTTAATTCTAGCGGGCTTCAGCTTTCCTAACCCGATCTCTGGCTGCTCAGACAATTTCTGTGCATTCCTCCCACGCCACCTGTCCCCACTTACACCCTGTGCAGGCTTCCACTTTGGGTTTGAGGTTGTTCAGGAGATCCTTGTTCATGCATGTAGGCCTCCTGGTGTTCCTGCCTCATTTCCCCTTTGCTGGGATGCACTGCTGATACTCCACCTCCAGATGTGAAGCCCAAGTTTCGTAACTCACGGGAAATTCATACAGACCAAACAGAACCCCAAATATCTGAAGGCCCAGCCACAGGAAAACCACAACATTAGGAAATTAACGGGAGGGAAGGGGATAAGCTTTTAAACCACCAGTGCAACAAGGTAATAGCTCTCTGGAGTTTGTCAAGCTGAGAATTCCTTAGAAACAAGGGAGTTTTAGGTAGCACAGGGGTGAGAGTCCGTGCCTACTGTGAGCAGTGTTACACCAGCCTCATGTTACACACGAAGCACTTGCAGCTCCCCAGTTATCTAATGAGACACATCACACTGCTCAGCAGTGCCTGTACCAACATCGTTATGCAACAGAACAGCTCATTAGTGCTTTCCAAACAGTTATAATTCAAAAGTTATTACACTGCACTTATCAGTGGGTTTTCAATATTAAAAATCTCAGCTCCTGATAAAAAAACCCAAAATGCAACTGGTTCTAATTTCCTTCAAGATCTTATGCAGAAGTGCCAGCAGAGAGACAACAGGGAGTTCTTTTGCTTTCTGTACGTGTTGGTGCCCTTCAGACCTGCTCGCCAATGAAACCTGCAGCAGAAACTCACGTGACGAACAAATATTTCTGTTGCGGTGCCCCAGCATTCAGTTCTGCCCACTCAGACAAAAAACCCCCATTTATTAGGAGGCTGAGGTGTTCCTATGCAAAGCAGAACTGAAGAGGTTATTAATGTTTGAATCATAGTATCATATTTACTGCAAGCTACCCCAATGCTGGTGATGTGTCCACTCCCTCATGTGACCCAGAAATAAGAATTCCTCAAACTTGAGGTATTAGGACTGATGAAAATCACTTGATAAAACCAGATCAAAGGCAGTAAGAAACGAACTTCCCCACACACAATAGCTCCATCTAATCCCTCAGCACAGAGCTCTCCCTGCCTTTTCAGAAAAGATTAGCATTTTTAAAACTGCTAAACTCTGTATAATCTTCAATCATTGAGAAAAGTAATTCAATTAAAGAGAGTGCTGGTGAAGTTGCCTTCTTGCAAGCCAGCCACTGCTGTACCCCTGTACAAGTTTAAAAAAACAGAGATGGAAAGAGAGGAGAAGATTCTTCTGGCTGGGCACGGATGATGTTGCAGGCTCGTGATGCACCCACAGCACATGCAGCAAGTCCCCAGGCTGGGCCTGGGAGGGGCGTGGGGGACACAAACCCCAGCGACAAGGAGATTTTGGGGATTGAGGAGCGAGGAAAATCAGCATCCTAGCAGGGGAAAGAGCATCTGCAGCTAGTGATGAACAGCACGAGGCAGAGCCACTGCAGTCCATGAGAATGCTGAGGGATACGGCACTGAACTCCCACAATATGGCTGAGGAGAGCGGAGAAAACCACACACTGCATCCACTGTGCAGTCCCACTTTCAAATGGAAATAAAACACCCAGGGATGCTTCCAGATCTCCCACGGAAGGGCTGCAAAGCCTGCCCAGTAAGGAACTGCAGTTTAGATGTCCTCAGCCACAAGACACACATTTATAGGCGAGGCTGTGTACAGTCAGCACAGGTCTGCCATCAGCCAGCTCTGGATGCTGAGGCAGCTAATGGCCATCACAGCCCTTTGTACCATTTCATTTGTCATCCTGATGTAAATGAACCTGGATCCCTGGAATAAAAAAATCACAGGGCACCCAGCCTCCTCACCAGGAGCAAGAGGATATCTTTAATTATGGCCTTCCAATAGGGCAGAGAACATTTCAGCTGAACAGGAAGCGAATGCAGCAATCCAGCGCAACAGTTGTACAAAGATCTCCTGGGTTATGAAAGCTGCTAGCCTAAAAACTTTTATTTCTGCATCTCCCTGAACCTTCCAGACAAAGAACAACAAGGTGTGAGCAGAGCCCACTCCAGCTCCTTTTTTTGCAACACCAGATTCTTCCGCAGTTTTCTCCAAATATTATGAGGGCGTTTATTCCTCCAGGAGCCACTTGGAACAAGAGCTCTGCATCCTTCGGGCAGTAAAAAAAATAAAAAAATCACAGGGAATGACATCATGACAGAGACATCTGAAGAGCTTCAACCCAGGAAGGGACGTGTCTCCATCAGAGGCAGACTCACGGAGCGCCGTGTCGGAGCATGCCCACGCTGCAGCACCCGCGGGATGCGCGGACACGGAGCCGGCACGGAGTCATCGCCCAGCATCCCAGACAAAGGCAGGGCTGGAGCCCACCCTGCAGCTGCCAGCCCGGCCCTGGATTCAAATCAGCTCCCACCCAGCCCTAAGCCCCAGCCCAGGCAGCAGTTGCAGGGCTGGGAATATTCAATCACGAGGATTTCGCTGTGCTGTACCCACAGAATCCCTTCTCACCTCCCCAGGTTTGATGCTATGACTGGGAATTATTTAAAACCTTCCAGTATAAAAACAGGTGATTAGCTGAGAAGGAAAAAAAATTCCTAGAGGAAGCAGATACCTGACGTTATGTCTGCTAGAAGAGACAAGAAATCCACGTGTAAAACTAAGAGCTCCTGAGATTTAAGATCTGCACCAGGTGCCACAATCTTCCGTGGAGTTATATGAAAAGCTTCACGATATTGAAGCTCAGAAATACAGGTTAAAAAAGCCAAGGATTTTGCAAATGCATTGCCAATATTTAAGATTCCTCTTATCAAATACCTGGGAAAAAAACAACCCAAAAAAAACTGAGAAAAAAACCCCAGTATTTTCTACACATGACCCTCATCCAAAATCCTCATAAAATGGCTGGCCAACTAGCACCTTACCAAGCAGATCAGGTGACTTACCCAAAAAATAATAAATAATCAAGTTGAACTCGTGCTCCCCAAATCTGTGATATGAGAAGAGCTGTTTCAACCCCAAAACCACAAAATAAAAAGAGAATGATTCGAGGAGCAGACTAAAGGAAATTGACAACGTACAGGTAAATAATTTCAACAGCAGCCTTATCAACAAGCTCATCCGCATGTGAGTGAGGAAACACCAAGATAAAAGTAATTTGGCCAAAAAAAACCCCAAACAAGTAGTGTTTCATCATCTCCTACCACAGGGACCAAAGGTGGCTGAGGGAGCAAATACCCCACCCTGAGACAGAAAATATTTTGCACCTATTCATTATGTCAAAGATCGCTCAGTATCTACCCAGGATTACACAAAGCATCTCATAAAGGAGCTTTTTTTTTTTTTGTTTTGCTTTTATTTTTTTTCAGAAAACTCTTCCAAGGGAAAGATTCTGAATGCAGTATTGGAGATAGAGGCCTTCCGCTGAGGAAGGAGGAGACATTGTTTAGGTTGGGTGTTTTTTTTTTTCATTCCAAAGACAGGGAAGAAAACCTCATTGACTGAATTAAATATTCAGAGCGTCGCTCTGCCAAGACATAACTCCATTATGGGAAAACGCTGTATTTACACAGAAAACACCGCGGATTGAGACTCCGGCCCCCCCAAAAACCAGAGGAGCTGGGATCGAATGAATCAGCAACTGTTTCTGGGCTTGAAATGGGCTTTGGAGGGGGGGGGTACCCGGAGCTGAACCCCGCGGACCCCCATGAGGCTGGGTGGGTGTCGGGGAAAATGAGGAGAGACTATCATAGGAGAGGGTGGGTGTCGGGAAGGGTGAGGAGGGGGATCCCCTCAGACCTTCATGAGGCTGGGTGGGTGTCGGGGAAAATGAGGAGACACTCATAGGAGATGGTGGGTGTCGGGAAGGGTGAGGAGGGGGATCCCCTCAGACCTCCATGAGGGTGGGTGGATGTCGGCGAAAATAAGGAGGGGGATCCCACCAGACCCCATGAGGGAGACTGGGTGTCAGGGACCCTCATAAGGCTGTGGGGGAGGGTGAGGAGGGGGTCCCTTCGTGCCCCCGCGAGGGCGGGCGAGTGTCGGGGTGGGGGTCCCGCCCCGCTGCCGGCCCGAGCCGGGCGGTGACTCACCGCTCTGCTCGCCCAGGAACACCAGCTTGAATTTCCGCAGCGGGTTCCCGAAGTCCCCGCCCGACGACATGATGGAGGAGCCGCCGCCGCCGCCGCCCCGCGCTCGCTCCGCTCCCCGCGGCGGCACCCGCGACCGCTCCCGCTGCTTTCCGCCTCCGCCTCCTCCTGCTTCTCCTCGTCCTGCTCCTCCTCCCCGGCGAAGGCTGCGAGCCCCGGTGAGGTGCCGGTGTCGGTGTCTGTGGCGCCGCTTCGCGCCCCCCCCCGCGCTCCCGGAGCCGGCGCTCCGCCCGCCCTGCGCACGCGCTGTGGGCGCTTCCCTCTCCTACGGACCGGGAATGGTTTGGGTTGGGAGGGAGAGGAGAATCATCCAGTTCCACCCCCTGCCATGGGCAGGGAGGGACACCTTCCACCAGAACAGGGCGCTCCAAGCCCCAGTGTCCAGCCTGGCCTTGGACACTTCCACGGATCCAGGGTCAGCCACAGCTTCTCTGGGCAGCCTGTGCCAGGGCCTGCCCACCCTCACATCCTCGGCATCAGTGTAAGGGCTGCAAGATGTACCCGGCCCACACGGGCGTGAGGGAGGAACCAGCAAAGTCCTTAAAACCAAAGGCTGAATCCTAAACTGATACAGATACTCCTTTCAGAGGAGCATCTCTGGGGAGCAGATCCCTCACAGCAGGGTGATGTTTCCCAGGAAGGTCAGTGATTCCCCCACTGTCATCCCTGGACAGCGGCTGAGGGCCTGCCACCTTTTGCTGGAGGGGCCAGCTTCCCCTTCCACTATTTTTTGCCCATTTTTCCCCATTCTGCCCTCAAAGTTGAGTGGTTTAGGAGGTTCCCAGGTGCATCCTGGCCCCTCCTGTTTAAACCTTGGCTGGGCGACTGTTCCAGAGCATCTCTGCTCTGGTAGCCAGGAAAATGGCATCTGCTGCATGTTTAGTTTTGAAAGCCTTTCTATTTCTGATAATTTCATTTATATTCCCTCAATGTGATGAACTGCTTCTCCACGGGTAGTTTTTTGGTTTGCTTTTTTTTTTATCCAGGCCTTGAAGTGCCAGTGAGCTAAAAGAGGAAAACATGTCTTTAATCAGGTGATTAAGTTTAAACAGGTTTTAATAGATACGAGCAGAATCTCCCATCCAGCTCTGACTTGGCATCTGGGAGCGCTTCCACACCGGTTGTGTGGCTGCTCTCCTGCACCACAGAGAAAGGGAATCCACACTGGCAGAGACTGGCCTGACATGATTTCAAATATTAAATACAGATACTGTCCTTATTTTTGTGTCAGAGTACATTCCAGGATCTTTCCTGTGGGTCCCAGGGAGAACAACAGGTGAAGGCAGAGGAGAAGACACGTGAAAAAGAAGTTTCCTTCTAAGGTCTATTTGAACACTTCTTGATTGTTTTCATCATTGGATGAGTCTGAAAATAAATGAAGGCAAGGCCGGGGAAGCCTTAAAAAGGAGGAAAAGCATCCTGGAGTTTTTTTAGTGTGGTACAGAAAAAGGAAGTCATCGAGTCACCTCAGCGTCTCCATCTAAATGTCACAAAAAGGTTTGGAAGTTGTGCTCCTGCAGCAGGGATTCAGCTCCCTGGCTGTGAAACGATGCAAAAGGCAAAGAAAGGCACATTCCAGTTGGAAATAAGGGCTGTGTCCTAACAGAGAGCGTGCTCAGCCACCAGAGCAAGCTGCCAAGACCACCACTATCATTGTACCCAGGGAAAATCAAGAGCAGGCACCTTTGTGAGAAAGATGCTTTCACAGAGAGACGAGTGATCTGCTTCCATAAAGCCATAAGTCACTGGAAACCTATTGACTGCGACGTGCAGGAGACTGAATTCCGTGATTTAACAGTCCCTCTTGGCCTTAAAATGTATCCATCGATGATAGATGTCAGAGACATTCCTCAGTGGAGAGATGGACTCGTTTCTCATGGAGACACAGAGGACAACAAGTCACTGGGAGGGGGATCCTTGCACTCTGTTACTGCTGTACCCCAAACTCAGCCTGGGGCAACGCTCCCTCCTCAGCCACATTTTGTGGGTGGAAGAAAGGTGAGTCCCCAGGAGGGGCAGAGGGAATTAAAGGGTGCAGTCCCATTCCATGGGCACACAGCACTGGAATAAGGAGTCACCCTGGACCTGCTCTTAATCGTGGTGCTCATCACAGCTTCCCCTACAAATACAGGACCAGCCAGTCCCCTCCAGTCACAGCAGCCCCTCCTCAATTTTATCCAGGGCTTCAAAGATCATGGGAGGAGAAGCCCAGGTTTCCTGGAGTGGGAGCGCCGGCCTTAACCCAGCTCAGACTCCCGCAGTGCTCCTTAGTCAAGCGTCATTCCCAGGCTGGCCCTGCCTGGGGCTCGCCAGCTGGGATCAAAGGGCGGGATAACATCCACATGGGCAGTTCTGTCACATCCTGGGAGCACCAGGAAAACACAGCTTGGAGCTGGGAACGCGTGTCCTTGCATTGTGGAGCAGAGAGCAAAGGTGCCGTGGGATTCCCTGTGCTCTCTCCATGTGCCAGGCAGGCGGAGACACGAACTTTGTCCTTTCACATTCCTTCTGTCCCCTCCGTGCCCCAGCGTAGAGGGGATGAACGTCAAGGGTGTCGGATGTGCGTCTGGACTTCAGGCACTCAGAAATGCAGGACAGGGCTGGATCACAGAGCAGGAAATGAACTTGCCACGTGCATGAACTGGAGGGAGAAAGTCCATAAGGAGCTCTGACAGCTCCAGCAAGAGCAATTGAAGCAGCCGTCAGTCAGCAGAGTGGGAAATCCTGACCCAAAATCCAGCTCCTGGGCAGGGAACAGCTCCAAGAAGGGGGCTCAGGGATGTGGGCTCCAGAGTGAGCATCTGCCATGGAAGAAGGGGGAAACTGGAGCCAGACTGGAGAAGAGGGAGCTAGGAGGCAGTGAAAGAACCTGTGGGAAATTAAGGTTTGTGTGGAAGAGGCAGTTTGACATGGGATGGGTTTTCCTGAGCCAGAGTGTCAGGCCTGGGGGGCACAGGACCACAGGCCCATCTCTTCCCAGGCAGACCTCCTGCCCACCTCCTCTCCCACTGGGAAATCAGGGAGGAGGTTCCCGCCAGCCCAACCTTCCTACGCTTAGGATTTAGTGATTGTAAATAATTTTTTTTTAAGAAGTGATACTAAAGGCCTAAGTAAATGGCCGCCACGACGCCACACTCAAGGTGGCCGCTACACCACGGTGGGGCGGGGCCGGGCAGAGACCTCAGCACCGCCACGTGGCCGTGCCACACTCAACATGGCCGCCCCGCCGTGATGGACGTAGCTTGAGACCAATCAGCGTGCGAGGGGGCGGAGGGCGGGCCGTGACTGGCGCGGCGCGCGGTGATAGGCGCAAGGCAGGGTGCGCTGTGCAGCTGTTGCCGTGTGGCGGCGCTGCCCGCTGCGTGTGGGGTGGCGGGAATGAGGTGTCCGCCATTACCGCCCGCGCCCTCCCCGCCGCCTCCTTCAGGATACCAGGGCCCCGCCAGTACCGCGGGTCGTCCGAAAGTTGTTGCCTACGGGAGTTCTCGGTGGGAGGAGCGGGGGCTGTCCGAAAATTAGGGCTCCCGGGAGGCATCGGTGGGCGGAACGCGGGGCGGGAGCCGCGGGACAGGGGGAGCCGAGTGGGGGCGTACCGAGGCACCGGCGGGGGACCGGTTTGAGCGACGGACCGCGGCGCCGGATGATGGCGGCGGTGCCGAAGGTACGGGGGATGGCCACCGGGAAGGGGAGTGGGAACGGGGAAGGACGGGGGGACACAGGGAGGGGAGGAACAGGAACGGAGAAATAGCCTTGGTCCTTGGGACAGCTGAGGCAGCCCCAGCCCTGCTGCTGGAGGCCCTGATCCGGCCCTGGTTTGGTTTCGGAAGGAGGTGTGGGTGTGATCCTGAGGGGAGCCAGACCTTGAGATCGTGCCCTGGATCTGTCTTGGTGCTCCTGGACCAGAAGCAGAGACACCCACACACCCCTGCTCCCCATCCTCACACACCTAGGGGTCACTCCAACTCTATTACAACCCTCGTCTCCCTGGTCCCTGGCAGATCCCTGTCCGTCTACATTGGGACATTTGGTACGTCGGTATTTATCCCCCACTCTGGTTTGGCGACAGCAAAGCTCTTTGCCGGATGGATGAGCTGTTTCCCTCCATCCGTGTGGAGGTGGGACAAGCACGAGGGTTGTTCATAGACCATCCAACCACGTCCGTGGGAGCGTTGTCCAAACGCTCCTGGAGCCCTGGCAGCCTTGGGGCCGTGCCCATTCCCTGGGGAGCCTGGGCAGTGCCCACCACCAACTGGGGAAAGCAGCTTTTCCTAAATCCAACCTAAAGCTCCCCTGACACAGGTCCAGCTGTTCCCTCGGGTCCTATCCTAGAGGTCTAGTAACCTCGAGGTGCTGGTGAAAATACCCAGAGGATCTGCCACCCTCTTGTATTTTAACCACTGCAGGTGCTGTGCTCGGAGAAGGGAGTGTTGCTCAGGCAGGTGTTTGCCCTCAGCAGGTGAGAAAACATACATGACCAAAAAAAATTGCGCTTTTTTTTTTTTTGCTTTTTTTTTGCTTTTTTTTTTTTTTTTCCAAATCTTCTAATAGTGGTGGTAAGACTTTGAGCTGGGAGCTGAAAGGGCTGTGGGATGGGAAGAAAGGGAAGTCTTTGTGCTGATGGGATCAGGCTGTGCCTTTGCAAGAGCATTTGCAAAAGGACACTGGCCACATATTTTTCCATAGGTGAGGGAAAGCAGAGTTGTTAGTTATTATCTTGTTTCCTACAGATTTTTAATCATTATGTTGTTTCCTACAGAGCAGCAACACCCAGAGAAAACCGTCTGTGTGCTGCAGGTAAGATCTGTTGTCAATCCAGTTTTGAGGCAGAAATTCACTTCCCTCAAATATTAAACATTGGAGTATTTGTGTTTTGGGGTTTTCTAGCCAATTTTAGACTGGTTAAATAACCTGAGCAGGTGCTCTTCCATTTCCATATGGTTTTTTCTAACATTTTCTTATTTTTTGCCGTGTTCTTGGCTAAGCAAGTGGCAGCAGCCATGGTGTTATGTGACATCAGTATGGGTTTGGGGCTCTCAAAGCACCTGTAGATGTTTGTTTGCAGCTGGAAGCGTGTTTTCTCTGCTTTCACTTCAAGGTGATGCACTCCTGGGTTGCCACAGATCCTACAGATCCCGACCTACACATGGAATTGGGAAGTTTAAGTACCTGCTCCCAAAGGAGGTAGGCAGAAGGACTTCCCTCTGTGCTTGCTTTCCCAAGGTAATCCTGACACATAGGGAAGGCCAGGTTGGATGGGATTTGGAGAAGCCTGGGACAGTGGAAGGTGTCCCTGCCCATGGCAGGGGCTTGGAATGGGATGAAATTTAAGGTTCCTTCCAATCCCAGCTATTCCCATGGCTCCATGAAGTACCCACTCACCACACTGCAGAAATGCTTCATTTTGTCCAGAACATTCCTGTGGAAGTTAATGAGTAGCTTTGGAAGGGAAGAACCTCTTCCTGATGCTGAATTTAAGACCTGAACTATTCCAGAATATTGTGAGCAGGTCTCGCTTGCATGTAACCTTTTCACACTCCCTGAGACTTGGAAAGACATCCATTTGTGTGGAAGGAGAAAACAACAACAAGTCAGCTGCCTTTTAGGCAGGGACTGAAATAAACAGCAGGTTTATTTCTACTGGTTTTGCTCCTTTCTTTCTTTCTTCCTCTGGAAGAAATGAATCACAGCATGAGTGTTTTCTGTGGGATGCCATCCAAGGGCTGAGCTTCTGTTCCCAGCATTGTTCAAACCAGATAGTTTCTGCTTTATTTTATTCTATTTTCTTTTGGAAAACAGGTTCCAAAGAAGAGAAAGGAAAAAGTGCAGATGAAAGAGATCATTGCTGGCACTGAGTACCAGTATGGAGACGTCAACATCCAGATGACCTCCTATGATCTGTGCCTGGTGGAGCATTTCGCTCAGTACGTCCACAGGCTCTGCAACCGGCTCTCCATCCGGGTCAATGAGAGGTATGAGGAAATCTGTCCCTCTGGGTTATGACGCCCTGCAGATCAGGGCACACTCCAGTCTCCCCTGAGAGATTCCCATTTGGATGTAAATCCAAATCTCTCACCTTCCCTGTGTTCTCTTCTTGCGTATCTGTACAATTTTGGATGCTTTATTCACATCAGGAAGGCTGAAATGGAGTTTTTCAGGCACTGACTTGAGCAGATTCCAAGGGAAAAATAGCTGTTACATCTCCTTCCTCTGAGGAAAAGGCTTCAAGCCTGTGGGTGCAGAGCCTGGGAATTGCTGACATTTGCAGCTGGTTTTCCTTCCTGGTCTGTGATCCAGGCTCTGCACGTCACCCTGCTTAGCCAAACTGGAATGAGCTTGGGAAAGCCCTGAAGGTGCTGGGTGAGCTTCCTGCTACTTCAGTTTAGGAGGAGAGGACGCTTCAGGAGCATCCTAGATCTCCAAAACAGGCGTATCCCAACAGCCACTCCACTGGTTTTAATGCCTGAGGAATGTGAGGCAGCATCTTGGTGCCTGAAGTGCTCCCAGGGAGCTGCAGGCACTGGGAAAAGCACTGAGCTGCCATCAGGGAATAAGACCAGTGGTGACTCTCTAAAATGTGTGTTTTTCACTTGTACCCTCTGAGGTTGGATGTGGTTCAGTGTGTAGAGAAAGAAAGGATTTGCCCTTCAGAGTGGAAATTGAGGGGGAAAGGTGGGCAGTAGGATGGAGCTTGGATGTAGCTGTGGGAATGGGGATGAGGAGGCTGAGGTCTCTGAGTACGTGCAGCGTCCCATCCACTCCCAGGCACATTCCCACTAAATCTGAGGTGTAAACAATGTATTTTGAGTGGTGCATTGCAGGAGCAGTTTTTAGCTGTGCCCCAAAAGACAAAATAAGTCAGAACTGTTGCGTTTCTTGAACTATGAAGAAGTTAAAAGTTCTCAGGCTGGTGTTTGGAGCTAATCCAGGTTTTTGCTGGCAGCAGTGCTGCAGAGCTTCCCCCTTATCTCCTTCCAGCAAAACACCCGGCCTCTGCCAGCGCCTGATTTGCAAGATACATCCTCTGCATAATTAATTTCCCATGAAAAGTTAATCTCCTTTCCCATTCTCTGCTGTGGAGGTTGATTCATCCCTGTAAAGTAGTGCAAATATCCTGCCTGTCCTAAGCACTGCCCTCTGGCTCCTGCAGCTATGCCATGCCCACCAAAACCAATGAGGTGCTGTTCCTGGAAGAGAGGGGATCCAAAATGCAGCTGGATGCAGTCCTTACCACCCACCAGAGGGTTGTCCAGGTAGGAGCTGGGATTAGCTGACAGCACTGGCCTTCTCCCATCACAGGCTCCCCAAACCCCTCAAACATTTAACAGATGAAAGGCATCATTTGGGCATAAATGGAAGCAAAAAGTCTAATTATGTTTTCTGCTGAGTGTTGCTCCTAAACTAGAAGCCCAGGAGGGTTTCCTGGCTCTGTGTTTCAGGCAGAAGGTTTAGTATCTATTTTATGCAGAATCATTGATATGAGGGATAGAAAAGTTATGTTTAGGGATGGGTGATTGGAGAAACTCGCAGGGTTAGATGGGATATTGGGAAGGAATTGTTCCCTGGGAGGGTGGGGAGGCCCTGGCACAGGGTGCCCAGAGAAGCTGTGGCTGCCCCTGGATCCCTGGGGGTGTCAAAGGCCAGGCTGGATGGGGCTTGGAGTCACCTGGGATAGTGGAAGGTGTCCCTGCCCTTGGCATGGGGTGGGACTGGACGATGTTTAAGGTCTTTTCCAACCCAGACTACCCTGGATTGTTCTCCTGTGGCTCTGTCCTTTCTGCTTTCAGATCCGCGGTTTGAGTTCCACGTTTGCTCCCATACTGCTGGAAATCATTCAGAGTAACCAGCCCGAGGGGGTCCATCTGTTAGTGAAGCAGGTATGCTTACATTTCCCAGTGCCTTTCCCTTTAGGAAGCAGAGGTGATCCGTGCCATGGATTTGCTTTGAGAGCACAGACCTGGTCCCGAGCCTACTGTCTGCCCTAGACTTGGGGATAGCCCGGATCCCCAAGAGCCAAGCCCTCCCTGATCCATGAAAATCCATTGCTTCTAATTCTCAATAAGTGTTTCATTTTCCATTCAGCCTCCTCTAATTAGTGCCACAGGAAGGGCAGCCCCTCCTGTAGATCTGTAGGAAAGGGCAGGTTGCAGGTTCCTTTCCTTTGCTGCCACAGATTCCCTGTGAACCGTAAGGGAACGTTTCACTTCAGCAGTGCTTCTCCACCTCTTACCTGGGAATCACCAGGAACATCATGGAGCAGTTGACAGCAAAGCTGGGACTGGAATCCCAAATGCTGTGCCCTGTTTTGATGGAATTTTCTGCAGAAGGAGCATTCAGCTTGTTTTCTGTTGGAAGCCAAATGGTTTTCCAGCACTGAGCGACTTCCCACTCCATGGGTGCAGTGGGCATTTAAGCCTTTAGTTTTTCCACTCTCAAGTGATTCTCTTTGGGAAAGGGTTTGTGTGATCCTGATTTGTGGTGCTTTTCCCTCCCTCCCTCCATAGCACACGGAAGCCGATTTCAAGAGCCGATTGAAGTCTCGACCAGAGCTGGAAGAGCTGCTGGCACAGATGTCCTGAGGTGAGGAACAATGTGCCATCCATGGGCTGTTCCAGCCTCCAGAGGGTGCTTCCATGAGCACTGTATTGGTAACTCAGTGAACTGGAAGGAATTCCCACTATTGGCAACCAGCTTGTCTCAATAAAAATAAATAATACGTTTGTATCGGACTGGTTTGTACTGGGAGCAAAGATGCCATGATGGAATGTGGGTTTGCTTTCCTTCAGTTTTTTGTTTTTTTTTTTTAAATTCCTGCCTATTTTGTTTTTCATAGGTGGGGATTTCTGCAGAAATCTCTGCGAGTGAATAATGCTGCGCTGCAACAATCCCAGGAATTGTTATAACCAAATCTGATGGATGCCAAGAGAAACTGTTCTGGAAACTGGTTTGTTTGGAGGCTTTTTCTCCCCCTTTCTAAGGACCAGCTCGTGAAAAAGAGGGAAAATAACTCACTCATTTACACCCTCCCCCAAACTGGGGCTGTCCAGGTGTTGCTTGTGCTTCCATGCCCGGTGGGAATTTTGGCCAGCAGTGCTGGAACCCAGGCCCTCGGCATTCCCACAGCTCTGGGAAATAGCCTGGCACCTTCCTTCTGGCAAAAGCCATGGGTGCTCTTTCTCTTGGCTTATTTGCCAGCAAGTGGTGGTCAGATGAGAATCCCTTTTTCTCCCATTCTCCTGATCTTTCTGTGACTTCCCAGGAGATAAATCCCCTCCTCAAAAATCCCTTCCTGGGGGACATGAGATTACTGGGAAAAGCCATAGGATGGCACAGAGGACATGGGAGTAAGAATCCATAGCAGAGCTGTTCTGGAGCCAAGACCCAGCCTGAGTGCTGTGAATGCTCCTGGATTGGGACCTTTTGGGCTGGAAATCCACAACCACTGAATCATTTTGCTTGGAAAACACCTCTAGAATCATTGAGTCCAACCTGTGCCCAATCCCTACCCTGTCACCAGCCCAGAGCAGTGAGTGCCACATCCAGTCGTTCTTGGGCACGTCCAGGGATGGGGACTCCAAACCGCCCTGAGCAGCCCCTTCGAATGTTTAACACCCCTTTCCAGGAAGAAATTCCTCCTGCTGTCCAGCCTGAACCTACCGTGGCACAGCTGAATGCTGTGTCCTCCAAACCAGCCACCCCTTCCAATTTCCAGTTATCCCACTGGCACAGACGAGGCCGAGGGATGACAAATTCCAGATTTAATCTCCCAACAATTCCACGTGGATTTCCCAGCACCCAAAAGGGGGCGAAGGGCGCAGCTCCTCCGATTCCTGCGGGGCTGTCCGGGCGGTGTCAGTCCGTGGGCTGGGCTGGGCTGGCTCCGCGCTCCCGCTGCTGCCGCCGGGCCATGCAGGCGCCGAAGGCCCGCAGCTCTGCCTGGCAGTGCCGCCAGTCCTGCCGCTCCGCCATGCACTCCTGCAGCTGCCGGTGCTGCTCCAGGCAGCCGGTCCGCGCGATCATGGCATCCAGGGGATCCTCGCCCTCCTCAGCCTCGCCTTGCTCCGCCGCCGCGCGGCTCCAGGCGTGCCCGGGCTTCGCCATGGAGAGCTGGGAACGAGGGGGGTGGCGGTGTCCTTTGGGGGGCACCCTGCGCCCTCCGCACCCCCGGGAGGGGCTCAGCACCCTCCCCATACACCTTACCCCAGCCATGGGTGCCCAGCACCCTCCTCAGCCCCCAGCCTTCACCTCCCAAGGGTCTCCATTCCCCCATGGATGTCCAGCACAATCCTCACCCATGGATGCCCCCCCACAACAGTAGACAGCCCCCGTACCGGCGCAGCGTGGCCCCTTTAAGGCGGGAACTCAGCACGGAACTTCCGGGACGTGGTGTGGCCGCGGCGGCGCTCGTTGGTTGGCGGGTTTCTGCCTGTTCCGGTCGCGCGGGGTCGACGGGAAGTAAGGAGGCGGAAGTGGGTGCAGTTACCGTGGTGAAGATGGCGGCAACGCTGCGGATCCAGAGCGACTGGAGCCGGGCGTTGAGGTGGGAACGGTCCCTTTCTTTGTCCCTGTCCTTATCCCTGTCCCTGCCCCGCTCACAGCCGCTTCTTCTCTCTGCAGCAGAGACGAGGGCGAGGCCTGGCTGAGCTGTCGCAGCCCCGGTGAGTGGCCTGAAGAGGCCTCGCGGGGAGCCGTGGGGATTAGTGGGGATCGCGGAGGATCGAGAGGGTTCTGGAGGTGAAG
>VZRQ01000579.1:581223-655580 GCA_013397975.1 Machaerirhynchus nigripectus
CCTCCTCCTCCTGCTCCTCCTCCTTCTCTTCTTCCTCCTCTTCCTCCTGAGGGGACTGGCTAGTGTCCAGCAGTGTCCGATAAAGAGTAGCCAGGGCCCAGCACAGTGCAGTAAGTTGTTCCTCCCTGGAACCACCACAGCGTTTCTCTGTCAGGTATTCTGCCATTTTAACGGGGTCTTGTATTTGTTCAGGGGTGAACTTCCAAACCATCGGGGAAGAATACTCCTTCAAAACCTGGCCGATTTTCTCCCACCTTCCGTGCCACTCATCATTATCCGATCTCTGAAAGAATTTCCTAATAATCTCTTTTGTAACTCTAAAGATGATGTAGACCAGACTGAGGAGATATAGCAGACACGGCAACAGGAATATGCTTTCCTTAGTATTCAGGGGGAGTCCAGAATCCTCAAAAGCTGCTCTAAGAAGCTTGAAGGAGTAAAAGGAGGTGAAAGGCTTTTGAAAATAATCGTCCCCTGCTCCCCCCACGGGCTGGGAACGATTATAAATGGTCTCCTGGAGGTAGTATATCACGTCACAAGTTGATACCACATAACCCACGTACATAAAGATCTTGAACCATCTCCCTAAACTGCGAAAGTGCGTTACCAGGACCACACAGGGGATTATAAACCTGTACAGGTACCACTCCACTAAGGGCAGCCACATCGTGACCAGCGACTGTACCTCGCACACCAAACACTCGGCTCAAACTCGCTTCCAAGCCGCTGTGGGCAGAGCCGTTCTGATCTCGAGCCTTGGTGTCGCACGATGGGGCGCCGGATTCGGCTGTGGTGGTTTTTTGGGAACGCTATTCCCGAACGTAGCGTTCCCCCGGGCGCGCCCCGCGCCGCTCGCTCCCCGCGCTCCCCCGCGGGAGGCTGGAGAAGGGAACCGGAGGCACCAGAGGCAGCGAGCGGGGGTCGAGGCGACAACAACTCACTGGCAACAGCAATGGGACAGGGAGCGAGCACGCGGACCCGCCCGGAGAGCAGGGAAGCCGGGAAGAAGGGAGTTTTCGCGCCGGCGCACGGAGAGCTGGGATCGGGGAACATCCGGCTCCTGGCCCTGCCCCTCCTGCTGCTGGAAAACTTAACCCTGTCCTTTCTCACGGGCCAGCTGCATTTCTCATTCCCGGCGAGGGATTTTACCACAATGGCGTTGTTGTTTGTTTTTTTTTCCCATCCACAGCCTGAAAATGCAATTCAAAAAAAACAATGCAAATGCAACTCGCAGAATCACAGAATTCCTAATCTTGGAAAATACCTCTGAGACCATCGAGTCCCAGCTGTGCCCGACCCCCACCTTGTCACCAGCCCAGAGCACTGAGTGCCACGTCCAGACTTTCCTTGGACACCTCCGGCGATGGGGACTCCAACACCTCCCTGGGCAGCCCCTTCTAGTGTTTAAAACCCCTTCCATGAGGAAATTCCTCCTGATACCCAACCTGGCCCAGCCTGAGGCCGTTCCCTCTCCTCCTGTCCCTGTTCCCTGGGAGCAGAGCCCGACCCCCCCGGCTGTCCCCTCCTGTCAGGGACTTGTGCAGAGCCACAAGGGCCCCCCTGAGCCTCCTTTTCTCCAGGCTGAGCCCCTTTCCCAGCTCCCTCAGCCACTCCTGGGGCTCCAGCCCCTTTCCCAGCTCCGTTCCCTTCCCTGGACACGCTCCAGCCCCTCAATGCCCTTCTTCTGAGGGGCCCCAAGTTTGTATAAGGAACTAGTTTTGGTTCAGTGTTTCAGCAAATTTAGGCTGTGAATTTGGCTTCATAAATACCTCAAATGGTGGCTTCTGATTTGGGCCAGTTATCATGAGCTCTTTTCTTATTTCTCACCTGTTCACAGGACCTGCTGTAAAAGTCCAGATTTATCTTCCACCTGGGATAAACTTGGAATACAACTGCTGCTTGTGCAGGCTTCTGCCTCAGCATTCCTTTTTCTCCTTGCCTTGCAGAGTCACAGGCAGAGAGTACTCAGCAGGTCTCCCCCTGTACAGAATTAAGCTCTTGAGCAGAAATATTTATATATAGAATTACATAAAGCTAACTCTTGATGCTTTTACCTTCCTGCAGATTACCTGCCTCGATATTTCTAGTGGTGGAGGACTCGGTGTGTCTACCAGCACAGATGGGACCATGAAAATCTGGCAGGCTGCAAATGGAGAAATAAGAGTAAGAGCATCTGGCTTGGATGTTTTGTGTTGTCTGTGATGTTCCTGAAGTCCTGTGGCCATGACTTTGGTCAGGCTGTCCACACGCTGTGAAGAATCTGGCTTTTTAATGAGAAGCTAATTGAAATTTGGCATCTTGGAGGCTTTAAGTCAAATCTATTGGAAGAGGTGGCTTCTCCCAAGGGGGATGTTGCTCAGAGATGTACTTTAGGGATAACAGGTCAGTGACAGCCCCTGTCCTGCATGGTAAAAGCACTGAATTTCTTACGAAGGAGAGAAGAGGGGAGGAAAAGAGATTTCAGTGCTGGATTAGGTCCATCCTGGCTTGTGGCCCTCCCAATGAAGGTGTTTCTTGTGGAGCTTGACCTGTCAGCTCCTTGTTTGGCAGAGGATAAAGACATTTCACCTGTAATTAGAAGCAAATGTAGTATCTTTGGCTAGGTAATTAGCTGCTCAAATGGGAGAGGGAGGCCCAAAGTCACCTCTTTGACTGCTCCAAATTCAGACCAGTCCATTCCAGCAATGCAGACCCAGAGGATTTGAGCTTAATCCTTTGTCCATGTGAGAATGCCAAGCTTTCCAGTGTCATAACTCAACAACTGCTCGGCACGAGGATGATGACAATGGAACTAGCACGTAGTTCTTTGTTTTTCCAGAGACTTTTGGAAGGCCATGTGTATGATGTGAATTGTTGCAGGTTTTTCCCATCTGGCCTCGTGGTTCTGAGTGGGGGAATGGATGCCCAGCTAAAGATCTGGTCAGCAGAAGATGCCAGCTGTGTAGTAACATTTAAAGGTCACAAAGGAGGTACAGAGCTCTTTAAAGGCTTAATTTGCTGTGTGTGTACTTGCCTTGCACTCCGGGGGTGATGTTCAGTCAGCAGCCTGCTGCTCTCTGTGTTTGACGTCTGGAATGTGGCATCAGATGCCCCAAATGCTGCCCCAGATTATCTTTTCCCTGAGCCACCAACTGCTGTGTCCAGGCTCTGGCTTTTCCTGTCCCACAAGGTGCTGGGCTTGATTGAGAGGTTAATAAACCCCATGGCTGGCTGCCTTAAACTTGATTAACTCAAAAACCCATCTCGTCCTAAAGCTGCCATTGTTCTTACCTGATTTGGGGGTTGGAACTTGATCTTCAAGGTCCCTTCCAACCCAAGCCATTCGATAACCTATTTGTGTGGATTGAAAATGCTTTGGCACAGATGTCCCCTAACCAAACCAGGTGGTGTGGCAGAACCTTGGTCAGAGTGATGCTGCCAGTCACTCTCAAGGTGACTTTAGTCGCTGTTTATTCCTCTAGCCCAAGCTGCTGCAGTCTTGTTTGCTTGGCTTATCCTGTCATTTGAGTTTCTGTAGGGAAAGTGCCAATTAAATCTTCTGACCACCTGACTGTTCTCTGCTAAAAAAACCACTGTCATTTTTCAGATCCAAATTTGACAGCCCACAGCCCAAAGTAGCCAAGGGATCTTAGTGCCAGCAGGCACTGCTCTTCGGATGTTGCTGTAGCTGGATAACAAGGATGCTGCTTTTGGGATTATCCAGGGGTGGCCACGGGGACATTTAAAAGTGCCAGGCTCTTTTCTGCCCAAATCAGAGGTTAATTCTGTGCGGCATCAGCTCGTGCTAAGGTGAGGTGTTGCTGGTCATTTGATGGGTAACATCTTCCCTTTGTGCCAGGTGGTGGTTCCGCTGTGTGAGGTCTTCTGGGAGCTGCTGCCTTCCACAGGCACCTTTTTCTAGAAGCACAACTTGCCTGTGTGTGCCTGGTGTCACCAGGGACAGCAGCCTGGAGCCAGGGGTCGAGTTCAGCTTGGGGAATGCGGTGCTTTTTGTGCCTGTAGGAACACAGTCTTTGGTTTCGTGCAGGTATTTTGGACACTGCCATTGTGGATCGGGGAAGAAATGTCCTGTCCTGCTCCAGGGACGGCACTGCCCGTCTCTGGGACTGTGGGAAGTCTGCCTGCCTGGGCGTCATCGCCGACTGTGGCTCTCCCATCAACGGCATCGCCGTGGGCACTGCTGACAACTCCCTGAACCTGGGCGCACCTGAGAGACCTCCCAGTAAGGGCTCTCCCTTAAAATTCCCCTTCATTTCTCTGCTCCAAACTGCCTAGGTTTTTCACCAGTAACCCCAAGTGTCTGGAATGCTGCTCCGTGCCCTTGTACCACCTTGGGAAGGGAACAGAGCACTCCAGTCCTGGGTGGGATTGAGCCCAATCAAGCAGTTTGAGTAATGAAGACTGAGCTCTGCTTGATTACTGGCCTTCCTGGTGTCTCGGGATCGGGAGGAATGTTGCCACAATTCAGCAGGGGTGATCCAAACTGTTGGGTTTGGATCCCATCAAGATTTGTTGCGTAGCCACTGCTGGCATTGCCTGTTGTCCTTTTGTCAGGTGAACGTGAGGTCGGGACAGAAGGGAAGATCCTGCTGCTGGCTCGAGAGGACAAGAAGCTTCAAGGAGTAGGACTGCAGAGCAGGCAGCCAGTAAGGATCTGGGACTCTCAAGAGCACTGGGATGGGGAATTGAACCAGGTTAAACCTAAACTGGAGAGAGACCAAAGCCTGGTGCAATAAAGGAATGCCCTCTCTCCTTCCTCCTGGACAGATTTTTACATAAGGAGTAAGAATTGCTCAGGATATAACTTTGGAACAGGGAAGACAGTATTTTAAATTAAACAGTGGCAGCTGTACTGTCGTCTAAATAAATTACTGCTTCCCTCTCCTGGGTGTCCCATATGTCTGACACTTGTTCCCAAATTCTCAGGTGTTCCTCTTTGTTGGATCCGACGCCTTCAACTGCTGCACATTCCTGTCAAGCACCTACATTCTGGCAGGGACTCAGGATGGGAACATCTACCAGCTGGATGTGAGAAACACAAAGTGAGTGAGTGCCTGGGGCAAACAACCAGTGTTTTGGTTGGAAAAGAGAGTCAGGCAGAGGGTGCTGGCAGGCAGTGCCACTTCCCATTGCACCGTGAGCTCCTGAGCCTCTTGCATTATGTTGATGTGCTGTGTGTATTATGTTACATCAATATTTGTATGATTTTATATTTATATAATCTATGTACACGTACGTGTAGATAAATTTGGCAGAAAACTTCTCAACATCAATATTCCCCCCTCCCTCACAGCCCATTTCTTTCCTTCACTTGAGTGTCTTTGTAGGATCCTGACGTTCACCCTGATCCTCATGCCAGCACAGGACTGGAACTGAGCTGTGGGGTTTTGCTGGTGTTCCCTGCTAACTCAGTATCATAGGAAAGAATCATGGAATGATTTCGGTTGGAAAGGACCTTAAGAGATCATCCAGTGCCACCCCTGCCATGGGCTGGGACACCTTCCACTATCCCAGGGTGCTCCAAGCCCCATCCAACCTTGCCTTGGACACTGCCAGGGATCCAGGGGCAGCCACAGCTTCTCTGGGCAACAACCTTCACCCCCTGTTTCTGTTTCTTTTCCTAGTGCTCCAATCCAGGTGATCCATAGATCAGGAGCACCAGTGCTTTCCCTGCTACCCTACCGAGATGGATTTATTGCCAGCCAAGGTAATTCCAGGGCTGTTTTGTGCCCCTTGAAATCCTATAATCAAGTCAAGGAGCTTTGTGCTCTTTGGGCATTGTCCTCTTGCCCCTTTGCTTTGGGATTTCCACCCTCCACATCCCTCATATCCCTCCAAAATGGGGCCTCCAAGGCACACCTCACCCACTGGAGCCTTTTCCCAACAGAATTTGTTTGTAATTAAGTGTGGCTTGTTTCACTAATTGTCCCTTCCTCGCAGGGGATGGCACCTGCTTCATTGTTCAGCAAGACCTGGATTATGTGCTGGATCTCACCGAGGCTGACTGTGACCCTGTGTACAAGGTAGGAGCACAGGGCCTCCCTGAGGAGAAAGTGGCAGGGAGAGCTGATGCCAGGCAGGAGGCAGCTGCCTTTACCTCACGTTTTTCACCTCAGCAGGTTCCTTCACACAGTTGACTGTTGACCTTATCTTTGTTTTTTCTACCTGAATAATCCTAATATTTTGCATAAACCAAGCCTCTGAGGAATTCCCTGGCTTTATCTCCATCGTGCAGGAGCTGAGTGGAATGGGGGAGTTGGAGCAGCTCTGGCAGAGCTGTGTTCCTATAAAAAGCGTGGATTAACGGTGCTGGGACAACCCTGAGGATAAAAGCAATGGTGCTGCCTGACCCCTCTTGTTCCCTGGGGATTTGGGGCCAGGAATTGGGTCTTGCCATGTGTTCCAGACATCCCACTGTGCTTGCTCGGATCAGGGAGTGTGGCCTGGACTCTCAGCCTGGAAATGGGCCCCTGTTTTTAACCTGGCCCTGCTCCACAGTCCATTTCTCCATCTCCTACCCAACACAGCCCGTCAGATGGACACTCAGGGGGATTGAGGTTTGACTGCACAACTCAAAGCAGGACAAATGTTTTTCCACACCTAATTTTCCCTTTGGATCTGATAGAAGAAGCCTTGTGTGAGGACACACCTGCTCGCTAGGCTCTGGTGAAACCTGGAACTGTCCTTTAAAACCTGCTAATCCTGCTCTAGGAGCCTTTCCCTTCCTCTTCCCTTTGCAAAAGTCCAAGAGGAAAGCTCATATCTGAGTATTTCACTGGGAACTCTCACTTGGGAACCACTTTGTGTAAATACTGCTTTTTTTTCCTTCTTCAGGTGGCTTCTTGGGAGAAGGAAATTTACACATGCTGCAGGGATGGGATAGTGAGGAGATACCAACTTGCTGACCTTTAAGTGTTTGAAGGGGCCAAATAATGGAGCAACAAGTCAGAAAGGCTCTTCCAAGCTGATTTTCCTGGGACGTGTGTGTACAAGTTTGAGGCTGTTGTGACGACCAGGCTCCATACACAGTATTTTGGTAACAGGTCATATTTTTTCCTACTACACAACTGGGATCAATTTTTAATTTAGAGAGGATCTTGTGTTGCAATGATGTTGTGGGTTTATTTCATGTACTGAAAAAGTGCTGTTTGTAGCGGGGGGAAATGAATAAATAAAGAGGGAGAGGGGGTGCAGTGAAAGTGACTGTCACAGTATGGAGTGAAATAAAGCCGCTGCTTTGATAACACCTGTGTTAACACATGTGTTTGCATGAAAACTTGGGGATTTTTAAGGAAAAGGAGGGGAGAGGATTGAGGGGGCCCGGCAGAGTGCGGAAGTAGAACTACGTTTCCCTTGATGCCCCGCGCGGCGCGGACCGGAAGTCCTTCTGTCGCTGTAGCAACGGGACGCCATGGGCCTGGACTACTACGCTGTGCTGGAGCTGGACCGCGGGGCCACCGACGACGACATCAAGAAGGCGTGAGAGACCCCCGGCATCAGAGATTCCCCCTGAGCCAGGAGGAAACATGGGGAGCCCGGGGGTGGCGGTGGGAGTGGGACGGCCCCGGGAGTGGCTGTCCTTCGCCTGCCCCTGTGTCCCACAGTGGGGACTGGGAGGGGGGAAAAGGGTCCGGGCGGCTGTGTGGGGCAGCCCGGGCTGGATGTGGGAATGGGTCAGTGGGTCTGGAGGGGCCACGGAGATACCCTAAGGGCTGGAGCCCCTCTGCTCTGGAGCCAGGCTGGGAGAGCTGGGGTGTTAACCTGGAGAGGAGAAGGCTCCAGGGAGAGCTCAGAGCCCCTTGCAGGGCCTGAAGGGGCTCCAGGAGAGCTGGAGAGGGACTGGGGACAAGGCCTGGAGGGACAGGACACAGGGAATGGCTTCCCGCTGCCAGAGGGCAGGGATGGATGGGATATTGGGGAGGAATTCTTGGCTGTGAGGATAATGAGGCCCCGGCACAGGCTGGCCAGAGGAACTGTGGCTGCCCCTGGATCCCTGGAAGTTACTCCAAGCCCTGTCCATCCTGTGATAGTGGAAGGTGTCCTTGCCCACGGCAGGGCATGGGAATGAGATGGGGATTAACATCCCCCGCAACCCAAACCATCCTGTGATCCACAGTTACCGGAGGTTGGCTCTGAAGTACCATCCATTAAAATGCAAGGAACCCTCAGGGCCGAAGAGGTTCCAGCAGCTGGCGGAGGCCTACGATGTGCTCAGCGACCGTAAGTGGGGCGTGTCCCCTTCCACTGACTGGAGGGGCTGGAAGGGGGTGTGAATTCCCTGGCAGAACCAGCTCTGTGACCCACAGCCCAGCTGGGAACTGGCACACACTCCCATGTCCATCCCCGCTGCTCCTAGGAACCCTCTTCTCCAGCCTCCACCCAAGCAAAATCTGGATCTCAGGCTGGGGCTCTCCCTCACTTCCCAACCCTTCCTTGTTCCCTAAGCCATGAAGAAAGGCATCTACGACAAATTTGGGGAAGAGGGGCTCAAAGGTGGCATCCCCTTGGAGTTTGCGAGCGACAACCCTTGGAGTGTCGGATATGTGTTCCACAACAACCCTGAAAAAGTCTTCAGGGAGTTCTTTGGAGGGGACAACCCCTTTGCAGGTAGGTTGGGAGACTTGGGGGTGGCTGGGGTCTGTCTGTGACTGCCATGATCCCATGGCAGCTGCCAGCTCAGAGCATTAAGCTTTCCAGGAATGTTTCCCTGCCCAGCTGCTCCCACATCCATCTGGTGCTTGGAGGATAGATCCTGACTTCCCCTAGTCCTGGGTGGGGGAGAGGCCTGGAGGTTCATGTTCAGGCTGTCAGCTTTCCCCAGCTGCTCCTGTGACCCTTTCTGGGACAATTCCCATCAAAAAGAGGGATTAGGAAGGCGAGGCTGCCATAAAGACTCCTGGAAAAAAAACCACTTCAGGTGATTCCGGGTGGGAGAAGATGGGAGGTAAAGACCCCGGAGGAGCCCCCAGCTCTGACCCGAGCGAGGGGCTGTCCCCCTGCTCCTCACACAGAGTTCTTTGCCGAGGATGGCTCGGAGGTGCTGCTGCCCTTCGGAGGGCCCCGAGGCCGGGGGGCGCTGCGGCGGGACCCCCCCATCGTGCGGGATCTCTACGTGTCCCTCGAGGACCTGTTCCATGGCTGCACCAAGAAGATTAAGATCTCCCGCAGGGTAGGGGCTGGGGGGGTGAAGGGGCTGGATTGTGGGGTGGGCTCTGCCCTCGGTGTGGGACACTGAGGATTTGGGGATGGCCCTGCCCCAGGAGCTTGTCGCAGGGAGGGATTAGCACCAAACCCAGAAGGACCTGAAGCAGTGTCCTGCCCCCCCGCCTTGGCAAAGGGAATTCAGCACTGGAGGCAATGTGGGAGCTGGTAGGAAGCGAGGGCTGATCTCAGAGATGGGAGGAGAAGGAGCTCAGTCTGTTCTGGGCTCCCATCATTCCATTTTCACACTGCATTGTGTCTCCTTTTTGTGCCCTTGGTGACCTGTGTCCCCCCCTTGTTGTCCCAGTCTCCTGGATCCAGCCCTGCATTTCTCCTGCTCTAGGACATGAGGAAACACTTTCAAGTTGTTCCAGGGGAGGTTTAGGTTGGATGTTAGGGAAAATTTCTTCACGGGAAGGGTGATCAGGCAGTGGGATAGGCTGCCCAGGGCAGTAGTGGAGTCCCCACTCCTGCAGGGATTTAAAGCTGTGTGGATGTGGCACTTGGATGTCATGTAGTGGTGACCTTGGCAGTGCTGGGGTAACAGCTGAACTCTGATCTTGAAGGTCTTTTCCAACCTAAATGATCCCATGATTCTGTGACGTGATCCTGTGTGTACCCACAGCCACTCTGGTGTGGAGTACAACCCAGCCTTGCCCTTTCCTCTGGTGAGCAGAGCACTCCTGACCCTCCCTCCCTGGGCCCCTCGCTGTGCACCCCCAGGTGATGAACGAGGATGGGCAAACAAGCACGATCAGGGATAAGATCCTAACGATTGACGTGCAGCCGGGATGGAAGCGGGGCACCAGGATCACCTTCGAGAAGGAAGGAGACCAGGTAAGCACAGAATCACACAACAGTCAGCTTTGGAAGGGACCTCTGGACATCACCTATTCCAACCCCCTGCCCAGGCAGGGTCACCTGGAGCAGGAACTCATCCAGGTGGGTTTGGGATGTCTCCAGAAAGGGAGATTCCATGCCCTCCCTGGGCAGCTGTTCCAGTGCTCTGCCCCCTCAATGGAAAAAAGTTCTTCCATGGTATGACATTCTGGTTTCCCACTGCTGAGGGCCCTTGGCATCATGACCACCAGAGAGATTCAGCATTACTTGTGCTCAGAAGCACTCTGAGGAGCCATTCCTGCCTGGATTTTCCTTAGAACAGGTTAAAGGAAAAAAAAAAAATCAAAAGGGGTGGTTTTCTTCCTGGCAGAAACACGGTTTTGGATTTGCCCTTGGCTGAGCAGGAGTCTTGGAGAAAAGACTCCTTTTCCTCTTAAGGGAAGGAAATACCTTTCCCTTCTCTCTAGCCAGCTGAAAGCAGCAACAAAAGAGCAGGAATTTGGGTCAGCTTCCCCTGTATAAAATAATGTCCAGGTTTCCAAGAACAGGTTGGATGGGGCTTGGGGCAACCTGGTCTAGTGGAAGGTCTCCCTGCCCCATGGCAGGGGGTGGAACTGAATGAGTTTTAAGGTCCCTTCCAACCCAAACCATCCTGGAATTTCATGATTCTGTGATCTTTTTCCTCTCAATTTTAGGGCCCAAACATCATTCCAGCTGACATCACCTTTGTTGTCCAAGAGAAGCTTCACCCAAAGTTTAAAAGAATCGACAACAACCTCCTTTATGTTGCCGCAATCCCCCTGGGAAAGGTAAGGAGCCGAGTGAGGGGACAGAGCTTCACCTTTGGGCTCTGGGGCTGCAGCAGCAGCTCCTGGTGCCACTCCATGCCTGGCAGGCGCTGACTGGATGCACCCTGGATGTGTGGACACTGGATGGGAGGCTGCTGAACATCCCCATCAACGACATCGTGCAGTAAGTGCGGGGGGCTCAGAGGAGAGTGGGCACTTGGGAGGAACCTCCTCAGCACAGGGGTGCTCCAACACCTTTTCCAGCAGGTTTGGGGCTGCAGGGGGAGGAGGATGCCCACAGTGGGTGACTCTTCTGGTCTGGGGCCATGTTGCTGGGAGCAGAGGCAAGGAGAGGGCTGGGTGTGGGTGGATGAGGGTGATGCTGGAGCCTGGAAGAGGAGGACTGGTGCCTGGTTGAAGCTGGAGGAGCAAATAACCTGAGAAACCCACATGGGGCTCTGCAGGCGGGGCTGGGGATCACGGCTCCCATGTTGGGATCAGCCCACGGCTCCTCTCAGCCCCTCCCTTTGCTTGGCAGCCCCAAGTACTATAAAATGGTGCCAGGGGAGGGAATGCCACTGCTCCAGGACCCCCAGCGCAAGGGGGACCTCTACATCTACTTTGACATCCACTTCCCCAAGAGGCTCAGCCCTGAGGCGAAAACACTCTTGAAAAGCATCCTCCTGCCCTAGGGACGGTGACTTTCCCCATCTCCCCCCTCCCTTATCCCCCCAATAAAGCTTTGGAGCCTGTACTGGGACTGGGCAGAGGTTCTTCCAAGCGCTGGGAACCCTAAAGCACAGGATCACCCTAAAACAACAGCCCTGAGGCCTGGCCTGGCTCCAGCTGGCTTTGTGGTCTCTGCTTTCCAGCTCCTGCCCTACAGCAGCAGCTCTGCAGCAAAGGGGAGGCCGAGGGACGATTTGGGGGGGATGGAGGGAGGTTGTGGGTGCTCAGTGGGGCATCCCCCACTCACCCTTTGGAGAGACCAGTGAGGCCATCCTGGATGAGGGATAAAGGCACCTGGGCACAGGGGCTGCTTCACCACGAGGAACGTGCCCGGCCACCGCCTTCCCCTGCTTTAAAGTATCAACTGGAGCCTCACCTCAGGGTGGTAAAATCAGCTGAATTCCAGGGAATTCCCTCAGGTCTCCCACAGGGACATCAGTGGGGCTGTGGGGATGAGGGTTATAAATAGCCAGTTCTGTGGGATATAAACCTGGCGCTCTCCTGATCCCGGCTGAAGGTGCAGATCCCCAAACACCACAACTCCATCATCCCAAAGGCACTCTGGCGTTCGCCTCTTAACCTGTACCCTTTCCCAGCAGACACAGGCAGGCCCGGGCTGTCAGAAATGCCATTCCCAGGGAGCTAATCCCAGCAGGGAGGAAAAGAGGAGCCCCGTGTCCCTGTGCCTGACCCCACACCGCCGCTATCCATGCGGGCGGGAGGGTTTGGGACGCGTTCTTTGCTGCGGAACCGCTCGGCGGAGCCTCGAGGGTCCCTCCCAGCGCCGGGGCCTGCAGTGCCCCACGCTCCCCACAGGGCGGCAGCACCGGGCGCGCCCAGCCCGCCCGGGTCCCGGCCGCGGCGCCGCCTGCGACCCGCCTTCGTTCCCACTTCCGGCCCAAACCCATTCCCGCTCGCTTACAAAGTTCGCCTCCGCTGTGCGAAAACCGGCCCCTGCTTCCCAGAGCACCAGTCCTCGGTGATCTGCAGGTCCCTGGAAAACCCGAGCCAGCAGCAGCTCAGCCCGCCAGAGCAGGAGGCATTGGGCTGGACAGGTCAGAACCCGCAGCCGGCTGCTGCCCTGGGAGTGAGATCCAGCTACAAACGGAATTCCAGAAATAGCCTCCAAATACCTTTAAAGCGGCTGCAAAGGACAGCAGCTCTCGCACCCCTGACAGCACAGCTCCGCGATCCCGAGGGAGCGGACGGCGGAGTTCCGAGGGTGGCTCCGGGCGGACCCGCAGTGCCCCAGGGTCTCCACAGGGCGGCAGCAGCGAGGCAGCGCCCGGGCCCCAGGCCGCGGTCCCGCCTTCGTTCCCAGGAAAGGGAAATTAAGTGAGGCAGTCAGAGGCTCCCGGCTTTCACACCTCTGCTCTGACTGCTCACCGAGGGGCTTTGTCCACGAGAGGTGACACCAATTCAAATATAAAAGTGCCCTTCTCCGGCATTTTCATCCCTACCTATTTCAGGCATTAAAAGGATGCTCTTTTTTTCTTTCCGTATTCCTTGCCTAATTTTATCAGAACCACTTTCATCCCAGACCCCGCTTGTCAGTTATTCAATCCTTTACCATTGTACTTGGACAAAATAAGGGACACCAGGGACGCTGGACCACAGGAAATCTTGAGGAGAAGCCCATTAAAACCTGACAGAGAAAGGTTTTAAGGCACTCCAGAACACACAAATCTGTTCATGCCTTGTCTCAGACCATCCCAATTCTGTCACATTCATGTCCTGTGACCTGTGAGGCCAAGGCTTCCCTTCCTCCTGAGGAATCCCTGTCTGAGCACAAACCCACGCTGCCAGTATCAGATATTGCCAATATTGGATATTGCCAATATCAGATTTCTCTGCCCACCAAGGACACCCCAGCCAGGAGGGACATTTCTCCCACTCTCCAACAGAGACCTTCAGGGACATTTTCCAGCCTGGCTGGTGCTCCACTGGGCAGCTGTTCAGGCCAAGTAGCTCCTCTGGGTTTGTGCGAATGGTTGGAGCTAAGAAAGGAAAGTTAACCGAGCGTTCCAGGCTGACTGGAGTAAAAACATGCTGGCCAGAACATTCTGACTGGGAATTTCACACCAGAACCTGATGCAGATGAGACACTCACTGGAGTGGGCTGTACATGGATAATGCAGCCATGAGAGGGCAGCGAGACCCAGCTCATAGCGAAAAGCACTCATTTAGAGAAGAACACTTTTGGCTTTTGCTCTGCCAGTCTGGTCAGTGAGAAATTGCTTCAAAATTCCCACGACCTCTCTCCGCTGCAGGGCAAATCAATACAAGGGTTTGCTCCTGCTCGTGCTGGGAGCAGAAATGAATCCCAAAGCAAGAAGCTTTCACAGCTGATGGGAAAGGTTAAGACAAAAAAATAGACAACGCAGCCCTGTGTGTTGCTTGTCATCGCAGTTGTGCCACAGAACCTCTTCCAAAACAGCAGAGAGCACCCCAAAACCATCGGCAGGCAAACCCCAAGGGTTCCCTATTCCCCCCCAGCTCAATCACTTTCCTTGTCATAAAATGTCCAAGAAACCCCAAAATTAACTATCTTATCCCCTGAGTGTTCATTCTCTCACCTCCAGATTACATAAGATTTTTCCCTCCAAAATATTCACTATAGCTTTACAGAGCTACTCAAGTTTTACCCCAAAATTTTCCCTATCTCTCCACTACTGATCACCTCAGTTTACCTCAAAATATTCATTCTCTACCATGTATATTACCTTACATTTATACCCCTAAATTTTTCCCTATCTGTCCCTTTCTGATCACCTCATTTTAACCTATAAATATTAATTCTCTACCCTCTGCACTATCTGAAGTTGACTCTCAAAAGTTTCCCTACATGTCCACCACCGACTACCTCATTTTTACCTCCAAATGTTCATTCACTTCCCTACAGATTAGCTCAGATTTTATGCCCAAATATTCTTTTTTTCCCCCTATAGATTATTTCAGAATTTTTTCCTCCAAAATTTTCCTTGTCTCTTACACTTTGCAAAGAAATATATTCCATAATTAAAAAGAGAAAGTTGCTGAAAAGCAGTCAGAATTCTCAGTGAAAAAATAACAGGATGGAAATAGCAAAAGGAGCTGAGTACTGAAAGCTTTTTTTTTTTTTGCTCCATGTCCATATGATCTGCAGGAACTGATAATTTTACATTAGGAATGAAAAAACTTGTTCTTCCTAAAAGGAGGAAAGAGTTGCAATGTATTGTCAGTGTAATGAGTTGTCTTACCACTCCAAAACCTTCCCAAATCTCTCCGTGTGGCAAACAGAAGGTTCAAATGAGGAATTAAAACCCAGAAATGCATTTTGCTGTCCTAACTCACCCTTTAGCTGCGCCAGAGTTTCAAAAGGCCATCAGGTTCCTGAGCACCATCACATGGGTCTGCTCTGTTGGTTGAGCTGCTTCACCTGAAACATCCCCAAATAATTTTCTGGGCAGTTTTTTTTTGCACCTGTGTCCCTGCAGGTGTTCCCGAGGAGGCCCGGAGAGGGCACATCTCCTTAAGGGATTTCACTGCTGCTCAGCGGTGCCAGGGAGGATTTTCCAGCTCACTCAGGACTTTGGGGTTTCACCACGTAATGCTGCGGCTTTTTGCTTTGCTTTTTCCCCCTCTTTGCTCCTCAGGATGAATTTCCAGGCTGGCTGGAGACTGCCACAGCTCGGCTTTGCCATTTGGAAGCAGGAGGTTTGTGGAATAAAATCTGTTTGGACTCAAAATTGTTAAGATGGAGCCACAACGGAGCCTGCAGGACCCTGATCTGTTCCTTCCCCGAGGTTCCGGGGGGATGAGGAGCTATTATTACTGGGATGCCTTCTGTGAAAAACCCCAAACCCTGAAAAAACCCAGATTTTTCTGATCTTGAGACCACGGTGGGGGCTCACATCTGTCTCTTGTTTCTGATACATGTTATAGGAGTAATAAAATGTAGCAAGCATTCATTTAAGCCATACTGAGAAGCAAATTTTCATGATTTGACAGAAACTCAAACCATTTAGCTTATCTTTACAGAGTGAGGTCGGAAACATGAAAACTTGCCTATTTAAAGACTTTATAAATAGCCCCTAACTGAGTTTTCGCTGGCACTGTGGTACTCGAGAAAGGGAGCCCACAGCCTAAACGGTGAATGGCAAACTGCACAGCCTTCAGCGGCAGCTAATTAACACTGCTGGTGAATCTCAGACAGCCCCTGAGAGAACCAAAACATCAACCCACTGAAGAGCTATTTAAAAGCACCCTGGGACAGAGTGACTTCATGCAGTGATTCCTGGGTGAGCAACAATAGGCTCGGCATTGTTCACACTTCAGTTGTTTCCTGCGATTCTGTTTCGAATCACCAGTTTCTCGAGCTGGGAGCAGCACGCATCCAGAGGGGAATGCTGGATTTAGGGTGAACCTCCGAAAGTCCCGCTGGGGTTCGCTGGCTGCTCTTTAAGCCCTGCCTAAGAAGAGCTCTGCTTTGCCCCAGACCAGCGGGGCTGCTGAGAAAGGAGGGATCAATTTACAAAGCTCCGTATTTGAGCAGGGATTAACGAGGCTTGGAGGCAATTTGCAAACACACAAACTCTTCCTGGCTGCCGCTTTCAGCAGCCTGCTCTTAGAGCATCTCCCCGCCAGCCCCAGGGGCGCGGAGGGCTTGGCTTAGCTGTGCACGTCCCCCTTCACAGGCTGCTGTGAAATTCCAGGCTGTTCCTTCCTTAACCCCCTTGCTGAGGTACAAACCCAGCCCCCGGGCAGCCGGAGCCAGGGCTCGGGGACACCACTGGCGAACTCCTTTCCTGCTCTGGAGTTTTGAGCGCGGTGCCTGCGAGCCCCAAAGGTTTTATTTAGGAATAACCCACCAAGAGGTGGTGGGACCACATTCCCTTCAGGGCACTTCTCCGTGACAAAACTCGGGCCAGTCGGGTTGCTTCTAACAACAAAAAGTTCCATCAAGCTGAGATCAAGTTCCATCAAGGCTAAGAACAGGTCCACAAGGCCCCAGATAATTCAAGGCTCTGTGGGTCTGTCATTCAGAAGAGGCAGATCCATTTCAACACTGGCAGGAGGAAATACAATTTAAAATGTTTATGAAACAACGTGGTATATGTAAATTTGGTCAGGAAATAGAGAAACACGTCACCCTGCCGGGACACGGAGCAGAGCTGTCCAAAGCAGAGAGAGCAGCAGTGGCAAGTCTGAGATAGGGTTGTTATCTAACCCAGATAGCTCAGAAAACAGAAACCCCAAATAGTTTAAATGCCAGGAAAATCACACTGTTTCCCCGATTTTTTTTTCACCTTGGACAGCCAGCTAAGGAAGTGGCTGCCACCACACAGAGCAGGAGATACTGAATCTGCTGGTGAGGTTTTTTTCAAATCCAAAATGCTAATTCAAAAGTCACCTCCTAGTTTCCGCTTCCTCTTCTGATTCTCGAGTATACTCCAGGATATTTGCCTCAGGAGCTGTAGTAACTCTGAAACTGCTGCCTTTTCCCCTTAAGAGAATTATCTGTCTGTCCTGGTGACATGTGACAGGTTTTGGGGAGGATGATCACATCCTTCTCCTTGAAGACTGCTCTGTTTTGTTTTCCTGCTCTGCTTGGAAGGAATGGATGCTATCTCTGGGAACAGACAATGCCACGGTAGGGCTGTCAGCGAACAGCCTCACATCATCTGGGAGCCCACAGCTGGCTGCTGCGTCTGCAGGGAGGAGAACTGAAATTCTTGAGAATGGATCCCTGAGCCTGACTGGGACATCCTGAGGCTGCTTTACCAGAGGTCACATTGGTGCTGATCAAAGCACACAGAAGGACAAGAGAAGGAGTGCCAAAGCTTTCAGATAGCCTGTGTGAAACTTGACTAAAACGTACCTAATTTTCATCAGCACTGAATGGTGCAGTGCCTTCATTTACTTCTCTCTGCTTTGCTGTGTTTTGGTTAATCCATGTCTTTTGCTCAGTTTAACCTGGATTAAGTCTGGCTTTCCATAGGCTTGTCCCTATTTTCTCATGGTAACTTAGGTCAGAGGTTTTTGAGGTGTTAGCTCTGAAGCTCTGCTCCTGCTTCCACAAAATCTAGTGGGGATATTGCCAGTGGTGGCAGAGGAAGGAAGACCAAACACTGTGAGCCTTCTGCTGAAGTGAACTTTGAAACTGCTCACTAATTCAACCACTTTCACGCACTCTGGTTTCCAGCACGGCCCTAACTCCCTTCCTTGCTTCCTGGGGAAAAAGAAATGGGGACACTCAGACAATTAGATGGGTTGCAGATAAAGCTGCATCACGCAGCAAAGTGATTGTTTGCTGCCTCTCTGCTCGGAAACGCGCAGGAGCCCGGGGAATCGTGCGGCGCTCGGTGCCACGTGCCCGTCAGCAGGGAGAGCAGCACGAGCTGCCTGCTCCTCTGGGGTCTCTGGTATGTCACAGCCGGCGCGTTCCGCCGGGCCGCTGGAACTGCTCCAAGCTGCAGGAAAGATGTCTTCCCCAGGATGTTCTCTTGGCAGAACGGAGCAGGTTCCCAACGCACAGCTTCCAGCCGGGTGCTCCCCGAGGTTAACTCCCTCTCAGGAGGGAACGAGGGGGCAATTTCCTTCCAGGCTGCCTGACTTCTGTCCGCAGCAAGCCCAGGGCCTCCCTCTGGAGGCGTAGGGGTGGTTGTTTCACAGCAGAGTGGCGGCCCTGCCTTGTCGCATGGCTTTGGGTCTCCTCCGGGCTGGTTTTGGAGGTGGTTCGAGTGCACTGTGCCAGTCCTGCGGTGGGATTTATTTTGCTTTACTCAGTGGAGGTGGGCTTGCCTGTCTGCCTGTTGATTTGTTTCTCCCTGCAGGAACTTTTGATGGGAATTTCAGCCAGGTTTCAGGAGTCTCCGAGGTAACTGAGGGCTTTGTGAAACTCAGCAGTGCAGTGAGGAAATTATATAGCGTCCTACTGAGGGGAAAGTGGGCAGAATTAAATTATTGTACATTCTGGACCCATACAGCCACAGAGGAGGTGCAGCACATGACAGATTTCATCTGCTGCGGGTGTGATGTGGGATATGGAGCAGCTGAAGCTGCTGCAGCATCAGCAAAGGGAGTGGGGATCAGGAGCTTTGCTCCATGAGAAATCCTGCAGTTTTTATGCTGTGTGTTTGGGTTTGTGGCCCATGTTCTCTTCATTCAAGCCCTAAGCCTTTAGTTTAGTGCATCACATTGCATCGATGTGGCAAAGGTAATTAAAGATTTTCATGAGTCAAGCTGATTCAGTGGCTGTATTTTCTGATGCCATCTCAGTTTCCATACGAAAGGAAATTAGTAATTTCAGGTTAAAACAAAACAAAACAAGAAAACAAAAGAGCCACCCAAGTTCTAGGGGTTTCCCTCAAGCAGAACTTGCTTTCATTTCCTCTCCAGGCTCAGGGTCCTGGAGCTGCAGAACCTGGTGTAACACAAACCTGGTCACAAAGAGCAGTTATTCCCCCTGGAAAGGGGGGCATGGGGGAACCATGGCCAGGTCTCGTGTCTCCTATCTGTCTCTCTGGAAAATGTGAGGTTCCTGTCAGCAGCAGCAGCTGGTTTAATCAGTAGGCTAAATAAACACCCTTTGTCTGGAAAGAGTTAGCAGCTCCATGGAGCAGAGGTGAGCGAGGAGCGGAGCGCTCAGTGCTGCTGTGTGAGCTGAAGGGCTCAGCAGTGACTTGGGGAGAGCTTCCCTGGCCCCTTTTGCCTGTCTCCATGGAATGGGAGCTCCCGTTGTTCAGTCCCACTCCCAGGGACTCCAGCTGCCCCAAAACCAGCTTGCTCTCTCTCTGTGATCAAGCCTGTGGACACGTGTGTGCAGCCACATTTTCACGCATGGCCACACGCTTCCACACGTGCTCACGGGCACCTCCAGGCACGTTTTCCCTCCTAGCATTCCTGCAGATCCCATGAGCACAGGCCCAGCAGTCAGGGACTCCTCAGCTGGAGACAGCCACTCTGTGGGTGGGATGGCTCTGTGTGCACAGAGCTTCCCCATTAACTGGCAGAAGGAACATCAAATAATGCCTGCAAGGAGTGAGGGCCTCCTCCGGGTTGGAGGCAGCAGGAGGAACCTGCCCTCAAACACTTGCCCAGGCAGAGGAGCTTGCTGTGAGGGCTGGGAGGGGTTAATAATGCATGGGAGTTTTTCTTTTACAAAAGGCTGATGGTGCCTGACTGATGATGAATTTCACAGAGCAAATGTCTCATTGCCACCCTAACCCTTGGCATGCTTGGCTGAGCCAGCAGGGCTGCTGGCACTGTGTGTCCTCCCCCCTAAAACATCTCTCTATCCCTTTTAGCTGTCCTTGAGCTGCTTGGCTCGAAATCAGGAGAAGAATCCCCCTCTAGAGAGGAAAGTGCCTGGCTCTGCACCCACAGCAGAAGGCATTTGTGCCCCAGCCCCGAGACCAGGAGCTGAGATGGAGCAGGGGTAGCCAGAAGCGAGGCAGAGCAGAGGGTGGCACCTCTGAGAGCAGCCTTTTGTTTAGCAAAGCACCTCACAGAACCCTCCAGGCTGGGACAGTTCCCTTACTCAAATATGAGAAGGTATGAAAGGGGAACCTTTTCTTGCCAGGCAAAAGCTGACAGCCCCGACAGGTATCAAAGAGGAACCCAGTCCTGTTTTACCCTCACACCAACCTGGTCAGGTGAACCCGAATAACAGAAGGATTTGGCTACTCTATCTCGAAGCAAAGCTGCTGCACCTCAGCTAACTTCAGTGGGGTTTTGCGGCTGCCCACAGGGTTGGTTACATCAAACTGAACCAAGCAAACTCCTTCCTGTGTCTCTTCAGAATCCTGCTTCATGTGTCCCATGACTGCTACTCCCGGTGGCACACACGAGGCTGGTATGTTTGGTATAATTTATAATTTACAACATTTTAAAATTCAATTAATGAATTAAATCTAGTTAGTGCAATTTATGTCCTCCAAGAGAAAACAAACCTCTGTTTATCGTACAAGTATCAAGGATATTTCCCAAATCTTAGGTAAAACCTAAAGGGATTGTCACACAGCCTTTGCTGAGAATTATAGACCCCATGTGATGAAAGGCAAAAATAACCATTCAATAGTGAGCTGGTTTCGGTTGGGTTTTTTTTAGGTATCATTTCAGTCCCAAAAAATGCACTACATGAGAATTGTTGTAAATATGAGTTATTAAAACTGCCATCATCAGCTCCTGCTGTGAGTAGAGGGTTCTGGATGCATCCAAGTGTAATGCAAAGTCCTTGGGAAAAAATAATTCAAACAAACCAGCAAGTAGAAAAAAATCACAATAATAGAATAATAAAATATATAATCATAGAATAATAAAAACTCATAACCAGTGTAATCATAATTGGATTGCATATCTGGGGATACTTCCATTAAACTTGCTATTTATATTAGCTGATTTTTTTTTTAATCCAGGTGGAGCAAATAAATTTATAGGAAAATAATAACTATTTTGCAGACAAGTTCACCAGAAGGTGATGGGTGAAGACCGTTTGCAATCTTAGCTAAAAGCGAATCAGAAAAACATTATGAACAGAAGGGTCGTTGAAAGTCTGTACCTTTGACAAACCTCTCTGCAGCAGGATTTGTTTTGTTTTCAGTTCGTGCTCAGGGGCCAAAAATCAAACACAAATGTCAAAGGTTCACCTGGTTCTTCAGTCTGCTTTTTTTGGTTCTGTTTCGTTTCTTAAATGCTAAAAAAAAAAGACCAAAAGGAAGAGGGAAGCGCTGTCAGAAAGTGTCTGTGAGCACACACAACCCCCTTCAGCCAGGTATTTTTCCTTCAGACATCTGAAGCTTTTCTTCCTGGTCGGATGTCATTAGCATATAATTAAGGTGCCAGATCGGTGCCATTTTGCTGTATGCTTAATGGGGTGAGTTCCTGAGGTTTCTTGGGAGGCTTTTTCCTCCCTAACTGAGGTCAAACAGTTAACCACTCATTCCTTCCCTCCTTCTGTTTATAAGCCATAAGAAGCAGGATGTAGTAACATTCTCTTGTGGTTCACCGTAAGGAAAAGAATTCCATTTCTCTTCGGAGACAATCCTCAGCAGCCCCCGCAGCAGAACCTCATGTAAGGAGTGAAAATGGGGGAAACCTCTGCGTGTGTCCTCCCTGCCAGCCCCAGCAGCAGAGGAAACCCTTGGTGAGAACCTTCCTCCCCTGCTGCCCTCCCACACCTCTCCTTCCTCCTGTCCCTCTGTCTCACCATTCATTTGAACATTAAAGCTCTTCCTCAAATCAAACGCTGTATTTTCTCCCCAGATCCATGCTCTGTCCCTAAGGATTGCAGGGCTGGGCAAGCCCTGTCCAGAAACTGAAGCCAAGTGTTTGAGCATCCACAGAAGTCTCTAAAGAAGGGGAATGACACCGGCCCTGCAAGGGCACCTGGAATTCTTCCTGTGTTTCTGTGGCTGTGTCGATGTCCTGGCCCTTCTCTGAGTGCCTCTGTGCCCAGGGCGTGTAAACAAAGGAGCCATGAAGAGCCCCATAAAGTCTCCTCGTTCACAGGGTGCCTGGGAAGAGCAGGGGATGCTGTCGGGCAATCCAGCTGGAAAAGCAATTACTGCCTTCCCCAGCAAAGGACCTCAGGGCTGAGCCCCAGCCCCTCTTCAGCTGCACACAAAGGGGAGAGACAAGAGACTCTCCGGGTCCCAAATAACTTTCCAGTGGTGAGGAGGAAACGTCCCACAGGTTTTGTTTTTCCCTTCAGGACGTCAGCATCCCGTCCTTTTGAAATCTTTGTGTTGGAGCGAGTGGTCCCCACCTCTGGGAAGAACTGGGGGGAGGAAGGAGCAGAAAACACCTCTGGTTTTCAAAAGAGACAACTTCCCCCGAGAACAGCTGGCTGCTTCTTGAGATCACAGACCTCAGGCTGCCCAGCACTTGAAGCTCTCCTGCTTTTTTTCCTTCCCAAGATGCTCCTTCATGCCTGCGTCCATCCTTCCCCCCTTATTTAAAGCCCGAGGCCTTGCAAACCACAGCAGCACCGAGACGAGCTGGCCGTGTCCAAACCAGGAGCAATTTGCCTTATTCTTGCATTTCAGTGTCTGTGGCATGAACTTTGGAACCTAACAATGAAAACGGAAATATTGGCACTTTTCACTGTTTAGCTGCTTCTGGTTTTAGTGGGAGCATCCAATGCACGGGCCCATTCCGGATATACTCTCAGGCTGTCAGAGTAAAAATAAATCTCAGCCTTTCTCTCCCTGCTAGGCTAAACATTCAACTCCGCGTGGCTGTTTTCCATGCAATATCCAGCAGCATGCCGAATACAAAACATGAGGGGGGGACATTCAATTAATGCAATTAAATAAGACATGGAATCGTGTTTCATGCTAATCATTTCCATAATCCAACAAAAGCCTGCCCCACTTTTTTTTTTTATTATTATTTTTTTTAATCTGGAGCTGCCACCGACTTTCCAGTCTGCTGCACCAGAGCCATCCAAAATGTAGGTCAGGCTTGCCAAGTCCACTTCTGCATGAAACAAGGCGTGTTCTCCCCCAGGGGAAGAATCCTCTCCACCTCTCCCGCTGACAGGATTCAGCCTGTGACAATTCCCCTTGGCCGGATGGCTGCTTCCCTCTGCTTTAGGGCTGAGGGGTGGCTCCCCGAGGGTGAGAAACCAGGGGGAAGTCACATCCCTGTGGTGCCCTGGCTGGGTTTTGGTGGCATCAGACGGTGGCCATCTCCAAACCCGAGCCTGGTGGTACCAAAGAGGGTCCAGGTGACACCGTGGCAGCGGCTCCAGTGATCCCAGTTGGGCACTGGGCACAAACACCGTGTGCACGGTGGGGAAGGCGAAGGGCCATGGCAAGCCACCCTCCCAAAGGCTTGAGTGCAAGTTAAAAACATCCACCAGATGGTCTGAAGTGCTTCCTGGCAGCAGGAGGGAAGGGGGTGAGGGCTCCTCCTCAGCCTCACTGCTCGTAGGAAGGAGGGACGGGAAGCTGGAGAGGAAAAGGCCAAGGGCAGGCCAGCCCCAGCACGCCAGGGAGGCAGCTGTGGCTCAGGAAAGCTCAGTGGCAAGCCTTGGAGAAGGACAGGGAGATCCACGGCTGTGCCAGGAGCTCAGGAGATCCTGTGCTGGTTCGGCAGGTTTGGGTTGGTCCGTCAGGAGTGACCGCACCCCCTCGGACAGGGCGCTGTTCCACCCCTCAGCTGTGTGCAACAAACTAGCCAGCAAGTTTCTCTTCTTCCAGGAGGAATTTCCCTGGCTGGAAAAGGGGAGGCTCACTCCCATTTTAATCCCTTTTCATGGAGTGATGCAAGCTGTAATAACTCCCTTGTGAGTGATGTCATGTCCAGACTCCTGTTTCCCAAGACAGGGTGTTACTGGGATGGATTTTCCTCACTGGATGTGAGGTAATCAGGGGTGCCCTGAGGTCAGCTCTGAGCACCACGTCCTCCTAAAAGCCACATTAATCAGTTGGAGCCTTTGGAATTCTGTCAAGTACAGATATCATGTCAAGCAGCTGCAAAAGCTGGGTAAAATATTAAGGCTGGGAGACTTGGGAAGGAGTGACAGGATAAGGGGGAATGGCTTCAAACTGACAGAGAACAGGCTTAGGGGGGATATTGGGAAGGACTTGCTCCCTGGGAGGGTGGGCAGGCCCTGGCACAGGGTGCCCAGAGCAGCTGTGGCTGCACCTGGATCCCTGGCAGTGTCCAAGGCCAGGTTGGATGGGGCTTGGAGCAGCCTGGGACAGTGGAAGGTGTCCCTGCCCATGGCAGGGGGTGGGATGAGATGAACTTTAAGGTCCTTTCCAACCCAAACCATTCTGAATTAACTATATTTAACTTATAGAATTAACTATAAGGAATTACTGGAAATCTCTCTTGAACAGCTGGGAAACTTTACAAACCACCCTGAATTTCCTTAAGTGCATTTGTGGGGAGGGGACAAGCCCACAGGGACACCAGCTCCAGGGAAATGCTGGGAATCCGACCCAGGTTCTTCCCTGTGTCCTGTGCACTGGAGTGGATAATAAGTTCACTGAAGCTGTTTGTTTCAGACAAAATGTTCCTTATCCAGTGAGTCGGCAACATCAGGCTGTTTCCATGTGGAGCTGGAAAGCTCGTCCACACAGGCTGGGAGAGGCCAAAGTGACAGACAGCTCTGAAGATGGTGCAGAAGGGAAAAAGAGTAAAAATAAAGAGGAATGGGAGTTCAGGGAAAAGTCCCAAATCAAACAAGCAACCAATCTGACAAATCCGTGTAGCGATTGACTTGCTCCCTTTGTCCTGTGTACTCTGGTGTGACCTTGGAAGGAAAACTGAGACTTCTTTTCTGCCTGCACTGTTCTGCTCTATTCTTCACCTTCAGCTCCGGGGCTGGAGTGCTCAGGCTTGTGGAAAGGGGAACTGTCCTCATGCTGTCGCCTCTGCTCCGCTCTGGGGCAGGACCTGGAGAGGGAGCAGCGCTCCCGAGGCAGCTGCTCCGGGGCCTGTGCTGCTGCACTTCTGAGCTGATAATTAATGAAACGCTCTGGGAGCGGTCTGCAAGGATGAGCTGCTGTTAATTAGCAATGCAGTTGTCACGTGATGTGCAGAGATCATGGAGAAGCTTCAGAAAGTCTGAGACTTAGTCCGGAAATGGTTCGGGGCTGTACTGGCAGCCACATTATTATGCTATTGTAAGTTTTTGTTACGTATCTTTAAATTTCTTTCAAAATTTTCTGGAAAAGATGTAATCCCATCCATTGGATCATCCAGAGCAGGTGAATAAAGGAATGGGGAGCCTTCACAGCCTTCTTTGCACCGTTCCTAAGTGTGGGAGCGCTGGCTGCAAAGTTCTCCGTTGCCGGTTTTGACTGGCTGAGGTAACAAACACATCCTGAGGAGCTGCTTTCCATGGAATCGCATGCCTAGGAGCAGACAGGCATTTATAGAGCTCCAGAAAAGACCAAAACTGCTGTGGGTTATTGCTGTCCCCAAATACCCTTCATTCACAGGACATTTGAGTCATCTTTGCAGTGGCAGAGCAGTGGTGAGTGTGACTGGAACCCCAGAAGCAAAGCACACACTGCTCATGTGGGAGCTGGCAGAAAGCTCTCCCAGGGCTCTGTGGACATCCCAGGATCCCATCCATGCACACATCCATGTCTCCATCTCTACGTATGTGTGTGTGCCTCCAGGGCTGCAGTCCTGTGCCTAATAAATCCCTGTGGCCCTATAAAACCCAATTACTAACGTGTTTAAAATAAAGGATGAATGTACATTTATAACCATGTGTAATATTTTATGTAACACTCTAGAACAGATGTCCAGGGAGCAGCAAAATTTTAATTAAGGTTTTATCGCTGCTTTTCCTAAGGAGTCCAGTCAAAGTCCCACTGAAAGACAGGAGTGAGACATTAAAAAAACCCCACACAGTGACAAATGTTTACATGTATTTCATAACTTACTCTGTAAAGGACATCTGTGGCTCATCTAGTGCAAAAAAAAAGCCAAGACTATCTGGTATGAAGCTTTATTCTACTTATGCTTCTGTAATGATCATGCAATGAGTAGTGTGGAAAAACCTTCAGTGTCCTGGATTTCTTTTTGTGTTTATCACATGATTTACCAGCACTTTATAAAGAGGCAGAAATGTGTTTGATCTCTGGGTTGATGCATTTTTAAGGGGTTCTCTCAGCAACTCCAGCTCTGCTGGCAGAGGGCCTTGCAAGTTCTACTGAATTTACACCACCTTTGGGCACAAATAAACCTCATGCCTGGTTTGCAAGGAGGGACTTGAAGGAAAAAGTGTTTGGGGAGCTGCCCACTGTCCCTAAGTGGACACCACAGTGGCCTTCTTGCTCCTGGGAGCTGCCTGAGTCAGGTCAGAGGTGGGAGACGGCGGACTCCTCTTGCGTGTGGGAAAGGAGGTTTTCCTGAGTTCCAAGGCATTACTGAGCTGGTCCTAAAGGCCGGAACAGTGCTGCTGGAGGGCATGCTTGGGGTCTTTTCTGCCTAGCAGGTTATCTCCAGACCCCTGACACCTTTCCCCCACTCCATGCTCAGTCTGGGAGCTCTCCTGGTTCCCTGTGGCTGGGGAAGCCCTGAAGAACTGGGCTGGAGGCAGGACAAAGAGAAAGAGGGGCAACCAGCCTGTTCCCACGTGCCTTTCCCTTGCATGCTGAAGCAGATCCAGACTGCCTGCGAGCCATGCTCCCCAGGAGAGCCATCCGCATGCTCCAAGTGGAGTGGGAGAGCACAGGAATCATTTATTTGCTGCCCTGCCTGCTCTGTTATATTTAAGTGTTATTAACTATGATTAAGTGCACGATCAGGAGACAGAGCTGCTTTCATGAATTGCATTTAATATTCAGAAAGGCTGCTGTGATGGTGCTGGAACATCACTGTGTGAGTGATGGGATGGAAATCAATTAACAGGTGGAAAAACAGGCTGGTACAAGAAAAACTCTCTGAAAAGGGCACCCACTTCTTCCTTGGGATCTTACTCATGAGACAACAAAAGGGAACCCACACAGATGAAGGCTGAACCATTCATTTGGAAGTTTTTAATTTCTTCCCTAAGGGAAGCTAAAGAATATTTTTAAAGTGCCTACAGTGTTATAAATCCTCCTATTTTGGTCTCAAGCATTTGTTTTTATAGTACGTCTTACATGTTAGATGCTGATTTCCCAGGATGGCTGCACCTCAGATCCTGGTGGGGCTCAGGGAGGGCATCCGTGGTGTGGCCCTTTCCAGTGAGATGGACGATCTTTTCTGCAAAATGTAGTTTTTCAGGGGGACCTAAAGCCTTTCTCCATTATTTTTTCTTTTCTGGCTCCTGTGTTTGCACTTGTTCTCTGAATTGGGCTGTTCATGAAGAAAGCAACTTCTAGACCTGCCCACAACTGGCTTTCTTTCCAAACTCTTCTCCACTGCTTTTCCTCGGTGCTAACCTGGCAAGTTAAGTTTCTGAGGCTCTTTCCTAACTACAAAGAAGGTGACAAACACCTCCTGGGACGCTCTGGGTGTCGCCCTTCCAGACCACTTCCCTCTTTTCATAATATTTTTATTGCTGCTTCTTTTCTTTAGCACGTGTCCTGCTCTGAGAGCTGCAGCCACTCTTGGCTGGTGTGGTTTGTGCACCTGGAAATCACCTGGAAATCGGCCCTGTGGCACGTTTGCAGGCAGTTTGTCACTTCCAAGGCACACGCGGGACGCTGTGCACACCTTGCAGTCAGTTCAGACAGAAATCATGAAGTTTGGTCTGGGTTTCCCAGGCATCTCAGCAGGTTATCTGGGAAAACTGTTGTCTTTCAGGCAGAGTTATCAGAGCTGACAATGTGTCAACAGTGAGTGACATCAGGCATCATGAGGACACGGGGATGCCACATCCCTGAGGAGCAGCTGTGTCCTGTGACGGAATCGTTGGTGCTGACGTTGGGAGAGAGAGAGAGAGGTTTGTAATTCCTCTGGCAGAAACAGGCCACGTTCACTCAGCAGGAAAAAGGGTGGCATTTCCCCATCCCTAGAAACGTGAGTGCTTGGAGGAAAGTGCATCCAGCTGGATCTGCACACGAGAGAGGCTGCGGGGGAGTGCTGGGGATCCACGGCAAAGCCCCCGCTTCCTCTGTGCACTCGTTCCTGCCTCTCCCCTCCGGAGCCCTGCTGCTCCTTCCCCTCCCAGCACCAGGGATGGCTCCCAGACATTTGTGTGGCCACAACTTCCCAAGTGCACGGCACTTAACAAAGCAAGAGGGGAAATACTAAAAAATAAATGGGCGGCAGATGGCCTGATAGGACAAAGGCGAGTCTGAGGATCAACCAGACCATAATAAAAGCTGTCGTTGCAGGTTGTCATCGCTGGTGAGTTATTTATTAGCTCTAAACAGTGTTCCCCTCAGACACCAAATGTCAAATGTTTTAATATGTAGGACCCAAATCTTCCCCTTCCAGCTGCTCCCGTTTCGTCCTGCCAGCTGTACCATCTCATCTTCCAAGACCTGCCAAGGAGCCCGGCATTAACATACCTTATTATGCACATTATTTTGCCAACAGAGGCCAGATGAGGCCAAATCATTCTGATAATAAGCCCTGCTGTCATTAAATGCTATTATGCATGCTACTGTTGATGCCCAAACCTTCACAGAATATTAATAAGGGCATGCTTGGCATTTGCTGCAAGGATTCTGGAGTGGATGAGTTTGGCATTTTTTGGACCTGTCCACGGTCTGAAGGGATCTGTGGCTGCACAAGTCCCCTCTGTAACTCGGGGGGAAAAGATGAGGTGCCTGGCACACAAAATATTTCCAATGCTCAGAAGATTTCTTTCTCCTTTAAAAAGGAATCATGGTTTGGGGGTTTGATTTGGATCCTTAGGAGGAAAGAAAGGAAGGAAAAAGGAGGGAACTGCATGAGGACGATGCAAATAGTTCATTCTCATTTTTTGAAAACCTGTTTTAAGGTCAATTTGAAATGAAAATGTCATTGTGAAATGAGGAACGGAAAATGCCAGTGTGAAAATAGCAGCTGAAACATTTCAAATTCTCAGAATGCTTTTTCCTTTTTTTTTTTTTTTCCTTTCACTGAAGCAATGTATGATATTTTGACCTGAAGCTGTGACTAACTTTGGCTAACCTAGAACTACATTTTGTGGTGATTTTATTGCTTGGGAAAAAAATAGACTCCTGCTTTAAGTGTTCTGGCTTTTGAGGAGGAGGTATTTATGTTATAAAGTTCTTTTGACTGAAAGTTTCAGCTGTTATTGGAATCTTCTGATTTCTTTTCTGAAGGTATTTATATTTCTAAAATACAATTGTTTTTCCTTTTCCTGCCCATTTTCTGCAAGTATTTGGACAGTTTTTATTTCAACATGATTTCAACAGGGTAGTAACACTTAAAAATGGGGTGGGGGGGAAGTGCCACAAGCTCTCCATTATAATATGACCATAAATTCAAGCCTTATTTCAGTTATGGGTGGCCACTTCTGATACCTAAAGGTTAAAGCCTCCCTGGCAGTGATTAACTAGTCAGGATCTCAGCCAGATTTCAGTACTTGAGCAGTCACTACTGTGGAAAATAACTTGAAATCTTTCCCCTGACCCTTTTGTCAAGCTGTCACTGTCAGTGATTGATTTCAGCTCGTGCAGAGCCCGGGGCTGTCTCCGAGCTGGAATTGTGACCTAATGTGCAGCGCCGGACAAGTCAAGGTATATCTCTGCATTTCATGGTCTCCTTTACACCCAAAGGGCACAGGGGATTGGACAGAACTCACAGGGATGTAGGGCTGAGATGCAGAGGGGCTTTTAAGAGTCTCAGTGAGTTAGAGAATTCTTCTTACCTTAATTCAGAATTAGCCAGAAAGATCAGAGCAGAGCAGAGCAGAGCAGCCCTTGGAGATGGCAGCGTTGCACAGGCGTCAGTCTGGTGCAAAGCAGAGTTCTTTTTGTTAATCCGGTCCTTCTGCTCAAAGAGAAAATTTGGGTGTTAGCACTTTTGGGACCTTTTTTGCAGAAGCTGAGCTGATGGCATCAGGCTTGTGTCACGTGGTGGAAAAAAGCAGGGTAAGGATTTTTACTTCAGCTAGCCTGCAGTCTAAAAAAATCCCACCAGAAAGCAGGCACCTGCATTTTTTCAACAGAGAAATGGTTATAGATTAGAACATACCTTTAAAAAAAACCCAGCAACCTCTTAGATAACATTTTCTGTCACCGAACAGAAAGAAACGCAGAGCACAGGCCTGAAATCAGAGTCAGAAGGAAGGACCAAAGTATTTTTAGATTGTCTGGGTTCCCAGCCTAAGTGAGGGAATGACTTTAATCAAATTTAGCCAAGCCCCAGCCATTCTCTCTGTGGTTGGTTTCAGCTGCACATGTCCCATCTTGGAGCAGCCCTTCCCAATTGCACACAGGCAGCTTTGTTTGCAGCCTGGGAAGGATCTAATGGTCTCCACTGGAGGGAAGGGAGAGCAAAGGAAGGCATTTTCCTCTGAGCGATCCTTGCCTACAGAGGAAGCTTTATAACTTCACAAGCGAGGGTACAATATGTTCAACATATGTCAGTCTTTCCTCCCAGCAAGAGAGATGAATCACCTGTTTTCTCTAGAAGGGAGGTGTTTAAATCCTCTCTGTTCATGAGGAAGAGAGAGCAGCTTTCTCATTGTGATGCAGATTAATAACAATCCCAGCAAGGAGTGTAGCCCGTGCAGTTGATGCTTCACCACTGCTGCTGGCAGAAGGGATCTTGAGGAAAGGCCTGTTTTCCATGAATAATGCAAATTGTTTGCAGTTCCAGTAATTCAAGGCCCAGGGTAGGAAGTTTGCTTCATTCTGCATGGGGTCACACTTCCTCCCCACGGGCACTGATGGTGTGGCTGGGAGCCCACTGCAGGCTCCAGAGGAACCGTGTCACCTGGGGGGAGCAATCTGGCTGATAAATGGATGAAATTTGGGTCTGGGGAGGGGTGAGACAAGCAACACATCCCCCAGGGAAGGGGGCTTTAAAAAACTCCTACAGCAAAACATGCACGTGTGGACTTCAGTCCCTCCCTGCTCAAGAAAGCATTTCAATCCAGTGTAATAGCAACAACTCATGGGCTTAAGTGCTTGCTAAAAGCCAAGTTTCTGTCAGGAACTCCCCAGAATAAGTGTGGTTTGCACATCAGGCTGCAGAGCTAAGGAAAACATTGCTGTGTAACCTCAAGAAGAGCTATGGAGGCTCCACTGTAAATCTGATACTTGCAATTATTTCCATGATGGCAACACCCACCAGCCTTGGCTGGAACTTATTTGTGCTGGGGGTGCTGCAAAAGGGGTAAATAAATGCTTCTTCCTCCAGAGAATTCGTGAGATAAGTGTGTGACAAGGCAGTGAAGGGCAGAGGGAGCCCAAGGACACCTGAAATGATTTGTCAGGTGGAGGGTTTCCTTCTTTAGGCCACTTGTTGATTCTTACAAATTGCAGCTCTTCCAGCTGGCTCTGTGATAGAGTCAGGAAGGCCCCCAAGCTCATTTTACTGTTTGCTTTGAACCAGCTTCTTTTAAAATTGTCATAGAAAGGGGGAACATAATTCTTCTCCTGCCTGGCAGGAGCAGAGAGAAACATTACTTCGAAAAGGCCGAATAGTTTAAACTGGTTTTGCAACCAGCTTTTCTTGGTGTGTGAATTGGTCGCTCACACGAGGGGAAGCGTCCTGCTTGCACCAAGGTGAACACACAACCCAAGGCAGGTCAGGCTCCCTCAGAGAGCGAGGCTGTCCTTCATTTCTGTGTGAACAGGGAGTAAAAACTATCCAAAAGAGCACCCTGGGTACTCAATATCACAGTTTGCTTCTGGTCACGGGGCAGGGCAAGAACTGGGAGTGGACCACAAAAGGGAAGTTGTTGCTCTAAACTCAGATTGAACTGAAATAGTTCAACAAGTGAAAATTAGTGAAGTATCCTGGGAATAAAAATGTGGAAGGATTTATCTGGGAAGCAAGTCATTAGAGCAAACTTCAAAGAAAGCCCGTGCTTTGTGATTTGAAGTGTGTCCTATACTCTCCAACCCTCTGATCCCTGGAAGCAGAGATGCTTTCTGGGGCAGGAGCATATTTTCCCACCCCTGTTCTGTGCATGCCTTCCCCACACACCGTTGGACAGGCAAGGTGAGCTCCTAGAGAACCCCCGTGGGCGGATGTACAGCTGCCCTGCTGCCTCATCCCAGAAACATCCCCGTGCTGGGTGCTGGGACAGTCCTTCCCTCCACACTGCTTTCAAATACTAAAAGTTTTTCCTCTTGCCCTCATACTTTCGTTCATTTAATGATTGATTAGTCAAGGCCTAAGCGTTGATTAGACTGAAAGCTTTCCTCAACTCTCCAAGTATTTCACTGTGCTCAGAAAAAAGGGAAGATAGACCCCACTGGTCAATCAAAACCAAGCTCCTGCTGGTGCCTTTTAGCCATCTGCAGCACATCCTGTTCGTGTCAGCAACTTGAAACATCTACTACTCATTTTAATCCTTTGTAAAACATGCAGGGGAGTATGGTGTTCATAATGCATGACCCAGATCGTTAAAGTGTTAGGAATTCTGTTCCAATAGCTCTGAGATCTTAGAAAATCCATTTGCTACAGGCAGAAGAAAATAAATCTTTCCCCTGAGTAATTCCATCGTGTCCCTCTGCTTGTCACTGGGACACTCCCCACACTGCTTTGGCCTGAATGCTGGAGGTGGCAGATTTCTCACAGCACTTTGAATCCTGTTTTAAAAAGTCCAGAAATATTCCAGAAACACGCGAAGTAAATATTCTAGCTCGTGTCAGGATCGTTTGGAAGATTATTCTTTTTTAAAAAAATATTTCTTTTTTGAAGTTGAAAAGTTTAATGGCAGCCCCAAGCACAAGACTTGTGGCAAACCCCGAGGCTGGGACTGTTCTGCCTTTGGGTCTCAGACAGCCTGGTTTATACACACCCTGTTTTCCTTTCACCACGGTGGAGAGTTAAGGTTATGCAAGTCTGCTTTGGAATCAAATAAAACATTTTGCTTTTGCAGCCTGACAGTTTGTGAGCGTTGAGGTAAATGCACAGGCAGCACTTCAGATTAATACCTTTATTATCAGCTGGGATATTTAACCTGCCCGTGGCCCCACTGCTGCCCCAGCCACCTCCGAGCCCACAGTGGAGAAGGAGGGAATTTAGGTTGCCTAAAGATCTTCTTCAAGATTAATTTTGAGTCCATCTGTGTAGCACAGTCAACATGATCTCAATCCTGTATTACCAGAGGAATCTCAGATACATTAATTTAAAGCTGGGCTGTTTGTTTAAAAAGCCACAGATTGACTTTTCAGACTTCTTCAATCCTATTTCCTCTTCATGTAAAATTCATGGCAGGATATTTTAAAACTCTGCTTTGTACCCAGGTGTGTGATTCTCGTGCATTTCAATGTATAGGGGGTATTTTTCTGTACGGAAAATCAACTGAGTTGCCTACAGAAAGTTTCCAGGTTTAACATCTACCCTTGCTGTCTGTGGAGGTAACACAGCGGGAACGGAATATCCTGGGATGCATTACAGGGATGTGTAATGTCTTAAGTCCTGACTGGGAGAGGACTGGTGCTGGTTGCAGAGTCAGGCTCCTGGCAGGCAAAGGGTGTAACACAGAAACCACAAGCTCAGAAATTCTCCAGGAGTTATCTGGATTTACTGCACTGCATTTGCTCGAACTGATAAAGGGCTCCATTTGCAAACCTGGCTTTAAGTGTCAAAATCTTCTGTGTCTACTGATTCACTCCATGTGTACACACCAACATTTTATGGAGTTGTAGCTTCTCCTGCTTGCTGTAAATCTCTTCAGAAGGGATCGAGTTATGCACACTGAGAATTCACAAAGCATGTTGAAATGTTGGCCCCGCTAAAATGAGCGGGAGTCTTGCCTTTGGCTTCTGTAAGTCCAAGATTTTACCCACAAAGTATAAAGAGCAAGAGGATTTCTCTGGGCTTTAAAGTGGTTTTCTTTTCCTTACTGGCATTCAGAGTTATACAGCACTTGTTGATTTTTTTCTTTTTTTAAACCTGATTTTGCCTGGCATCGACAGCAAGCAAAGGCAGTGCTCTGAAGTGTGTTCTCTAAAGAGAACCGAGTGCCTCATCTACTAATGAACTGTAATTATCCTTTTCTTCAATAGAAATGGCACTTAGCCCTGAGCCTCGTGGGCTGCTGATTCAGAGAAAAAACATGTTCTGGGTAAGTTTTGTACATTAGTACATGCACAGCAATACCTATACATGCACACAGACCAGCAAAAATGGCTCTCCTGTGCCTATCAGCTCATTTATCTGACTTGTAGGGTAGCAGAACAAAAATAAAGTAGAACTCATGGTAATTTGGCTTTACCACAAATTCCTGCCAGTCTGCTCATTGTGTATTTTTGTCCATTTCCCCCTGTTTTCTGTGGCTTGAAAATTCTTAGCATAGCCCTCACTTTGGGAAGACATTGATGTAAGTCCTCAGTCACTAGATTAGACATCTTTGTCATATGTGTACAGCTAACAAACATCCAGGAATATCACCCAACCAATTCCTACATCGTGCTCATCCTGAATTCCTGTTACATGTCTAGATAATTTCATTTACTCGAGGAATAATCTTCAACAGAAATTCAACTGAATTATTGCACAATCTGGGTACAAAAGTCTCTGCCTCAAGTTGGACTTGCAGATTGAATTAGCTGGTTTGTCTTGGAGGAGAGGCTAAAATAAGGTCGGATCTCCATTGTGTGGAGCTCAGGAATGCACTGGCTCCGTTGTGGTGGTGGAGGAAAGCTCTGCAAGCTCTCCAAGGTCTCTGGTTCCCTTGGACGTGCCCAGTTTCCCTGAGTGTACACTGGAGAAAGTCATCACTTCCTTTTGGGGAGTCCTGCCCTTTCCTGTTTCAGATGCCCACATTCCAATAAATCCCTTGTTCTGCCGCTCAGAATCCCTGGCTGCCAATCCAGATAGGAGCCCTGCAGTCACAGCCAGATTCCTTTTGTTGCCAGTCCATCTGTGCCTATTGCACAGGACCAAAATGAGTATTTCCAAGACCAAAAGCAGCCTCAGGAGGATTTTTTTTTTAAGCAGTGGCACTACATGCTCCTTTGTGCAGCTCCCCACATAGAGCTCTCTCTAGTCCTCATTCCTCATAAAACATTACAAGGCAGGGATGATCTGGATGGATTTTGGAGAAGGTTTTTATCTACTTCAGACCCTTTGTGAGAGTGATGGCAGAGAGGCCTTGCTGTGCCAGTGAAGATGAGTCCTTTTTCCTCCCTGTGGGAGAACGGTTTCTGTAACAGAAGGACACACATCCACAAAAAAAGTGATGTGCTTCCTATTTTATTCTCTTTGTCCTCAAATTAACTCTCACAGAGAGGCCTCAAGTACTTTAAAGGCCAGCCAGGCAGGGCTGTGACTTCCCCAGGCTGTGTGCTCTGAAATTGGAGTCACTATTCATTTTCTTGTGATCAGCCCAGCCTAAAGGGGGACTTCATTGCTCATTAGTCCTTAAAATAACCCTCTTTATTTGTAGTCCCTTTGCCTGCAGAGATCATTTGGGCCATATGCAGCCTGTTTGGTTTGAAGTTTCCATTTTGTTTTTAAGAACAAGAGGTCTCACATGCCTAAAACCACCTCTTTCCCCTCCCTGCTCTCATTAAACCAACTGACAATTGACATGTTTAACTTTGTCAATGTTGTTTTTTTTTTAAATCCTAAAGTTCATGGCAGGTTTATGTGTGGAAAGACTCTCCTTTCCTCAGAGAGCCAGCTGGACCAAAGCCATATCAAAAACTTCCTGTAAGGAAGACATAACTAGAAAGGAGAGAGGAATTTTTTGGTGCCCCTTTCTGCATTAAAAGCAGCCCTGCAGCTGAGCTGGGCTCTGCAATGTCACAGCTGTCACGGGCTAGAAAGCACTTCCACAGGGACATTTCTGCAGGCATACAGAGCTGGATGCAGAGCAGGGATGTGGATGGGGAGCAGGAGGCAACCGGGAGTTCCGTGTCCTCCACCACATCACGCGGTGGAGAGCGCACATGGGACGCTCAGACCCTTCTATTCAGTAAATCCCCCTCTCACACCCTTCCTCTCCTGGGGGAATGTCTGACAGTGATCCGCTGAACTGAGGATGTGAGGCTGGATTCCATCCCTGCTCCGAACACTGCCTGATGTGCAGCTGCATCCTTCCACCAGGCACTTGTGCTGTGTGCAAGGTTGCTCCAGATTCCATTGGCGTCAGGGGGAGACTTTCCAGCAGCGTCTATGAGGTTTTAATCAGCCCCAGGGTGAACAGCAGAACTCGTGGCCTGAGGGTGCTGCAGTGCTGTTGTGTCTGCACAGGAAAGCATACCCCGTGTCCTTCCTTCAGTGAGTAACTCCTGCAGAACAGGGACAGAGGAGGCCTCAGCTTTGTGCAGGACATCTACGCACCGTGTTCTGTGCATCAGCTGGGTCCTAAAGCACAGTCCTGCCTGAAGCGTGACACTGGGTTCCAGCCAGCCAGGCACAGAACAAATCCTTCCTCTGAATGACCTCCTCAGCCTGGTATTTGAATCACGCCAGGAAAAAAAAAAGAAGCCAGTTAAAATTTGCGGGGGGAAAAGGAAAATAATGATGTAATGCAAGTGCTGAGTAGGCTGCTCCTCCCTGAGTTCTCATCGCAGGTGTCAGCACACACAGCAAGGCCAGGAGTGTCTGTGTGCTGCACGTGCTGCAGGAGCTGGCTTGGCAAAACCAGCAGCACACGGACACTCCGATTTCCTTGGCTGCCCCTCCAGTGACTGGAGCTCAACACCTGATTGTGGCCGTTCCAGATTTAGGGTGTCTTTGTTCCACGGTGCTCCCCGTCACGGCCCAGTTCGGACCTCGGTGTGTAGGCTCTCTGGGTGGGATCTGCGCTCCTCCAGCAGAGAGCTGGGCTCACCCTGACTCACTTTATGAGCCTCGCTGCTTGTGAACAACAAACGTGGTGGAATCTCAGCTTTCTTGGCCGCTTTAAAGGGGTGATGTCCTGCTGGGCAGCAGAATCCCAGCAACTTTGGGATGAAGCCAGATACACAGTGTGCTCTCAGCTGTGGTCACAGCTGATACCACCTTCCCTAGGATGGGATTTATTCACCCACACTGGGTACAAAGCCCTCTGGAAGAATCCACTGCGAACAGCTCCCAAGGCTCAAAGATAATGACAGCATGGAGCTCCTTGTCTCTGCCACAGCAAAGAAAGGTCCAAGGTGCAGGTCTGTGGCCTCTGGAGAGACCCAGAGGTGTTGAAGGCTGTGGTGGCAACTACAGAGCCCTTGCTGGCAGGTGAAGAGCAGGGAGAGTCCTGTGGTGACCAGGGACACCGCGGTGCTGAAAGCGCCGATTTTGGGCAGGCCAGGATTACCGCAGGACTTAAAGATCCCAGCTCCTTCAGATTGCATCAGGCTGGAATTTAGCAAACAAACAGGATAGGTCAGAACATGTACACTTGCAAGGTATTAAGTGGTATCTTCATTGCAGGACTTGGCTTTGCCTTTCCTTGGCATCAAAGCTTTGTTTTATGGGGCTTCAAGGCACGGGTGTGGGTTCTTGAAAGCCCAGCTTCTCTGAGATTTGAAATGTTAAAAATCTTCCAGTCAGTTCCTCCAGTCCATGAAGCATTCCTTTTTCCCTTTTTTTCTTGCTTACATCTGGCTGAGCAGGGGGTAAATTTCCACGTCAAGGCTCCACAAGGCCTGCCATTCCATGGCTGTGGAGGTGGACAAATGCAGGATCAGTGCCAGCCCAACACAGCCTCAGTGTTGGGGACAGGGGACAGCACTGCTGGCAGGGGACTGCTGAAAGGCTGCAGGTTTTAGGGGCAAAAAAGGTGGAGATGTTTGAACACTTTGTGATTCAGGCATTGTTGCATAAAAAAGAGCAAGTGGAGAGCTAGACACTGAGGCAAAAAATCCCGTTCCTTTTATTTCTGTTCACAGAGGAGCAAAGGGAATGGGTTTGCCTTGTTTCTACAGCAGCATGCCCAGCTCCAGAGCAGGGCAGGGGACCTGGAGGCCCCAAAGCAAGAAGGAATGTGTGAGGTGCAGCAAAGATTTCCCTCACAGGCCTCTGGCCAGGACCTGCTGGGAGAATCTGTGGTGGTTTGCCCTGGACTCTGGTGGGAGTTTCAGTCACTGAGCTGTACAAACCAGTGAAGTTCAGCTCAGCCTCAAGTAGCTGGCTTTCAGCTCGCTGACATTTTGTGGTGATACCATTTCTCCTCCAGACCAGCTTCCAGGATTGCATTACTGGTGCTGCCGGAAATATTATTTTCCCCAGAAGTCACAGCAGGGATCAGAGCGGAATTCTTAGCATCCGAACCAAGATCCTCAGTCAAATCCACCCCTTTAAAAATCCCACTATATCTCATCTTTTCATGCACCAGAAGTTTTCAAGCAAAAGTAGTTATTGTGGGTGTGAATCTGTTCCTTCCTGTTAGCTGGAGTCACCATTGAGGCAATCTATTGTCTCTGATAGGTGGAAATTATGTCAAAACTACCCAAAAGCTCTTCTCCCTCTGTCTGGAAGAACCTGAATTAAAAATCTGTTTGGATGTCTGAACGGTGCATCCCCAGCAATTTCTTTTTTTTTTTTTCTGATGGGAGAGCACCGATTCAAATTTGGAGTTCCTTATACATAGGGGAAAGCACTTTTTGGCTTATTTTGAAACCCACAACTTCTCAGCATTTCCCACTTCAGCTTGCAACCAATTTACAGCTGGAAGGGCTGAGGGCTAAAACACAGGTAATTCAACAAGCAATTAAAACTAACTCAATTCTGCATGCAGACCACTCTCAAAAGTGGTTACTGGGGCTCCACTGAGCAGTGCATGTAGATTTTTATGCCCAGGGGAACATCACTGAGGTAATTGCCTTTCCATTTAGAATAAATATGTTTTATTCTTTGCTGCTTAACTTGGTGTTTTTAAAAGAACCATCCCCATTAACATGAAAAAAGAGACAGTGCTCTCCAGGCAAAAAAAGCCTGAAAGTACTTGTTAAACAAACAGAGCATCTGCCATGAACATTAACTGCTTTGTAGCTGATTTTTGTGGGTTTTTTTCCCAGTCTAAGCGGAGTTCATCTGTGTAATTTCAGGACTCTGTGCAAACTCAAGCACCTGACAGTATAAGAATAAATACCTAATTTTTCATTCACCTATTTTTCATTTCACTTATTTTAAGCTCCTCTTCACAATTTTCCACCTAGAGCATCATTCACAACCGTGACTAACACTAAATCGTTTTTGTTGCCTGCATATGTTGCATATTTTACAGCTTGTGGGGAGTTTTAAGTCATTCATAATATTGGTTTGATTTGAATCAAATATTTCTGAATGTGCACATTCAAGTAACCTTTCGCTTCCGATTATTGAAAGAAATACCTCCATGTTACCAGGCATCCCCTCCCAAAATGAAAACATGGATACAAAGGGATGGATTATGGGATGCAAAGGGAAGGAAGGAAGGAAGGGGAAGGCTTGGTGTCTCTAAAAGGAGAAGAGCAGAAAGATGGAAAGAATTCAAAGGGAAGGCAGTAAAAACCGCACCAGATACAGCTTGACTTAGTACTGGGGATACACCAGAATCTCCTGTGGGGATATTTTTGGTCTGAGAGCTGGCTGGAAGAGGCCTGAACACTGTGAGCAAAGAAACTGGCTTTTGCTGTAAGATTTCTACTGGATTCAGTGACACAGAGCTTTGTCTGTTGTTTGCAAACAAACAGGTTTCCCCACAGATCCCCAGTTCCACCATCAGTTTCTCCTCCTCTGATTGTTGCTGATGGCTCAGCTCAGAAGGGCTAAGGAAATACGGAGCAAATTCCCCTCTTGCTGTGGGAAATTCCATGGGCTCACTGAGGACAGGGCTGCAAGTGTCCTCAACAGATCCATCTCACAGCTTAATGCAAGGTCAGTTGGGCTTAACCCCCCTGACAGATGTTACTCCAACTTGTTCTCAAAAACATTCCCTGCTGGAGCTTCCATGGTTTTTCAAGGCAAGCTGATCCAGAGCTTTGCCCAAAGCTCATTAGGAAACTTGCCTCCCAATTAACCTAGACCTTCCCGTGAGGGCATTAATGCTTCCTCTGTGCCCTCAGCACATGAAAGAGCAGCCACCTTTTATGCATTTGAAGATTACTGGCATTTTTTTCCCTTCATTTCTCCTTTCTTTAGCCTGAACACTTCCATTCCCTTCATTGTTTCCCCACAGGTCTTGTTTTTTAGACCCAGTTCTCTTTGAAATAGTCTCCACCTCACATCCTTCTTGGAGAACAGTCCCTAAACCTAGACAGAGCAGACCAGCCAACATCATCACAACTTGACCCAGCAGCGTGAAATGATTATTTTTGTTGGTCTTAACTCACGGTGGTCCTGCCTGCACCTCTCACCAGTGGGTGCTTCCTTCTCAGCAGTTGGTCATTACCGATCCAAGTTCATGCTGCAGTCTCTAAACCACCCAAACTTTTCCTGCAAAACCACTCTGCAGGTGGTTGTTCTGCCCAGTGTTTGTGGGGACAGCTTAGGGCAGTCTCCCAGGCTGACAGTGAATGACTGAGAAGTGTTATCTTACCATCTTCCTCTTCCTCTATTTTCGGAGCTGTGGGCAGCTGACAAGGCCTCTGGCTGAGCCCTGGCCTGGAGTTAAGGTGACTGAACAGGACGTGGGAAACTACTGGCCCTGAGAGATAAGGACAGATAAGGTGAGGGAAGTTACAGATAAGGGCTGGATTCTGCAGGTGGCTAAGGAGGTGTTAAGTGAGCAGCGGCCAGAAGTCACAGATAACTGGAGAGAAGCCCTCGGAGAGTAGGACCCTGCAAGGGCAATGCACAGGTTGCCACATCCAGGAACACCAGGTAAGGACAATATTACCCCGGGACCGGTGTCAGAAACACCAGATTTGGTGCAGAGCTGGCAAAGCTGGGCCATGTGAAGAAAAAGTAATTAGGGGTGGGTGGAGAAATGGGGGAGGAAGAAAGTGCAGCACAGGAAAATGAAGGATTTATAGATGGGGGAAAAGGAGGATAAAGAACTGCATGCCAGGCAGTCCTGAGCTTGGTTACAGCTCATGCGGGGCAGTGTCCCAAACCTGCTGCCCTCATCATACCACAGAAGCCCAGCCTGCCTCCGTGGCCAGGAGGATGGGGAGAAGGAGGCCTGCCTCTCCTGGGGAATCCAGGGAACATGCAAAGACAGGTCAAGCACCCTGGTGTCATAGGGTCCATGCCCGTGCCGAATCTGGTGGCATCACCAATCTTCCCAAGGGCTTCCCAGCACTCCTGCAGAGCTTTTATTCTGAACTGGATCAGTTGTCTGAGCCTGTTTACAGCATGGCTCCACATACCCAGTGCGCTGCTGCTCAGGAGTGGGAATTAGAGGCCAGGAGAGGCATTTATTTAAGGCAGTGTTGTCACTAAAGCCTCCATTCCATCAGACCTTGGCTCGAGAATACAAGAAAATGATTTTATGCTGTTGCCTTGTCCTAGCCAAGATTCAGACCCTTCTGAGTGAAAAGTTATGTGTTCCTGCCTCTCATTTCCTCTCTCTCCTTTTATTCAGACATTTATTTATCATCCAAAACCAGAAACCTGGGGATTAATTTATTCTTTACAGAACGTAAAGAAATGTGGGGTTTTTTTTTTAATTTCCAGATCTTCCACGCGACAGGGAAGACATATTTGTCAGCTACTAATTTTTCCCCATTCTATTTATATTTGCATTCTTTCTTTCTGTGATAGCTACTTCACTTCACCCTCTGACATTTTATTAGACAAAAATGGGAAACTCTGGCCCCACTGACGTCAAGAGGAATTCGGGTATCGATTTCCCTGAAAAAGCAATTTCAAGCAGTGACCTGGCAGCCTGCACAAACCTGTGCCCAGGCCGTCTGCATGCAGAGGGCCATCACCCTCACCACACAGCACTTTCATTTTCCTCTTATCCAGCTCTAGATCCCTCTCAGAAATACTCAGAAGAATCAGTAACAGACTGGAAAGATGTGAGTCTTGATATTAACTATCTGCTTTTATAGTTTCTCTGATGTTGGCTTCAGTTACCCATAACTGGGGGTCGCGCTTGGCTGCCAAGTCACTGAGCAACTTCCTCTGTTTAAACAGAATATATAAGCCCTACTCTTTTCCAGAGTTCATGACTCTTTTGTAAAGTGTTTTATGATACAGTTGTTATAGAATCCACCGTCACAGTAACAGCTCCAGACAAGGCCTCACTGTGGGCCTGGCTTCGGGCCCAGTTCACTGAATGGAGGTTTTTCCATCGCTATCAGTGGATGAATACATCAAATTGCACCACACACCCCAGTGCAATAACAGCACCACGTTGGAGGTGGCACTGGGAGGGACATGTCTAGTCACTGCTTTTTCCAGGGAAAAATCAGAGTTTGTGAATCCAGCCCCGTGCAGGGGGCCCTCAAGGCCCGTGTGCCTCTGAGGCCCTTCGGACGCGCTTCGACTGCTTTTTCAGTCTTAGCAGTGGTGCTCAGCCCACGAGCTCAGGCAAGGGCCCTGTGTAGCCATGAACTCACATAAACCTCCCAAACATCTATTCTTTCCCTTACAGCCATCATTTCCAGAGAGTCTGTCTGTGTGAGATTTAATACTGACCGCCCAGTATTGAAAGGTGGAGCAGGCCATGGCGTGTGATCCATCCTTTTATCACAGTGTTGGGTCAGGCCAGCTCAGTAAGTTGTGGCCTTGCAGTAAATGGTAAATGGTCTCCACAGGGCTCTGAGCTGCAGCTTCTTCTGCACTTCGGGGTGAGCATGGGCACAGGTTTCCCCCAAATGAAGTGGAAGTGTTTGGGAGATGGTGCCACTGGAGCCAGTGAAGGAAAAAGGTAAATCAGTACGTTGTATCGCATGTAATGGTGTCACATTAAAATCATAATTCTCTGTGAGGGATGCTGTAAATCAGCTTTTGGATGTCCTATTTTTAAATCTCACAGAATACATTAATCACCAGAGGAAAGCATAATCCTGGCCTTTGGTATTTGAGGTGACTTAGCTGTTTTGTGACTGGATGAATCGGGGTACATTCCCAGTGCTCCTGTCCCTGCAGTTCAGGCCGAACACCTCGAGGCCCTCAGATGGGACTTTTACTGCACTGTAAAGATCATGGTTTGTAGGAAAAAATGTTAATACGTCCTCATACAGGCAGAGCTGCTGATCCCATTCCTTTAGATTCCAATTCATCCTTTGTAGCCTGATTCCAAGGAGTGACCAATGCCAGATGCTGCAGAACAAGGACTGGACAATTTTAGAGCATTTTGGATAGAAGGAAATCTTTTTCCCAGCATTAGTTTGAAGCAGCACTTGGCCCCAGTTCTGAAGCGTGTGGGGGAAGAGAAGGGGCGAGGCTGCACTTTAATTCCCCTTAATGTAGATTTGAAATGGTGGGTTTTGTTTCCCGTACAAATGCGGAGTTATTTCCTCTCCTATTAAACATCATCAGGGAAAATATTGTTGTGAATCAAAGGTTTTAGAACACTAAAGCGACAAAAAAATCTCTCTGGTGACTGGTAGGGCTCATCTAATGCTGAGTGCCCAGTTCCCCTGGTCATCTGCTTTCCTAAAGCTGCCCTGAGTGCTCCTCCTATGGAAGTATCTGGTTTTCCAGCAGTAACTGTTATTCCCTGGGCCTGAGGGACTTTAGCAAATTACTTCAATTGCTCTATTTTATTTGCTATGGTTCTGTTTTTAAAGCAAACCAGCCTGGAGTTTGAAATCCCTTTGTAATGGACAAGAAAGTTACGAGATTTCCTGGAAGTCTGTATTAACATGCCAAATCAATTACAGTGTAATTAGCCAGAGCTGTTACTTGTTGAAATCCTGTCAACAAAAATAACTCACCCTTCCCCTTCAGACTGCTCCAGCACCTCCATCTTTCTGACAAGGACTTTGAAAGGGAGACCACCTCCCCCCAGCCCCTCTCAGACTGAAGGCAGGGAATGAAACCCAGATGTGTTCATCATTGCAAACAAGGAATGGTGGAAAATGGTGGGGAAAAGGAGGACAAAACTGTCCTGACCAAGGCACGATGCCTTTCCAGGGCAGGATGAGCCCTGTGGGCAGGCTGGACCCTGCTTTCCCTGGGGTAAGGCTGCAGGCTGCTGCTGCATTCCCTGATTTATGCCAGCCCGGGGAGAAGGAGGCCCACTCCTGGGAAGCCTTATCTGCAATTCATTTAGGAAAGAGGCAGGTCCTCTCCTCTGACCTAATTGAAAACAGGCAGCCTCCTTCTAATTGTGCACTCGAACCAGTTCATGTGCATTAACAGAGGAAATTGGAGAGGAACAGTGTTCTGAGTTGGCATTCATTTCCTGCACTTGAAGGTCTGTATGCCAGCTGTCTGTCTATCTATCCATCATTCACATTGTTCTTTCCTCTGCAGAAACTTGACTTCAGGTAAAATACAAGCACCAGGAAATTTTTTCTGTCCCAATTCTAGGCAAGTGTGTAGAAGGGCACTGTTTTTCCACTTTTGGCACCTCAGAACCCATTTGGTTTTGTTCTTTTTTTAAGACTAAAAGACCTCTTAATGCCAAAAGAGTTAATATTGCTCATCGTTTTTTCCCAAAGACCCTTTTTGTGTTTGCCTCTGCCTGCCCACAAGGAACACTCCAAGCAAATGGTCAGTTTTGGTTCAAATATTGCAAAGCTGAAGGAGAGCCTTCATCAGGAGGAGGATGAGAAATGCCCTCTTCAGTCAGCAGCTTCAGGAGGTTTAATCCTACAAAGTCGTGTGTGTTCTGAATGCAGAATTATATTAAATAATGCCAAACCAGCAATAAGACTTCCAGGCAGTGTTTTAGGTGTGTGTTTGCAGTTCCAGCCATCAGGTTATCGTCACAGGTCTCAAGTTTTGTGAACTCTGGACTAGTCAAATAACTCTGAGTTGTTTCAAAGTCACCACAGGGTTTGGAATCTTGATTGTATCTATCTGATCATACACTGAATGTGCTTAAGCAGAAATAGAAATGACTTTTAATTGCAATCAGGCAGCTGTACATACCAAAGTCACCGCAGTATGCTAATGAGATGCTAATATATCCCTTTGCCTTTGCTGCAGTCTCTTTTAGGATTTTATCCCCCAAACAGGTTTTGCAACACACATATCAGGGTGGAGTCTTTTGGAAAATTGCTGCTTATCAGGTGGAATTTAGGGGAAGCAGCAAAACTGGGAGCCTCATTTCCAGGCTGCCCGGGACCACCGGAATGGACAATGCTTGAATTATTACCTGGGCTCTTTCCAGGTCCTCAAATGCATGGGGAAAAGGGAACCTGCCTTCACTGTTATGGTTAACTGCAGAGTTATTGATGGGAATTTAAAAACTATTTGTCAGGTGGAGGTTTGGGGGGGAAAAAAGGGGCCAGAGATTTAAAGCAATTCTGCTGGGTGCTGGCCAATCATATAGACCAAGAACTGAAAGTGGGTGGTCTTGGAACAGAGCCAGTGGAAATAGGGCCAGGAGATGGTGTCATCCTTGACTCCAACACGTTCATATTTTGGCTTTCTAGCAAGGGTTATTTTTTCTCTTTATTCTGCAGTTCAACACAAACATCTCCCTCGTTTTCTAAAATCCGTGGGCTGACGTGTTCCACCTGCCAGGTGCAACGTGCTCGACCAGAAAAGTCACAGCAAGTTCCTAGAAAGAAGGAACAGACCCGGAGCAGGCCCAAGAGGAGGTGTCACACCTGCCAAGTCACCCAGTCAGGAGGAAGCTTGGCTTTGGACTCTCGGAAAGGTATGTGAAAGAGTCTTGAAAATCACAATATAAAGCAATGTGATGTCTGTGGGACCTGCCCACACACTGAGCTCTGAAATCTACCTTGAAGTGTTTTGGTATAACGTGGGTGTAAGGCTTTGGTATCATCCCCTTAGTTTTAAGCAGAAAACTAAAGTTTTAAGCAGAGCAGCCTGACATTTGCCGAGCAGTAGGAGGGATTTTTTAATTTTTTTTTTTTAAAATGTATTTTTCTTTTTTTTTTTTCCCCAGTAGGGGTTGGGCAAGTGTCTGTAGGTTTTGCAGCACTTTGAGACTCTTGCCAAAATCTGATTCCAGCTGAGTTGAGCTGTGCCCTGTATCACCCTTTGGTACTGCAGGGCCCTTCCCAGGCCATGGATTTCCACGTGGGCCTCCCACTACTCAATTTTACCCTGGGGTGGCAAAAACATTGTAAAGATTTTAAATTACAGCCGCAGGACGAGAGGGGATGGCTTCCCACTGCCAGAGGGCAGGGATGGATGGGATATTGGGAAGGAATTGCTCCCTGTGAGGGTGGGGAGGCCCTGGCACAGGGTGCCCAGAGAAGCTGTGGCTGCCCCTGGATCCCTGGCAGTGTCCAAGGCCAGGCTGGATGGGGCTTGGAGCAGCCTGGGATAGTGGAAGGTGTCTCTGCCATGGCACTGGATGGGCTTTAAGGTCCCTTCCAACCCAAGCCCTTCTGGTATTTTATCACAAATAACAAGATTAGATAAAGAGCATTTCAGAAGAGCTGACTGGATGCTGCTTGGGGCTGAGAAAATAAAAGTGATCTTTCAGTACATCGGCCAAACAAAGCAAATCAGCTCAAAATGCCTCTGAAGTGGACTAAGTTATCAAAGATTTCAAATTCATTTCTTCCATGAGGGGAAAAAAATTAACCCCCTGCAAAAGGCATTGTTTTCTGCACAAAATAAGGCCTTCAGCTTGAACAAAATGCTGATTTCTGGCCTTGTGAAAGAAAAACAAACAAAAAAGAAAGCTAGGGCATTAAAATCTGCAATAAGAAATGTCCCCCTTTCAGAACCATTTCAGGGCTGCAAGGACTCTTTGGGATGTGGGTAAATGTAGTTCTTTTTCTGCTTGAGCAGTTGACTCCTCTCTCCCAACCATAAGGCAACTTTAGGAATCTTTTTCCCACATAAATGTATTTTTCCCAAATGAATGTACCAGCACAGACAGTTCTCAAGCCACTGATGATTCCAGAAAGACTAAGACCACATTCTTCAATGAATTTACCATTTTCAAATACATATACATGGCTCTGCCCCCGTCTAGCACAGAATCTTATGAATATCACTCAGCCAGTGTGTTAAATATCTATTTTTAAGCTGCTTTCCCACGCTCTGAACACTGAAAACAAGTAAGTCCAAGCATATGTGGAGATCATAGTTTGGATGTGGGAAGCCTTCGATTGACACCTTCATCTGCCTTGGAGGACCTTTGTTTGCCTCTTTGGAAGAGCAAAACCACACAGCCACATCTGCAAAACAAGATATTCAAGCCCTAGCAGCCAGAAAACATGAGCCAGAGAAAGGACACAACATTTATGGGCTCCCAGAACACAGATGTAAACAGAATCTCCTTCAGCAGCAGAGAAAGCATAGGCCAGGCTGTGTGGAAAAAGATAGTTTTAGGTGTTGGCAGCTAAATTGGTCTTTAGATGTTGCTGAGGTATTTATAGAGCTTCTGGAAAGGGATTTGAAAATATGCCATAATTAAACATTTGAACTGGGATAATGTTGTGATAAACGATCATAGGGAGGTCCCAAACACCTTAAATAGTCACTCTGTGCTCCTAAACCAGAATGTTATTGGCTCTGATCTTGATTTAATGTCCTCAAAAGGGGCTTTAAAAACAAACGCGGGACAGAGAAGTCAGGCATCAAGTTTTTATTTCAGAATTCAAAAGCCTAATGAGGTAAGGAAGCTACCGAGAGATCCATAAAAAGAAAGGCAAAAGGTTCAGCAGTCCACAGGCTTGCACAGGAGGCGGCTGCAGATGTGCATCATATACAACACAGGGCAATTGCTAAACTTGCTATTTAAATGTTAATCAAATCCTTTCGAAATAGAAGCAGGAAAAAAAGGGATAATTCCTTTTCCTGTACTTCATCCGATGGCAGTGGGAGAGCGCATCAGCTGTGAGGAGGCTGATGGCTGTGGAGTGCTTGGCTTCTGTTCTGGTAATGAGGTTTTGATGAGGAATGCACTTTTTACCAAATAATGGTTTTCCTCTGGTTCCCAACACAGATGCAGCTGAACTGGCACGAAGGGCCGATGTACTAGTGGCAAAAGGGACCTTCCTTGGCCCTGTCTGAATTCCTTTCTACCACAGACACATGTCGCCTTTCAGAACAACTGGGCGAATTCTAGATGAGCAAAAGAATCCAGAATGCAAGTGGTGATGGACAGTTAAAACTTAAACATTTTGGCCCATCCTCACTTGGCATGGCTGCTGAAGGAACTGTAACAATTTACATCTCCTCAGAGACTTCGCAGACATTCCTTCTTTACTGTACAACTAAAAATACCCCATTGCTTGGCTTGGGATGTTTTTAGAGGTGGGATGGTGGGCAGGCCTCTCAGAGTCAAATGCAGCAGTGACAAACAATGCTGGGTGCTGAAAATGGCAGTGAGTTTGTCATGGACAGCCTTTCCTCTCCTCCTGTCTGCTGGCCTTTCTGACAAATTCAGGACACTGTTTTCTGAGGTGTCCAACCAGTTACTGTTTTTCCCCCCTCCATAATGAAGGCTGGGGGTCAGACATGTTTCCCTGTGCCCCAAAGAGCCACTCAAAAAGAGCAAACAAATCTGGGGAACCCAAACAATTCCAAGCAAGGTATGAGAGATCTGTCTTCCCTCAACACACATGCCAAACAAATAGCCTGACATCATCCTCATTCACCACACAAAATCTATAGCAAGAGCAAACACCCTTTTCCTTCCTCTCGGTTCAGCTTTAACTGTGCAGAACCTAATCCTAACTCGCCACAGGAGAGATGGTCTGTGTGCATTTTCCTCTTCCTGTTCTTCTATAAATAAGCTGAGTTTTGCATCATTGTCTATTAAACCATCACTGGTTTTTTCCTTAACTCTTTGACAGACAAACTGGACAGGATGTAGCCCAGGGTACTGCTATTTACAGCAAGTCCCTGATGCTGCAAGCAAAGTGGTGCTGATTCCAAATGAGGATATCAAATGTGGGTCCTAAGGAGACCTGTACCTTTAGAATATGAACAATGCTGCAAGAGTATTAAATCTGAATTCTCCTGACTTCAGCGTATAGAATCAGTCCTTGGCATAGCACGACACTTATTTTTTACTTTGTCATTCAGATGCACAAACCAAACATGCACATACAAATATTAAGAGTATTTTAAGTTCCTCTAAGATTTTGTAAGCATAGGGAATAATGCTAAATGGAACAATTATTCCAGCATAGTATTACACACAGCAATCTCCTGAATAATTCCATATGTGTGGTGTCTCAAAGCAGTGAAATCAATCAGTCAAAAGCAACCGGTCCAGTGCAAATTCCGAATGTGTGTGTGGAAATAAAGAGACATGAGGGGCTTTGACCACTCCTGTGATTTTTTTAAGAGCTGCTAGACGTCCTTTGTTTGGGGTGGGCTGTTCAGTTATCACCCTGGCTCTGCTTGAACAGCCAGGAGACTTTCACGTGTGAATTAACACGTCTCTGTGCGAGAAGCTGACATGGCATATTTTCATTTCCCCTTAATATGCCTGTGTATATGCAGACATCCATGAATGTGTGTGTATATATATCTGTACCGAATCAATGAATGCATGCCAAAGTGAATTGCACTCCCGCTGGCACGGAGCCGTGACGAGGTTTCAGAGCCTGGCAGGATGTTGATGTGAGCTCCAGCTCAGCACTGGCAGGACGTGCCCTGAGCTCTGCGCTCCTTCCCCCGGTACAGAGGGGCAAAATGAACGATCTGTGTTTCCTCATGGGATCAGTTCGAAGAGAATTCTGTCCAGCTGAGGACCCCACCTCGCCTGAGCTCCCTGATGGATGGAAAAGCTTGGATATGGTTTTCACGTAGCTGCTGCTTTGCTGCCTGTTCTGTCTTCCCTCTGTGAGGCAAAGCAGGGTGCAGGTCTGCCCTGGCACACCTGACTGCGTGTCATCTCTGATCCTCAGGGCACAAGAATCCTTCTCTCCCTCCTGTACCCTCACATCCCTCTGCATGGATGGGGCATTTATCCCTCTCCTTGATCTCTGCAAGGGACATCAGCCCACCAGGGGATGCAGCCAAATGCCGGGTACACTGCCTCACCCCTCAGACCTTGGCCTGGGTACTTCATCCAGCGCCTCCCCACAAAAGCAGCTTGCAGCCTCCTGACACTTGCTTTTGGCAGTTTGCAGTCTCTTTTTTGTGGAGCTGGACTCATACCCTCAGCCTGAGCAGGAGCGTCTGAGGAGAGCTCGAATCCACATCCAAGAGGTGTCAGGCTCTTGTTTACGTGCAGGTGGGAGCACAGTTGCATCTGTGGACACAAAAGCATTCAGCCTCCAGGGAAAAGAAGGGTTCAGAATTACTGCTGGCCTCTCTTTCCTACCCTGAGCTCAGGGGGATCCGCACAGCCGATGGAGCAGGTCTGGGTCTGGATCTTGCAGCTAACTGTATTTATAACACACTTAGGAGTAACCAAACCCCATTCCGTGCCTGGGATCGTGAGCATAACAGGAACATGTTCCACTTTTCCTGGGTTATCACGGCTCTGTGTGTTGTGAAGCGCTTCCATGACAGGAAATACAATTTGTGGGCTTTATATTCACTGTCTGCAAGAGTAAGACTTTATAAATATATAAAGTCCAAAGGCAGAAGCTGTCCTGTGTGTAGTCTCTGGTAACATTGTGCCTGTCCTGCTAGCAGCCCAGGAAGAAGCAGGGGCAGCTCGTGGGGTCAGTGTGGTGGCTGTGGTAGCCAGGGAAAGGCATCCCACCTTTCCTTACGGCAAGGTCTGTTCCCATTGACAAGCTGGCTCTGCAGCTGAGTGTTTGAATGCGACTGTCACATCACCCTGACTTCGTGACAGGAGTAAGTTGGTTTTAAGACATTTTCAAAGCAGTAACCACAGGATATTTTTAACTGGCTTGTGCTTGCAGGAAAAACATAGTCACTTTTATTTAAATACAACCTGAAATTACTCAGCCCACGTCGATAGGGCATGTCAAGTGGGATGTGTAATGCCAACATGTCCTACAAGCATCATGACACACCTATATATAGCGGAGCATCCATTTCGTATGAAAAACCCTGTGCTGAACACGAAGCAAATGACTTTTCCACACTTGATGCTCAGAGGGGGAACACAATAAAATCAGCTCCTTAAGAGGCTTCTGACCTTTTTCCTGCCACACCATGCTGTCCAAAATAATATTTCACATGTAGCAGTTTAACATCTCCTTGTCTTGAAGGTGACACCCTGCACAACACAGAAAACCTTCCACGTGGAGGTTTTGGGAATGAAACCTTTGCCAGCATTAACGATTGGGCTGCTTCCAGCCAGGCCCTGGTCATCTGAAAATATCAGAACCCCCCACCTTCATCTAAGATTAAAAGAACCCAAACAATGAATTATAGCAAGCTGTTGGAATTGTCACCCTTCCTCTTCCGAGGCAAAACTTAACCACTGTAAATGACAAAAAACCCCAACCCACACAGAGCAATCCTGCATGCTCCTGTCGAGTGCAGAATCAGCAAAAGGTATCATTATGCCTGTATTATACCTATCAAATCCAGGAGAAGATGAGGTTCTGAAGCAGAAATCAAAACAGGTCGAGGAAGTCAGCCAGAGGCACACAGAGACACGATGTACCATGGAGGGATTTTTCAGGCTTTGGTGACAGAAGGTATTTGGATTCAGAAGCATTTTCCCGGGGCCATCACTTGCTGGGAAGGCTGAGACCATAACCATTCTCTTTCAGGGCAGCCTGTTGTGTGTGTGGCTGTGCAAGGCCTCAGGTTACTGAGGCAAGTGTGGTTTATAATCCATATGATTGCTGAAATGATTTTTCTAGCTTGTCTTTTGTGGCCGTATTATTGCTGTGAGCTCTTTTCTGCTTGGGTGGATCTTGACCTGACCAGGAGTGTTTTTAATGTGGGAGTTCCTGCCTAATAAATGAATGTTGGCTGATAAAGAGAAGACGTGAGGAGATGGGGGGGACGGATGGCTCAGCCTTTCACGTGCTGGGAAGGTTCCTGTGGAGGAGCTGTGGGTGCTCAGCCTGCAGAGCCTCTGACAAATGGGCTTTGACAAGAGCGAGTGACAAAAGCAAGAGCTGGTGCCTGAATTTGAAGGACTCTTTCCTTTTTTCCGCCTTGCTCTCAGGAGGGCTGTTGTCAGACAGCTGCTGGATGCAAAACAGACTGATCTATGCCATGGGGATCTGAGGGAGAGGAACGAGGATCCAGCCCTACCTCTGGATGCCTGTCCTCATCCTGTCACACGTGGGGTGCTCAGGAGTCATCTCCCACCTCAGAGGGGCCACCAGGAGAGCCACATGCACTGCATCAACAAACAGGCCCCCTTCCTGATCTCCCCGTGGGATTTGAGGGGAAATGCCCTCTCAGCATCTGTAAAACTAATTCAGACTTTCCCTCCTAACCCCCACGTAAATGGTCTGTTTTGCAGGGCCTGCAGAAAATAGACATCACTTCTGGAGGATTATCACACTAACCAAAATTAACTCCCTGTTACCCTGCTCTTCCCCGTTTGTTTGGTGCAGGGTGCAGGATCCATCTTGATCACAGCAGTACCTGGCACAAATTCCTTGCTCATCCTTGAGGAAGTCTTCCAGGCATTCCAGCTACTATATAAAAGCAACAAGTTGCTTCCTCACTGGACTTAGCTGGGATGGGGGTGCATTGCCCATTCCTCTAAAATCCTGCTCTCTTTGTTACCTTCCAAATACTGAAACAAACAATATTTTAATTCCAGGCTCTCTAACTGCTTCCCATACCTTGTGGGACCTTCGCAAAGAACAGTGGCAGGATTCCCAAACCCTGGGTAGCATCCGAAGGTCAGCCATCCACTGCTGCTGAGGCGAGGCTGGGATTAGGTTTAGGGTTCAGAGTGAGCCCAGGGCTGTTGGAGAGGAGCTTGGGAGGGGCTGCCAGAGAGAAGAGTGGGCTGTGGAGAGAGCTTGGCTGTGAAACATGTTGATCTGGGATACATCCATGGAATCTTGTCCAGCCGTCTGCCCTCCACCAGGGCTGCAGCTGAGACAGAAAGCCTCGTGCTGCTTTTGGGAAGGGGCCACCTGAGGAAAGCCTTGGCTGCAAGTCAAAGGCAAATAGCTCAGGTCCTCCCCTTCAGGTGCTCCTTCAGCGCAGTCCAGACCCCACATCGAGCAACTGGTGCAGACCTGGAGCAAATCTGAACCGGTTTGTGCCTATTTTTTACAGAATAACAGAAAATGGTGGTTTAAGGTTATTTTTTTCTGTTTAACCTCCTCCTAGTGTCCCAAAGTGTGCTGCACAAAGCCCTTATCAGATAAGCATTGTTCCTCTCAGTCACAATTTGAGAGTGAAGTTGTGGGAGTCTTATTATCAAAGGCTGGCCCAGCTGCCAAGTTTTAAACAATTCTGAGATCAGCTCATTCTGCCTCCCTCCTGCTGCGCCCTGTCCCTGCTTTGAAGGGACTTTTGGGAAGGAGTTAATCAAGGACGAAGCTTCCAAGCTCTCCTGCAAGCCAGGCTCAAGCATGACCTGAAGTCTAAGACTGTGAGGGCCATGAGGGGTTTTCCTTAGTTCACTTTACCCTGCTCCACTGCTCCTAATAGCCCTGCTTGCCCTGAGTGTGCTAAAACAGTGTCAGTTCACATGTTGGGGTTTTGGGCTTTGATGTGGGGTTTTTTTTTGCTTTATTTTGTTTTTCCCGTGGTGAAGGAAACCAGTCCCAATCCAGTAGAGCACCTGCTAACATTAAATTCATGCCTGCAACACACATTTTTCAGGATTGGAGCTTACACAGAATTTTTCATAGCTACTCAATGGCAGGCCTCCATCAATTAGGAGGATGTGGCAGCCCAGTAGGATCTATTTGACAGACATGCCCCGAGGTTTTAAATTGTCTTGGTCTTCTACACAAATTGAACAAACCCCACAAAGCTGCTGCTTGGCTCCTGTGCTCCAGTTGTTCTGGGGCTGTGTCCTCCTGCCCTGAAGTACGTGAGGCTGAGGAAACCTGCCAACACTCTGGGAAGTAGGAAAAGCAGGAGGAGAGTAATTCAAATGCTTAACACCTCCCGAGAATGCAATTTGCATTGTAGAAAGACTAGGTGATTTCTCACAGTGACAGTCAGATAGAAATGAGATGCTTCCCCATTTTACACATCAAGAAAAGGAAATCAAGGTTGTAAAAGGCCTGTTTTCATGCCTGGTCCCAGTGTTCCTCTCAGAGATGGGGGAGGCTGCTGGATTTATGTCTTTGGAAGCATCATAGGAAGCTCCTGGTGGGATACACATCCAGCACCTGGTGAAATACACACCCAGCTCTGACCCCAGGGAAGGATGACTCAGTAAAACCTCTCTTGTAGGCATTCCCCTCTTCCCACCCTGCTCCCCTCGCCAGACTACACCAGCTCATCGAGGAACGGCAGGGTGCTCCTCGTCATCATGGAAACGCCGTTCTTCCAGCGGAAATCAATTGGTGATTTCCCTACAAGTGCCAGAATTCAGGCTCGCCTGTGTTCCCCTCACGATCTCTAACAAAAAGTGATGCCTGACTCATGCCTGCGCTGATCCACACCTGAGAACTCCCAGTACCGGGAAGAGCCGTGCAGGCAGTCAGGGAGAGATGTTTTTGGGGGGGTCTAGGAAGGTTTGCATTTCTCCTCACACAGCCTCTTGGCCTCTCATGGGCTGTGCTGGGGGTGAGTGTCTAAGGAGGGAAACCTCAAAGCCCTTCACCCCTGAGTCACAGCACTGCTGTCCTTGAGGAGCCCTTGGATTTACCCTGGTTAGAATACCTGGGAGAAACGGGTGCTTTCTTCTTGTTCATGCAGCCCCCAAACATCTGAGCTTGGTCCATGCAATTGCTCTGCCCTCCACAACCCCTGCTAAGCCACACTCTGGGGCCAGGGGATCCTGTAATCCAAACAGGACGAGAATGACAAACAAGACAGGAGCATGTCCCCTCAAGAGAGAGGGATGTGGGGGTGATGGATGAGGGGAGGGGAGAGGATTGATTGCAACGAAAAGGTTTATGGCAATCCCCAGCCTAATAAAACTCAAATAGGGCAATTTCTTATTCTGAAATCCGTCAGTGACCTTTGGCAAATCAATTCATCTCTGTCTGTGCCTCTAGTAAATGGGAATAATACAGCCTTGCTGTCTGGAAAACCCTTGGTAATTCTCAGATGAAAGATGTTTTATTGGTACCGGTATCATCCTTCATTGTCATCAGCATGATAATAGATCCATCACCTAGCAACCGAGCAGCGACTCCTGCTCTGCTTGTCCACGGATTTCTCTTGAATTCTGGCTCTCTAGCAACCTGCTTTTCATTGCAAGAGGTTTTACAACCTGTGACTGTTCTTCCCTTCATGTTGACTGCTACAGACAAGCACATCTGCCATGCCCCGAGTCCTCCTGCCCCCTTTCACTGCCCCCTTTTGCCTCTCACCATCACAGCAAACAAAATCTGCTTCTCTTCGCTAAAGCACCCCAGCAGAAGTTTTGAATTTAAAATATACACATAAACTTCACGCAACCTTAGGAATATAACTGTTTACCAGATGTGTACAAATTACAGGGGGAAAAGTGGTAATCGGGAAACTTCATAAAATTTTGCAAAAGCCACAATTTTCTCAGACATTCCAGGCCTCACTTTTAAGGATAAAGTTGCACATACCTAAATACCACCAACCACTGAAGACGAGTCCTGTGATGCCTTTAGACATGTGACAGGAGCAGTCCTTCCACCCTCAAGTGGTGCACAGACCAACCTAAACCACTAAGCCCAGCATCAGCAGCTACTCAGAGAGAGGATCAAAGGGAAAGATAAGGATAGTAAAAGCATTGGCCTGTCTTATCCGAGAAAAGCCATCCCTAATTCTTATTTTTTGTCTGAGCCCACTGCTCGAGCACGGCTGCTTTGGGAAGGCCCCTTGCTGGAAGAAATATGGGGAAGTCGTGCACAAGGATTTTTAGATATTAAGAAGAAATAAGATTCATGTCTATTAAAATACATGAATTCATGACTGCAACCCTGGGTTTACATGACTAGTTATTAAAAAATACTGTACAGTCAGTAGCTGTTTCAGATTCTGAAGGCACAGCAGCCGCTCCAAGGCATCAATTACTTTCTCTTTCAAAGATGAAAACCCCCCCACAGCCATCTCATGTTTCCAGGTCAGCACCTGGGCCTGAGCAGGGCTGTCACCATGGTGCTGCCTGGGACACGAGGCAGAGTGTGACACGGGTAATTGCCAGCAGTTTGCCTTTCTTGTCCCTCGTCACCCCAGCACAAAGTACAAACCACAGTGGATTTAAGAAATCGACTTTTAAGGTTTTATTTAACATGCCTGAAAGGATTTGAGGACGGTCAGTGTAAAATGTCTGTAAGAATTGTTTCTGAGATGTCAGCATCCCTTTGAATAGGTGAGCCTGATCTTCCCTAATTGCCGTGTAATCCCATCCTCAGCCTGGGAGGCTCAGGTAAAGAATCGGGTTCCCAGCCTTGGTGTTTTCATTCAAAGGGGATTGCAGGTAACTGAATAAAGATGGCACTGTCCACGCGAGCTGCTCTCTTGGCAACCACAATTCAAGCAGTAGAAAATATTCCGAGAAAAGGGTGGGCCGGGAAGAGAAGGAATTGCCTGAGCACACAGCGTTAGGCTCTTCCAGCAAAGACAGAAATGTGGAGGGGATTTGTTTCCTGACGTCCTTTTTTTCCTGTAATGGCTGACCATCCCTAAATCAGTCTCCCAGGATGATGGCCCAGGTATCCCACAGCACAGGCCGTGAGGGGGCTCAGGTGGGTGCCACATCCCCGTTTCCTAGAAGGATTGTTCAGCACAGGCATCAGGGAGCACCACGAGGATTTTCATCCTGCGGCGCTGTCAGCCTGCACCTCCTCATCGCTTATGCATTTGGATCAGGTGTGGTGGGCAGGCAAGTCTCATCTTCCATGAAATCACTTGTTTGGGTGACAGGGGGAATCCTCCCTCTCTGCCTCAGCCCCGTGCTGGTACCTGAACACCTTCCACAGACAGGAGAGGCTGCGGAGCAGCTGTGGGAACACGGGGCAGGCCTGCTCAGCCAAACGCGTCTCTCCCTGGCTTGTTCCTGCCTCTGCATCCCCATTCCCCCTGCCAAGTCACGCTGCCCTGTCTGCAGAGATGCAATTAATCACTGTGGAGACTGCTGCAGCCCCCCCAGGCTGGGCTCAGGGGCTCAGCTGAGCACTCAGCAACAGGTGCTGGGCGGCTTTTCGGAAGGAGCTTTTTTCCATGCTGCTGTGCAGTGCCTGAAGGCAGAGCAAGGTTTTTCCTTCCCTGCTAACTGTGGGTGTGCAGGTGGAACTTTCCGAGGCAGAAAGGTCCCTATGTCATGGACCAGGCCCCTGTCACTGGTGGAACTGGTGGGAGTCGAGGGTTGTTTGTCAGAGTTTGAAGGGTCTCCCATCCTTCATGCTGGTGAAGGGTTTTAATCTCATGGAAAATCCTGCACTATGTGCAAAGCCTTGGCTCAGGGGGTCGATCAAAGGCAGGGAAATCAGTGGAAACCACAGGTCTGCGGGTCCTGGCAGGTCTGTGGGTGTCCATGCAGAGCTCATGTCACCTCAAGTCCCCATGGCAGGGCTCCCAGCCTGGACCAGAGGCCAGACAGTCACTGTGACCCCAGCGTGTTGGGGTGTGCTCCCCTGGGGAGCAGCACGTCCTCCCCTCCCCTGGAGTGAAATGTGGGATCTCAACCCAGGGAAAACCTGGGCTGGGGGTGGGGAAGACAGCATTAGGCTGACACTGAGAGACACAGTAAGTGTGCTACGTGCTCCAGTCCCAGCTCCAGGCCATCTGCCAGCCCAGCTCCTCACTCAGGATGGAGCACAAGCGTCTCTCATGGCTGTACCCACGGGCAGGACAGTCGGACATCGAGTGCCACAGACACATCTTGGAGCTGGGACTGGCACATACCTCGGACACGAGTCTTTCCCTGCACAGGCAAACTGACAGGGGGACTGCCCTCAGCTGCAGGTAGCTTAAAGCTTCCTTCTGGAGAGCAGACCTAAATATGTCATCTCTTCCATGTGGAAAAGGGAGCACAGCTCTGAGAAAACAGAAAATTCGGGGCATCCATGGGGCATCCCAGGTCAGGGAGCAACTGCTCTGAAGCACTGGCAGCTCCCTGCTGAACTCACACGGGCAGCAGTGCCCCATCCCTGCCCCTCAGCACGTCCGTGTGACACGGGGCACGGAGGAGAAGGGCAATGACAACCGTGGCTAACAACTGCAGGGATTTATGCATCCAACGCTCCGTGCATTCAGCAGCCTTGGAGGAGCTGAACCTGACAGGCACCCTGAGAAACAGCAGCAATGAACAAGTGCACCCAGGGGCACCCCAGGACAGCCAGGCAAGCGTTTCCCACCCTGCTGCAAAGCCACCGGTGCAGCCCCATGGGAAACTCCCAGCGCAGCTGAAGGTTCACATCCCTACCCAGCCACCAGGAAAGGACAGAGGGGTCACAGGCAGCTGCATCCGTGGATGAAATATTGAAATAGAATGCTGTAAGAGGGGCCCCTGGGGTGTGGTGATACATTGTCCTTGTAAGGCATGAGACAATCTGCTTGTGGGCTCTGCTTCGCCCCAGTGCCATTTCTGCAGAGGTACAGTAAAGGTGGCTGACACAGAGCCTGAATCATTGCCCCCTTCTCTTTCCCAGTAATTTCTTGATAGGACAGACACACTCAAACACCTGTCCACAGCGCAGTTTTGGCTGTGAGCTGTACTGAACACCTCCCAAAGGAAACGCTGCAGGGCCCACCCTCTCCTGCTTGCAGAGAGGCACCCAAGCCCTTAGGGACAACACCTGTGCACCCGTGATTTAAAGCAGCTCTGCATCTGCTCTGCCTGGGCCAGGCCCGAGCCACTCTCCTGACAGCCCTGCCCGGCAGGGAACCTCCCTGTCAGCTCCCTGCCTATCCTTCAGATGTTGCACCAGCCCCTGAAACTGCAGTGGAGCTGCTCCAGCCAAAGTGAACATTGCACAGCAAGAACCACTGGAAATGCTGGTTCAGCAGAGAAACCCCAAACACAGCTGCTGCGAGGGCTAAGGCGTGCTCTCAAAAAGCATCATTCCAGTTATTTAGGAAGGGGAAAGGTTAGCATAGAACTAGTTTCAGTTCGGGGAAAAGCACCAGATGCATTCCCATTTTACCTAAATCTGTGTTCTCAGACACTTTGTTTTCCCCAGCCTTGTATTCTGAAGCACTTTCCCTGCACGAGCACCCAGGTCTTTTCACCCCGGGGCTTTGCATCCAGACATCCAGCCCAGCTGCAGCATCACTTCCAGCAGCGTCTTGAGGCTCCAGAAATTTCAACAGCAGATTCAAACCTCTCTGATTCACTTGGGAGCTTTTCAGGCCAGGAGAGTTGGTGACCTGTGACAGTTTTGTCACAGCGCGCTGACAGAGCGAGGCCCCGTCCCCGGCAACTGCAGTGACACTTTTGCACAAGCCTGTTGTGTCCTCCTTCTCCCATGCAGGAGAAACTGAGAGAATCTCCTGTCTCTGGGGCCGGGAATGTGAAATGTTGAGTAGGTTTTGCTGTGAAGGTTGAGGCAGACCCATTGCCAAAGCCAGCACGTGCAGATCAGTTCTTTCACAACTGAAATTTCCCTTCATGTTTAAACAAAGAAAAAGGCCACGGATTTCTGCTTATGAGCTGTCAGAAAAGGTCTTGCCTGGGAGCACCTGTCACACATCCCATTCCAGCACTCATCAGCTTCCTGAAAAATGTCTGAGCCCTCCTGGCTGCTTTCTACCAAAGGGAGTCTGAAATCAGACATTTTCCAGATTTTGTGAGGATTGGTGAGCAGGTAGAGGAAACCCCGATCAGCTCAGTGGGATGCACAGGAAACATGGATCCAAGTCCACACACGGGGAAACTGTCTGGGAGCAGGCAGAGATGGGAGAGAAAAACCTCATTTTATCTCACAGCCATCTGGAAATAAAGCCTCTGGCGAATTTCCTTTGTTTTGGATTCTGTCCTTCCTGCTTGTAAAAGATACAAGGAACTGGGTTTTTTTATCTCATATAGGTAGAAGAGTGCTCTTCATACCAGCATTAATAAATATCATATTTCTTTTCTTTTAATTTTAGAACAAGCTTAGCACCTCACCCTGACTCAATAAACATCTTACTTCTTCTCTCTTTGGCTCTGAGTGCCCTAGCATCAGCAGGCAGACAGCAGAGATGCTCCTGCAAACTCCAAACCCCACTCTAGGCTCTACCCGGGTGCCTTTTGTTCTTCTGATTGCCTGTGCCTCAGTAACAGAAGGCATCCTATTCCAGGCTTCCTTCGAGATCAAATATTGAAGAGTTCAGTAATGCTCCAAGGAAGCCACGTGGAGGGAGGATACACGAGGGGAAACTGACCATTTGTGGCCACAGAGGGTTGAAGAAGCAGGGAAGGGACAGGCAAAATCCACACAGCAGTAGTGCCCCTGAAATTTTTGCTCACTTCTGGGTAAGCACGGTCCATAGGAGCTTGGGATGCTACAAACAGTGAAGTTTTTTAGTATTTAGCAGCCCATTCACAGGAGAAGTACAAAGACAACACCTTCAGCCACAGCTGCCATTCCTGCTCTTTCTCGCTGAATAAATCCAACACCTGTTTTTCCAGGCAGAAGAGCCTGAACAAAACCACTTTTACCACTCTGGATCCTGAACTGCTGCCCAGTGATCAGTCAGTTTGCACAACCCTCCTGAAAGTGTTTCACAGCTGCTCCATTGACTCCACTGGGTTCTGCAAGTGATCAGCAGCTCAGAAAGGCCCCACAGAGGCATTTCCATCTTGCACCAAAGCTCAGAGGTGCTCTTTCATCGACACCCAACCTGAAGTGTAAAGGTGTATTTTCAGCTCTGTCAAACAGATTCATGACAGGTTTGGTGCCAAGCCTATGGCAAACACCAGAAAAAGATCTCAAGCTTCCACTGTCCCAGGCTGCTTCAAGCCCCATCCAACCTGGCCTTGAAGTTTTTGTACTGAGATTATCTTTGCTACACAGTGACCTGGCAAACAAAGTCAGCAGTCTGTGGCAATCTTGTTCAAAAAGTACATATATTTAATAATGATACCAAGTACAGCTTTTCACCCCTGGAATTTCCACTATGATATTTCAGTAGGTCCCTTCTGTGGTCACTGCAGTTGGACTGTACATAGCTACTGACTACGCTGAATACATGGTTATGTTTTAGCAGTGTAGTACTCATATATTCTCTATAAATATAATAAAAGATTTAACATTTGTTTTCATTCTGATTCTTAACACATATTTCCTGTGTTTTCACAAAAAAAACCAAACCCCAAAACAGAAAAAAAAAAAAGTCTCCTTCCTGCCTCTCCCAACCTTTTATTGGGTTCCAAATAAACCTGAGTTTGTAATTCAAGTCAGCATCTGCCATCTGTTCGGGTACGTGAGTCTGATGCACACAAAGGGGGGGATTTCAGTGATCCCTGATTGCAGCGGTCCCTGATTTCAGTGGTCCCTGATTTCAGCAGTCCCTGCCCACTGGCTTGGCAGCACAAACGTGTTCTAAGCGTGAAGAGAATGAAAATGCTCTGACGTTAACAAATGAAGGAGCTAAAATGGGCCCCCTGGGATGCACAGGTGCTCTCTACACACAGAATGCAACACTTCTTGATCTGAAAATGGATAAAATTATTTCAGGGCAGTCCTTCTCATCATATTGGGGTTTTCAAGTGTAGCACAACTCCCTCAGAGGTGGGAGTCCTTACTCCACCGAAGGGTCCAAGATGCACATGGACTCTCCAATACCAAACTGGTGCCAAACTCCAGTGTTAAAGGGGAAGGTCGCACCTGCAGGGCGCTCTGGGCATCACTCTGCTGGTTTTGCCAGCACCGAGCAGTCCAGTTATCTGTCAGTATTTGGATTAATGTCCATTTTTCCCTGGAGATTTTGGCGTCAGGCCCGTGTCACGCTGCAAACCAGGAACACAGGCTCAGCTATGGGCTCTGCTGGGCACCTTCTCCCCTGGCTCTGCTGCCCCTCCTGCCCCAGGCTCTGAATATCCTGCCCATGGAACTGGAAGGAAAACTTCTCCAACACGGCTAACCCTCAGCATTTGCAGACACCAACGTGGCAACAAAATTGTTTGTGAAAGTATGGATGAAAATAGGGCCTGGATTCCTACCAGGGGCAAAATCCCCTCTTCCAACAGCAAGAAGACAACACCTCTGCTTCCTAGGTTTTGAAATGACATTCAGTGGTGGGAGCAGTGTGGGCCAGGGCTGCCCATGGGGGAACCAGACTGGAAAAAGCTTTGCTGAGATGCTCTGAACACACAAACACGTACACAGGGGCGGTACAGACGAGAGAAAAGCGCAGTCTTTGTCTTTGGCTAAACCTTCTAATTTATAGGAAATGGTTTGAAGACAGAAACAGAACCAAAAAAATGTTGCCAACCTCTCAGATGTATCATTTACTTAGAAAAACAAGACTGGTATACAGACCATGGTGTCTCTTAAGAAAGTTACTCTTCACTGCTCGTAACAATACCCAATTTTTGGTAACCACTACATTACCAATCCTGGAGTATAAAACGGACTTGGTACAGGTTCATGTGTCCTTTATTAGTCTTTTTAATTCACTGCAGTCTCAGAGAAGCCTTCAGGTGTGTCCAGTGCTGCCTTGCTGTAACAGGGGCTAATGCAGGTGCTGATTGTTTAAACACAGCCTGTTGCAATCTGGATTTCTGTCTGAAGCACCTGCTTGCAGACCCCTCATATGAAAGGAACTGGCCTTTAATGCAGTGAATTTCCACATGATGACACTTTCATAGCTTTCTTTACGAAGAAATGATTGTGTTATTACCTACTTTATGTCATTAACAGTAAAATCTGCTTTGAATTCCAATATTCCCACTTTTTCTCAACTAGACCACTCATGTCTTTTATTCAAGCTTCTACCACCTTCGTCTTCTTGGCAGGGCTTGTCAGCAAGCTCACTTTGGACAGAGTATCTGGGGTTTTTCCCCTTGCCTGCCCCAGGAACAAAGCCTGCAGCAGGACCACGTGCTGTGTGGCACAGGCAGGTGGAGCAGGGACAGTCTTACCACAGATCCTGGCCCGGCATCCGTGGCACCCCTGATTTCCTGGAGGAACCAAACCCTCGGTGCTCGCAGTTCTTCCAACCAACCTCGCTGCAACACCAGGTGAGAGCAGTGAAAATACAGATTCCTGCGGCTCTGTCAGGATGTTTTACTGTACAGTCAGATGCCAAATGCGAATATTTCTTAACAGCAAAAGCAGAGCCCTTTTCTTTCAACTTTAATATGTAGGACAATGCCTTCCTTGCAAGCAAACCTCCGATTTCCTACGCTGCACCGCTGCGGGGCATCACGCAGTGACAGCAACATGCCTGTGGCTTTCCCTTCTTGCTTAAAGGAGAAAAAGGTTAGATCCCAGAGAAGAGCAGTGCAAATCCCAGGGTGTCAGACTAACACTGGCCGCTGACAGCCTCTGTGGTGAAGGAAATCTGTGTGGGGCTCATCTGCTGCAGCTGAGGCATCCTGGCTTCCAGGGGCTTTTCGCTCGCTGACTGCATGCTCTGGTTCCTCTTCCTCAGCATCTGTCCGATCCCCATCATGGGGAACCTGCCCCTGCTTTTCACACAGTTTGGGCTGCCCAGGGGGTTGCTGGGGACCAGCTGAGTAGGGGACACTGCTTCTTCCTTGGCCGGATACGCTTTTTCTTCATACGTGAACGAGACCTGGGTGGGGTGGACGGGGGACGTGCTCCCTGGGGGAAAGAGCGGGGACAGTGTCCTTTCACTTGAGCTTTTGTAAGGGAAATTCATCGGTGAGCCTAAAATTCGGTACTGGTGAGAGGGGGAAACCTGGTCTATTTGGTCCTCTCTGTCAACTGACTCGAAGGAGTGCACAATGTTCAGGATGAGAGGGGAGTCCTTCGCCCGGCCCCCGATCCGGGACGGCTCCGGCTGCGGAGACTCCTGCCTCTTGAGGAGCCGGGGGGTTCTGGGGGGCGGCTGCTGGACCTCCAGGTATTCCAGGGAGCTGGAAGTGACACAGCCCGTCTTGGACGCCAGGGGCTCATGGAAAGGGCTCACCCCGCCACCGGAGTCTGCAAAGCAATGGGAGAAGGAAGCAGAAGAGCACATTGCAGTTACCAGCACTGCCTGCCCTGGTGGGCAGCGGCCCACAGCACCTCAAACATGTTCCAGAAGGACCTGATAAAGGCACCAGCTACAACAAATGCTCTGGGATACACTCGGAACCCAATTCCCTGACCCTCACTTAATACTCATGCCAGTGTTTCCTGGGTACTTTATCTGCCCCTTTCCTCACAGGCAGGGAAAGTGCTTAAACTGAGACAAGGACTTGAAAAGGAAAACCACAGACGTCTTCAGCTGCTCGTATTAATTATATCCTCTAAGGCCATGCCTGAGAAATCTCACATTTCTCCTTTCTCAGCACAACTTCGTGTGCCTCTTGCTGGGCCTGACACACCTAGAGACACAGGGGAGCACAATGACTTAATCCCTGGTGGCTCTCCTTGCATTTTGGAACAAAATCTGTTCCTGGTTTCACGCATGTAAATACGGAGCAGCAGCACCAGCCAGATTCAGGCTGCTGCAGTGGGAACAGATTTGCTGAAGATCGACTTGAGCGAGAACCTTCCTCCAGCAAGGGCCGAAAATAAATGGAACAATCTCTGCAGGATTTGGCCCAGTCAAACAAAACAGCTCGTTTTGAGGAGAAGATCTGCTCAGTTCCCACAGGATGCTGGCACTGCCTCATGCCAAGCTAATCACAAGCAAGCACGTTCTGCTGCCTTGATGGAAAGCTGTCCAAGGAGCCTGATTGCCAGGTCCCCCTAATTGAATTAACTGGTAGCTATTCCATGAGTTCCCTTGGTCTCAAATCATCTAAAAAGGATCTAAAATAATTTAGCTCTGCCAGAGCTCAGGTCACAGCCACAAATCTCACAGGTGTTTCTTGTGGAGGGATGGTCTTGTCAGGGGTTGAGACTCGAATGGATGAACAGGATGAAATCTCACACTTGTCTGGCAAAAGCAGAACAAGTTGGATCTGACCAGTTTCTTTCTAAAACTGGCCAAAATTATCTGACTACTTAAGATGTGTCAAAACACAGTTTCCATAAGCAGATAAATGCTTTAGCTGAGATCTGCATGATTTTCAGGTTTCAGATCAAAAAAGCAGGGAGAAACATAAAGAAGGAATAAACAAGGTTTACTTCCCCCCGCGCCTTCCTCCCAAAAGGGACAACAAATCCGACCAAAATTGGCATTTTTAAGTGGTTTTTTTTTACATTTTTCACAAGAAGTACATCCCATTTCTGACCAGCTCTCTGGACTCCTGCCACCTTGCAGCAGAGGTTCTCATGCTGCCACACAAACACTATTTGGACAATTTTTTTCATGTGGAGCACAACAAATGATAAATTATCAAGCCACGAGAATGAGCATGAAAGCATCACAAGCCACCACTCTGAATAACCCCCTGACACCATAGTAAACGTTTTACCTCACTGTATTTCCCCACACTGCTCTGGAGTGACCTCCCCTCATTCAGTTCCTTATTTAATATCACCCTCCTGCTCCTCAGTGTCTCCCACCCAGGTATGCACTGCCCACACCCCATCTTCCCTGCTGGCTCCCCTTTTCCTCCACTCCTTTCTCCCCCCTCCTTTTGCCAGCAGCTTTCACCCAGCCCTCCCAGGCTGCCCTTTGTGATTAATGCTCTGCTCTCCTCTGGCTGTCACATCTTTTCCTTTTCCAGCTCATGCTTTCCCCCCTCCTTTCGCTGATGGGAAATTGCTGAAGCTGGCAGTCCCACCTGCCTTTTCTTGAGGCTTCCTCCTTCCCATTCCTCCACCATCAACTCCTCCTAGGGACTCCTCGGGGTCAGGGATTCTCCCATGCTGCTCCTTAGCCCTCTCTCAGGAAAACAGTGGCTGGTAGGAAGAAGTTTGGCTACCAGCTCTGGTTCCCCAGTGATGCGGGGTGGGTGGTGATGCTTTCAAAACACCAGTGTGAGCGTGGATGGTTTTGTGCGAGGACGTGTGACTACAGAAAGAAACTGCCTTTTTAAAGCGCCACAGGGATTGTCAAACACGGGAAGTGAGGACTGCTGGCTGCTGAGCACCATCGTGGTGTCCTCAGGGCGTCCCATGCCACGTGTGCCGACATTATCCAGGCCCCTGTCCCCGCAGCACCCCCAGAGCCGACGGGGAGTGCAAACCCCGAGTCTCTGCTCACAGACACACGACATGCAGCACAGGACAGGCTCAGTAAGGCCATGCCACACACGGGCCCACCGCTGGCCTTTCTCCCACTGACCTTTCTCCGGACCCCCGGCCTTGGCGACTTTCCGGTCCTTCAGCAGAGCCTTGGTGTTCTGGATCTGTGAGATAAGACAGGAAGAAGGCTGTCTATATGAAACTGGACTTTTCTCAGTTCTCTTTGGGAGCTGACGGTGAAGAATCTCCCCTTTCTTTTCTTGCTCTTTGAGTTTTTTGTCCTTTAGGTTGTAAAACAGACAAGAACAATTTGGTTTACTCAAGGGAAGTTTCAGTGACCCCCAGACCTACAAGGTGGATTAAGTACTACGTATTTACAAGGAACTTATTCCGGCTGCTCAGAGTAACTACATCCTCTATGTCTCATTTTCCTCTGATCAGTTTGCCACGATTTCATGGCTCCCATCTGCTCTGGCATTCAGGCAGCGTGAAAGCTGGTTTTGGAAAATTAAAGGAAAAGGAAAGCCTTTCTCTTGGAGCAAGCAGTTAAAGGTTTGTGCTCCTCCATACCTGAAACACCCTACTTAAGCGCCAAGAAAAGTCTTTGATTTCTCTCACTCCCTCTGACATTTGAAAAGGTGAGCTGCAAAGTTTTGAAGAAGTTTAAAGCCTTTGAGTCATTTATCTTCTGTCTAGACAAGATCTGGAGGAATACAGGCCTTGCTTTTACAGCATCTCTGCAGCTGCACAAGACATGGAGGGGGAGAAAATTATGGAGCCATCCCTTCCCTGAGCCCTGACTCCTGGTTGTGATGGGGAAGGCAGCTGAAGGTGGGATTGCAAGAGCAAGATAGGTTTGATGTCCAGTGATGACAGAGGAAAAACAGAACCCAGGAGCAGGACTCTGAAGAGGCAGCCAATTTTCAAAGCACTGTTTTACAGCAAAAAGTTCATCTTACCTTCTTTCAATCACTGGATTCAGCAAACTGCTTAACACCCTTTACCTGCCACTGATTTCTAGGGGAGCCTGAAGTCTTATTTCACACTAAAAAAAAATGTTTGGGTTGGTTTGGGGTTGTTTTTGTGGTCGTAGTTCTCATTTAAGCAACATGTTTTGCTGCCTGTGATTAAAAGGTCACTCTAAGTACAAGTCTTTTTCAAAAAGTGAAGGAAAGTTCCTTCCCCCAATTATGTGCCTGTGTTTGGTCTGATAATTATGCACTGCCACTCTCGATTTTCTTTTGCAAGCTCACTGAGGTGGAGTCCATGAAAACCCCCAAAGTGAAGTGCATAAAAACATGTGAGAGAGGAAAAGAAAGATGCAGAAGACAACTTGGGTTCTCCTGGGCCACTAAACAGCTCTGGAAGCAAAGACAGACACTGAAGAGGCAAAAATCTGGACTCTTTATGAGCATTCCCAGCTCAGATGGAACCTGGCTCCCGGCACAGATGGTGTCTGGGCTCTGCTGGGTTCATCAGCCCTTCAGGAGTTACAGAGTTGGAAAGAAGACCTTCAGGGAACCACAAACTAAAGTTTTCAGTGTTATTACAGACATGGTTAGGTAGGTGACTTGGGAGAACAAGAACCTGAGACCCTCTGTGAGCTCCTTGCTGGCTTCACCTCAGCCTCCCTCGTGCACGTGTTTATTGCCCCCAGTCCATCCCCTTTTCCCACCAATTCCTTCCCCTATGGCTAACTGCAGCTGGCTGACCCTTCCACAGCCACAAAGGAGCCCCTCACACACCTCCACACCTTGGTCCACCTTTGGAGGTGCCTGTCCACGCTGTGCTTGGAGCAGCACGGTGCCGGGTCAGGCCCTGCACCATCCCTCCTGGTGAGGGTGAAGTGGTAACAACAGCAGCAACAATACTACTAATAATGCTGTGGGAATATCACCCTGCCACAACAGTCACTGGGAGGTGGGTACAGCCAATTTTGAGCCCACCACACTGTTTTTCCTCCCACGGCTCTGAAGCTCTGCTGTCGAGTTCAGGGCTCTCCTGAGGATCTTTCTATAAAGGTACTTGTGAGGATGAGGCTAAGTGGTGACTATATTAAGCCCACGGGAGCCAATCAGGACTGTTAGGAGCTATCTGCTACTTTGGATAGGTGAGGTGAGGAAGAATCTGCCTGCTGGGTGCTGCAGCCTCTGGCTGAGTGCAGGACGTTCCAGGGCTGCAGTATTTTTAGCCTCGTGGTGCACGAGCCAAGCTGCAGCTGCTCACCTGCCAAGTGCTCCTGCCTTTGCCGTCACCCTGCTGGTATATTCTCTCAGCCACAGCAACACAGCCACTCTGCACAATTAAAGCACCCCTGGCAAGGGAAATTCACACATCCGGTGCTGGCAATTAATTACTTCATGCTGGATGAACACTGCAAATAGTCTTAGAAGTATTTTTAAAACTACTAAAACGTTGCTCCCTAATGACCATGGTTGTGAGAGGCTTGGGACCAAAGTCCTGAGCCCCCAAGGTGCCACACACTCGTATTTGAAAAGGGAAGGAAGTTTTCATTCAGGGGAGTTACAAAAGTTCCCTCTGCACTGCAGAGTGCATGGCCGTGTCCCGCTGTCCCACGGTGCAGGAGCTGTACCGGTATGTTATACTTGAATGGGTTGGGAATTACATCATCCTCTGCTATTTCCTGTCCTGACCTTGACCCTCAAACCTGCTCTTAGTCCCAGCAATGGATTTGAAAGGCAGATGAAGGGTATTTGCCTTGGCCATGACTGAAATGGTGATAGGACAAGGACACCAGTTTTTAAAAATTGCAAATTCCAAGTCTGAGCCCACTAGCCTCCCTGGATTCACTGGAGGGACAGCCCTTCATCCCCTGAGACCCCTTCCATAAAAAAAAAAAAAAGAGATGGAGACAGCTACAGACTCCTGCCTGCCTCCCTCTCCCTGCTGAGCACCACAGTGACACCAGCCTGGAAACAGCCTGGGTACTTCACAGGCACGGCAGCCTTGGCCCCTCTCCACCCCGCATCAGGAGACCTGGTGGAGAAGAGGGGCAGGACGTGAGCACTGCCCTTGTGCCCCTGCCTGCCTCAGCTGCTGGCAGCCCCTCCTGAAGCCAAGTCCTTATTTCCCATCGCTGGAGAGAGGTGGGAGAAATTCCATTGTCTGCTGAAGCCGGAGCTGACCATCCCTCGCCCTGCTATTCCCATGGCAACCTGCGGCTCTGCTCCGCTGCAAAGCCTGCCTAGGGACCAGGGGCTCCCAATCCCTGCTCTGGAAATGGTGGGCAGGGATAAGGGGATTCCTGCCTAGGGACCAGTGGCTCCCAATCCCTGCTCTGGAAATGGTGGGCAGGGATAAGGGGATTCCATCTCCAGCTCGTGAACCTTCCCGAGCCTACAAAATGCCTCCCCTCCGAGTCCCAGTGGCACCCGAGCTGGACACTGCCAGGGCTGCGTTCCACCCACACAGAGGCATTTTAGGAAAGATGTCTGCCTTAGTGACAAGTGGCAGCAGCATCCCAGGGTGTGCCTCCACCCCTGTGTGCTGCATCACCCTGCCTGCTACAGCAAAAGTAACAAAATCCCCTTGTGTAAGTACAGCTGAAGCGACAGAAAACATGGTACAATCAGAGAATGGGTTGAAAGGGACCTTAGACCCCATCTCCACCCCCTGCCATGGCCAGGGACACCCTCCCCTAGCCCAGGCTGCTCCAAGCCCCATCCAACCTGGCCCGCACTTCCATACTCAGCTGTGCCCATGCAGCAGGGGAACAGACTGTGTTATTATTAATATTATTATTATTATTGCAGTGTCTGCACAGTGAGTGCATCCTGGTAACTATTTCAAGATAGACATGACACCCCCTCATCCTCAAAATAGCTGCCCTGGCACTAACTCCGAGTGCAGGAGGGAGCTTCTATCTCTAAGCATGCCTACAAACCCAACTGGGGCCATACCCTGGCCCTACTGTGAGTCTTCAGTTTTCCTGAGGGAAGCAAACTTCCTAGGCAGGCCCTGCTCAGCCTCCCCTGCACGGGAGCAGAAGCTGTGAGCTGATCCCTGGAGAATGCAGAACCCCGGAGCGCAGTGGCTCTGTCACTGCACCAGGAACTGACCAGCAGCTGGTCCAGGGAGAACCGAGATGCTCCGTGCAGGATCAGCTCCCAGTACCTGCCCCTGTTTCCAGGGAATGTTGCCCTGCAACAGCCTGAATAAGCTGTGAGAGCTTTGTGAAATACCATATTCGTTGAGTCTATCCACTGCTGATCCATTTCAAGTAAGATGGTTTTGATTTATTCAAGAAAAGAATAAGTACTTTGCTCTGATATTTCCATCTGGCTTGCAGTTCAGCTTGTCTTGCAAGCAGCCTTTATAATAAACAAAACCAGCCACGACACAAATCTGCCCCTGCAATTAAATCATCAATCCAGTGCTGAGGAGCAGCTTTTGAAACAGGCAGACTCCTCAAGAATGCTGCTCTTTGTGCTGGCGGGGAAGACTTGCACAGCTCATATTACTCCTGTAATTTTAGTGCTTGGCAAAGAATCAGCCAGGGAAGAAAAATCCAGCCATGATTTAATACAAAATACCTTCTCTGCTTGCAGGGCAAGAAGACTAGAGACCAACAGAGCAAAAGGTTAAATCTTCTGTCTGCCCAAGGGAATTCCTTCGTGATGCAGTGGGCTGATCCTGCATCACTTCTGCTAAGCAGCAGAGAAAATGGGCTGTGAGGAGTCTTGTGCTAATACAGGTTCACTGCTCCTGGCAGCCAAGCCAGGGTTGGCCCAGGACACCAGGAGGGTCACCCTGGCTGTCACTCAGCTCTCTGCCCCACACCACCAAGGTCTCAAGGCTCAGAGCCTCAGGAACACTCAGTTTTCATCTTTTTATAATGCCAGCAACTTGCAGCCCAGAATGAAGCTGTGGAGCCCCCTGAGTTTGCACCATTTTGCTGAAAAGAGATGTAAAAGCTTTTAATTTCTTTAAAAACCCCTGAAAGTCACCCTTACATTTCCTCTCTAGGGGGTTGCTATTTGTTTCTTTGAAAAGAAATGAAGGGAGTTATTTTTCCTGCACAGGCAAGACCACAGGTCTTTTTTTTTCTCCACAGGCCCACAAACCCATCACCTAAATCACAACCACCAAGGATGCTCAAATTTAATCTGCTTTCAAAGCACTTCAACAAGCTTTGGTGAGCTTTACCTCATAGGAGTCCTTATTTGCCTTGTATTTTTCTATCTGGTATAGCTGGTTCTTGTGGCAAATACTGTCCTGGCCTTCAGCCTTCTGTGGAGAGAAAAGCATGGAAAAGTAAAATATCTAAGATAATTCAAGAAAACCAACGTTCAATTACTGCTTAACAGACTGTCCCCACTCTTGGCATTCAGTGGAGGAGCATCAGCTTACAGAGATGATGGATTTGGCCCTTTACATTTTAAATATCATTGGTGGCATCATCATTAATGTGAAAAGAACTGAGGAAAAAGAAACTAAGACGATGTTGTCGAATTGGAAGGCCCAAGCCACGCTCAAGGGCCAGGAAGGTTGGTGGGAGATTAAATCAGGTAAAACTTTCAGCTGAGTTTTCACTCAAAAGCTAAGTAAGTTTAAGAGTTCTTAAGCTGCTTCTTGATGTCCTGACTCGATAAATTGCATTACTGGGTATTCCAAGCAACAGAACTGTCTCAGCGAAGGGACACAGCACTTCAGAGCACACACCCGAGGCTCTGCGTGCCAACAGTTTGCTTTCTGTAGGATAACTGCCCCCACTGCAGTCACAACTTCCTCCTGAGGGGAAAAGGAGCCACAGGCACTGATCTCTGTGGTGACCAGGGACACGGAATGGCTGGAGCTGTGTCAGGGGAGGGTTAGGTTGGACATTAGGAAAAGGTTCTTCCCTCAGAGGGTGTTGGGGCACTGAACACGCTCCCCAGGGAATGGTCACAGCCCCACAGAGCTCCAGGAGCCTTTGGACAATGCTCCCAGGGATGCACAGGGATTGCTGGGGTGTCTGTGCAGGGCCAGGGGCTGGACTGGATAATCCTTGGGATATTGTATGATTCTGCGAGATCAAATGCCAGCAAGCCAGGACACTTTTAGCCTTTTTTTGCCCCTCCTCCCCCAGCAGTGGCACGAGGCAGTGCTCACCCTGAGGCTGGCCAGGTAGCGCTCCAGCTTCTTGTTGAGTAGAAAGTAGATGGCCAGCGTGTGGCTGGCCCTGTTGGAGAGCACAGTGTTGATAACATCGCTGTTCTTGTAGCCCAGCTTCTCAGTCATGTGCAGCAGGACGCTCTGGCTGAGGTCCTCCAGGTGAATCCTGCACAGGGAGAGGCAGAGCAGGATTTTTTGGACCGTCCTCCCAGTGACAGAGCCCCGGGGGGATGAGGCAGAGCGCCAAGAAGAGGCCCCAAGTAACCTGGGGGTGATTAGTTCCCTTCTCCCACGAGCAGGCAGGGAAAGGAGAGATATCTGGGAACCACAGGAACTGCAGCAAGCTGAATGAGCAGGACTCTGTCCCCTGTGTCCCTCCCCGATGGGAAATGGCACGGTGATGCTCAGGCCCTTTGTTGCCCTACACCTGACCGTCTGGTTTTGAAAGAAAAGAGGTAAAATCCATCCCAGATCTGGCTCTCTGAAAAACCCCTTTCCTTGTAATCAAACAGCACTGCACTGAGCTTCACGCCCTTACCTGCTGCACAGCACCCTTGCACTAATCAGCTAGGGCATTTCCTAGATTTTCCTTGAATTTCCTTGCTGGAGAAAGGGGATGCACGGGGTTATTCCTGCAGCTCAGAATGGCAGCACTGCTGTTACACTCCTTCACAAGTACAAGCCGTGTTTATGTCTCTCTCTTCTATAAAGTCTGGAACAGTCTCAGCCAAGGCGAAAAAAGCAGCACAGAGGTCTTGTGGAAATGCCAAAGCACTGGCTCAGTCTGAGTTAAAACCAGATTTTTCCAAAGAACTCTGCTCCTATTTAGACCTCTAAATGGGCTGGCCAGCTTCCCAGAGGTACCCGTCTGCTCCCATCCATCTCCAGAGAAATGCTGGGTTTCAGTTGCTCCTAGAGGATATTCCTCACTCCTAATACCAAGCCTAATATCAGAGGGAGCTTATTTTGCAAACTTCCCCCTTCCAAGGGATCCCTCCCCACCTTTCCCACTCCTGCCTCGGCTCTGATGTACAGGACTCAGACAAGATGCCAAACACAATCTGGGAAATCTCAAGTAACTCGTTCCCTTTGCTCCCTGTGCTTATGAACACTCGTTCTGCCCCTAAGGAATGCTTGGGGTTGGGTTTTTTTTTTTGCCCCCCCAAGTTAAAAAGCAAAACTTATCTTGGCCACTGCACGTTGAGACATCTGGGCAGCAAAAGAAATTCAAGCAATTTCGACTTGAAGTGCTCAGCAAAATGGGAAATTTTTGCTTGCCTTCAGGGAATTTCTTTAACAAAAGCAAGCCTATAAAAAGCCTGGGAAAATATTCTCCTGAAAACGCAATTTCTGCTGTTCTCCCACCTTATCTCCGTGCTCTTCCCCTTCCTACCATGCTCCTGTCTTGGCAACAATGGGTGTTACCCCCAGAGCAGTGGAAGGGCACTGCAAGAACATAACACAGCTCCTTCTGTGCTGATTAAGAGAGGAATTGATTCTTTGCAAACTCAGCCCCGAGTTCTTCACGCACTATTTCACCACACCTTACCCATATCTGCACACTAAGGAAAAACTGGAGAAATTCCATGGAAGCTGACTCTAGTGGTACTTCCTGAGACAAGCTCAAAAGGGGCCAGGCCACGTCTTTAAATATTTAAAACTTTGCAGATTATTTTCCTCATAAAGCTCCAGTATGACAAAGTCTACGTAGGTCAAGCCTGGGGCATCAACTAATGAAACAAAAGTAATATTACTTAAAAAAAAAAGAAAGAAAGGATCTCTTTAAAGGCTTTTATCTTTTACAGCGTCACATAAAATTGGGTTCAGATAGGAGAAGTATCTATTTTTCTCTTAATTTCTGATGAAATGATGGGAAAAGCAGTGCAATGAGGAAAAAGGAAGGAAGGAAGGAAGGAAGGCAGGAAGGAAGGAAGGAAGGAAGGAAGGAAGGGAGGAAGGA
>VZRQ01000579.1:655661-668361 GCA_013397975.1 Machaerirhynchus nigripectus
AAGGAAGGAAGGAAGGAAGGGAGGAAGGGAGGAAGGGAGGAAGGGAGGAAGGGAGGAAGGGAGGAAGGGAGGAAGGGAGGAAGGAAGGGTTCTTTTGCAACAGCAAAGCATAGCATTTCACACTGATGTTCCCTTTGAAAATACTTCTAATAGGAAAGGATTATATTTGTTGTTGTTGCTGTTATTATTATTACTATTTTATATTACCCCGTACACACAGAGGAATGAGCAAACTTATGTCCTCTCTGCAGTTCAGCACTGCATTTTCTTCTCTTTTTTCCATAGGATCCCTTGCCTTCTGGACAGATTGATGCCATAAATAAAGAGCAGTGCGCAGCCATTCCAGCCACGGGAGGAATTCTTGGTTTGGAATAGGGCTTGGACACCTCACTGCACCAACACCTCTGGAAAGGACCCTTCCACCACAACCTGATGAAAGACTTACAAGTCTCATCTAAGAATCAGAGGCATGGAAATGCACCTAACAAAAGCAAAAGAGCTGTGAAAGTACATTCAAGCCCTATTTCTGTATTTTTTTCCTCTTCTCACAGAGGAGCCAGTAACTCCTGCAGGTCCTGGGTGGTGCATGAGACACAGCTGGAGGGCTTTGATACAGGAAGGAGGTTTTATCTGATCAAACAGAGACATGTAATTCCAAGTGTGTTGCCTGAGGCTTCATTTACAGTCACTGGAGAGGAACTCATATCTCCAGGGCACAAACTCATCCTGAGGCAGAATCAGAGAGAAGTCAGGTGAATGGTTATGTAAAAAGTGCTCATATTTCTCTCCACTGACTGCAACTCTACACTGCAGATGTTTAAAAGTCGAGCAAGATTATTTATAACCAAACTGGACCACAGGTATCTTCCCTTCTTTCTTTTCCCCTGGATGGATGTTTGACTGACCGTGAGATTTGTTCTCTGCCTGCTTTCAGTCAGGTATTCAGCAGGGCGCAGGTATTCAACACCAACAACCAGCAAAGCAAGACCATTAAACTCTGACCCTCCTCACATATTGTGTATATTGTATTCCCTTAAACCACAGCACCTCACAAAGAGGCAGAGGCTCTCCTGGAGAAGCAGCTTGGCCTTTACCGACCAAAAGTAAAAGGAGGAGGTGAGAACTGCCTGTCATTGCCCCATTCCCCAGAAGATCTGCACCCCAGCCCACCCTGCAAGGAATGCACTGTATGCCAGCTTCCAGTCTAAGGCATTGCTTTTGACCATTTCAGGCAACACAGGGCCAGTCCCAATAATCCTCAGGATGGAGTCACAAAAGCAATTCCCAGGATCTGTCATGCGAATGGAAGTGGAACACCAGGGACATAATGTACAGGCACCAGGGCAGGTTTTGTGCTCCCCTCCCCTCCCTGCTGTACCTGTTGGGATAGGTGACATTGGGGGGTGCTCTTCCAGGGTAGTTCTCGTTGAGCCATCGATTTGCCAGGGCCTGCTGGATGTTTGGTCTCTTTGCAGGGTCTGGCTCCAGGAGAGACCGCAGGAAGTTTATGGCCGCTGTGAAGAGATCAAGGAAAAACCCCAAACAACAGCTCTGTCATCTGCTTTAGGACTGGCACAGGGGGTGAGTTACTGCAGGTGCCTAGCCTGAACAAGAGCACACTATAAAGCAACATTTTCCTTCCAGCACACTCCAATGTCCTTGAGAACTGATAAGGGATTAGTAACTAAAACCAACAATGATTTACAGTCACGATGATTTATAGAGTCATAAAGGAGAGGGGGAAAAGCGCTTTTTGTCTCAGAGCTCATTTGAAGTTTCGGAGCATGTAGTGGGTTGGTTCGCATTTCTTACCTTCTGTGAGATAAGAATTAGGAGGAATGCAAAGCAGACTCCGAACTTTAAAGAATATAAAGAAGTTTATTAACAGAACTAAAAGAAAAAGGATTAAGAAGAGTCAAAATACACCTTCAGAACACTTCCCCCCATCCTCCTCCCTTCTCCCAGTTACAACATAAAGACACAAACTTAGGATTATTTCAGTCAGTTCACCAACTCTATAATAGTCTTTCATCAGTTCACTTAGGGAGAGGAGTCTCTTTTGCCCATGCTGTGGGGCTTCTCCACAAGAAGGAGTCTTCTCGTGGCAACAGCTGCCCAGGGTTGTTTTCTGCTGGCATGTGAAAGTCCCTTCCCTTGACTCACAGCTTTCCCCACAACTGTTCTTGAGGGTTCAATCTTAGCTGATGGGGTACTATTTTAAGAATGAGCTGTTCAAGAGCAAAGGTTCTCTTCATCTGCCTCTAGAATCATCTTCATCTCAGGAACAGAGGTCATCTTTTCCCCTGGGAGCAAGGGTCTTCACTTCATTGCTATTTCTCTGTTCAGGCTTCTCACTGGATCACAGCTACTTCAACATTTACTGATTCCAGCACAGGCATCTTTGCTCATGGCTACCATTTGAATGCTCAAGGGGTTCTCTGATGTATCATTGTCCATCACCATAGCTTTACAAAAGAATTTCAGCTTCTAGGTTTGAAGCATCTCCTCTATCTTCTCTCTCTGGGCTTCAGCTCTTTCTTCTTCACTGACTTTGGTATCACTATCATGGTATCTATGCATGTGCCTCTGCCTTTCCCTTTCCTCTGACCTGGAAGAGGATTGATGTTTGCAGGTCTCATTTCTTTAGAGAACTTACAGTTCAGAAGGGGTGAATNGGCCCTGCCGTGATCCCAGCCCTGCTGTGGCTCCGGCCCTGCCGGGGCCGAGCGGTCAGGCCCGGCCAGGCCCGATCAGGCCCGGTGAGGCCCAGCCCGGCCCGCCGGGCCGAGCGGCCAGGCCCAGCCACCAATCCAAGGGCCAGAAGGAAGAGAGAGTTTCCCGGGCTTCCATGAGGTTTAAATATGTAGATTTCGAGAAGTGTTATTGGTCTAAACAACTGTCCATCAACCCAAGGATCAAACCACCACAGAGCAGGTGAGCCAACATTTAATTTCCACATGAGGTTGGAGCCAGGGCAGAGACAAATCACTGTGCTTAAAGTAGAAGGAGATGGAGCAGGGCTGAGGGCAGGGGAGGGATGCAGAGCTGGGAAGGAAGACACAGCAAACTGGGCTCCCTCTGACATGATGAGGATAAATTCTCCCCTGGCTTCCAGCCAACCTACAGTCAGCTGCAGAAGGTTTTAGCCAAATTAAAAGAGTACAGCGAAATTAACAGGCTTTGCTTTGTTCTCCTGAACCTTCAACTTTCAGTGACATTCAACCACTCCTCCTGAGTTTCTTGCAAAAACACTCAATTTTTAAGTCATGTGCTCCTTACATGATTAGGAGCAATGAAATCAAGTGATTTGCCTAAAAACTCACAATAAGCGCCTCTCTGAGCTGAAAATAAACTCTGTTTTAACTAGGTCTGGTCTTTATTCCTCAAATTATCAGGGCTGGATTTCACTGCTCCCACATGCAATTTAAGGAGAATAAAGCACCTATTGGTGACACCACAGTGGGATGAGACAGAATGGCCTGGTGCACCAGGGGAGGCTGGAGGATGAGGAAGGGAGGGTTTCTCCCTAAATAAATCCGGGTTAGGCCCAACAGGTGCCAGCTCCCAGCAGCCTGAGCAACCTCAATGTACAACATCCTGCAGAACTCAGGTTTCAGCTGGAGAGAGGGCCCTCTCTGTCTCAAGAAGCTTACATGTGCAAGAGAGACTTACTACTCTGTATTTACCAGTTCAGCCAGGCATCAGCTGGGTTTTTTCTAATCTCTCTCTTCACAAACCACTGATTTATGTGAGATACTTTACATAGATATTCTGCAGTATTTTTGTTATTACCCTGCAGCAGCCATGTTGCAGGAGCAGCAGGAACAGCCTACATCCGAGTTCCCAAACTTGCTGGAAGCTGCTCTCTGTGTGCCTGGTGCGCCCTTTCTTCACCCCGATTACAGCAAACAACAAACCCTTGTTCTCCCATTTCATCCCCTCTCGCTCCAGTGCTTCCTCCATGTCCGTGTTAGAAACCTCACACATCCCATGGGTTCAGAGCCAAAGAAATCCCCCTCCCCAAACCCACACTCCCTCCTTCAGCACCACCATGCTTGGTCTCCAAATCACCCAGCGTCTCCTTAAAAATCCTATGTCTCCACCCCCACCCTTGGCAAAAGGCAAACTAATTAAATAAAGCTTGTGAAGTGCCACAGATGAACAGAGGCAGGACTGGGAGAAACTAATTCTGGAGTGACGATTCTCCCCTGGAAACTCCCAGACCTGGGAGCAGGGATGAGCAACAGCACCTTGGCTGATTTGAGCTCGGATGGCACGAGGAGCTTTTCCAGCTAAGCCACACAGCTGTGGGACAACAAAATCATTTCCCCAGGGAGCAAACATGAAGGAAAAGGAATATATGCGAGGTGAGCACCGACTTCCTGAGCATCTGACCTCTGCTCACCTAAAATCAACAGCCAGATAGCTGTTGTTCAGGAAGCTTAATGAGAAACGGGTTCCGAAGTGGGAAAATCAAACACCAACTCCAAAATTTCCCTGTTGCCACACAGGCTGCTTTGGGTGCTCATGGTCAGGCAGCATTCTGGGTCACACAAATGAAGTGTTTTCCTGCTCAGTGATAAGACTGGCCACCTGCATGAGGGGACTGCGTGTTCAGTAACCAGGAAATTAAATATTGAAAGAGAACATACTGAACATGCAAAACAGACTCCTGTAAAAATTCTCTGCTTTATTGATGAATTTACGGAAATTAAGACCTGGTTAAAATAAAAGGTCCACAAACCCAAGAAGTTAACAAACCACTACAATTCACAGAGCAGAGGAGCAGAGTTTCTGCCCAGTGACCCAAAGCCCCACGGTGGCAGGAACAAATGCCACCTTAAATCACGCTGTGCCATGTCACTGAGCTCACAAGGCCCATAGATCGGGTACTGATGGGTACCTTTGTCCACAGGGAGCAAAGGTTAACATGTTTAAATCTAGTCCATTAATTTGCCATCACCTCTGCAAGTTCGGGCTGCTGGAGCTTGCACAGGATGAACAAAATACTGCCTTCCCTGGGGACCAACAGTGTCACGTGAGCTACAGGTGCCACAGAGGGAAAATCTGGTCTCCATTGTTATACTGCAGGATGGATGAAACAGCAAGACAAAGCCTGTCAAAAGCAATGTTACCTTTTTTGCCACTCGGGGTCTGGCCTTCTACAGGGTGGAAGGTGGAACCCTAAATCCCTAAAGGAGAATTCAGCTTGTGACTCAGCTCCCAAGGGTTTTCTCTTGCACCCTCTAACAACGGTTTCCATTCCCTTTTTGTATTCGCCGTCTTTTAATTTTATCAAAAGCCCTTTGCAAACCGGCTGCCAGGGAAGGAGACAGAAGCTCTCCACGGACAACAAATTTGGCATAAAAAAATAAAACCCAGCCACCAAACAGAGCTTGTTCCAAACGCTGACAGTGGCTTTGCTACAAGCTGAAAAGTGATTCTGTTGCCTAGTGACATGGCTCTGAAGCAGGAATTAATATTTCTAATACTAAGACATCAACTATTTTGCATTTTGTGAACACGCAAAGGTTATCCCAGGGAACTGTCCCAAAATAACTTTCTGAGGGCATATCATTATTCCATAATAAATGTGAGGTCATTTGAGGCAGTTTATCACTCAGACCCAGTCATGATAATGCCCAGGGATCTGTTATTCCAAAATAATCTCTTCATCTGTCCTTACCCTGTGCTAAAATCTTCTGCATGTGCAAAACTGACCAACTGCTCTACAAAAGCAGTTCCAGAGAATTTCACAGATTTGTTCCTTCTCTCATAATTCAGCACAACTTGGTACTTCTCCAGAAGTCAAAGCAAAAGGAATTCTGCTGCTTCAACTCCTGCAGGTCTTTCAGAGGCCAAAATGAAAAAAGTAATGTTTCCCAATTAGCACCACACGTCAGCAGCATGACTTACAATCCCTAATTCCGTGCAACAGCCCTGAACCACTGGATGCGGACAGGTCCCAGCAACCCCCCTGGATTACCTGAGGAGAGCTGGGTGGGAAAGGGGTTCATTTCTTTGTCCACCATTTTTTGGTACAAGGCTCTCAAGCTGAATGGCTCCACAGTAAAGGGTAACGTTCCGGTCAGCATGGCGTACATGTTCACCCCACTGAAAGAAAACGTGCAGAAAAAGAAACCAAAGTGATCGAGAACAAGGAAAAATTTAGGTTTTAGAGACTGTACTTAATCTTTAATGTCTGACAGTCATTACAGGGTTGATGCCCCATCTCTGAGAACATTTCAGGTCAGGTTGGACAGGGCTCTGAGCCACCTGATCCAGTTGGAGATGTCCCTGCTCATTGCAATAACAATTATAAACTCGAGAAGTAACTCACATGGACCAAACGTCTATTTTGGGCCCGTATTTCTTCCTTGCCAGAAGTTCAGGGGCTGCATATGCTGGGCTCCCACACTGGGTGCTGAAGGGATCAGAATAACCCAAGATTCCTGCACAGTTGCTCAATCCAAAGTCTGTGAAAGGCACAGAGACACGGTTATGAAAGAGACACACAGTCAAACTGTGCTAGAGCACAAGTTAAAAAGAAAGAACATTTCTTCCAAAAGCTAAGCAGTGAACACCCTAAGGAGAAAAAGAACTCATCCACATGCAAAAATTTTACGTAATTTGCTTCTACGAGGTGCTAAATAACCAGAGGTTTCCACAAACAATAAGAAGAGCCTTAGAACATGCACAATTATCCATTTCGTACACGAGGCAACTACATTTCACTGGCAACTGGATGGCAACAAGCAGAGCTGAGCTCGTCCCGGGCCCCAAGCCACCTCAGGCTGCCGTGGTTCCACACTGCTGCAGGACCTTATGGAGGGGACAAGGTTAAGTGGGATTTCTTCAGCAGTCCCTCGAAATCGTGCAAATGAACCATCAGATGTAAAGGGGGGGGTCACTTCCTGGGGCTGCTGTGGTGATGCACAAACACGGAGGGTTCCAGCCCTGGAATAACACACGGAGATCTTGGAGCAAGAAGGGGAATGTCGTGACTTGACTGCTCTCTCCCTGACTGCTGCCCTGATTTGTTGTATTCCTGGCCCCCGGGTGTACGTGACGTTCTTGTGGCAATAACAGCGAGGGACTGGCAAAGCTGGCGCTGGAGACAAGAGGGAGCCTCTCAGCAGGAGGGGCTGCAGTTTCCCAAGTGCTTTCAGGCAGCCCGAAGGCATTCCCAAATTCTCCCTCCTGTCTGCTCCAGTGCTGGTGTGGCTGCAGGCTGAGACTGGTTTAGGGAACAACAAATCCCATTTATTAAGAGCTGGACTCGTTGATCCTTGTGGGTCCTCTCCAACTCAGAATATTCTGTCAATCTCTGAAAACCACCACGATTAAGAACACTGACACCTGATTAATTCCTCAATATCCTGTCTCAGTCATTAATTTGTGGCTCTTTCCCTTACCTGCACGCTTATTTGCACTGGACTTGCAGTGCTGGCCTGTCCTTTAGTTTCACCCCACTGGAAATCAAATTTGGCTGAAATTTGAGGAGTGTCTCGAGGTGCTAGAAGCACCCTGACAGGGCAGACACAAAAGCCTTGTTCCCTCACAAAACCAGGCAAAGTATTGAAATGCTTACAAAAAAAAAATGCAATTATCACAGGAACCAGAAGAGCCCCAAACGATGGCACAGTGCTTTCCACTCGACTGGCTGCATCTCTGAGAGCCAGGCAGGCATAGGGGAGACAGGAATCACCATCTTTCACAGCTAAAGAGGCTCACAGGGGTTTTCCTGGAGAACACTGTCAAAACTGGAGGGAGAATCGAGACAATTTCCTCGCCTCTGATGGAAAACAATTGTCTCTGGACGCTGCTTAATCATCCCTGCTAGAGATGTACCGTCCCAGGGGCTTTTACAAATACTGCAGAGGATCCATTAACTTAATTAACGTATTCATTAGCTGTGGCCTGAGATGAGTTCTGTCAACTGTAAAATACTTCTAAAAACTCCTAGAAATAGTATCTCCACACAGTCTCATTCCTGGTCCTTACCCTACTGTGTCATACCAGCTCCAAATTACTTGACTGTACTGCAGTGTTTTACCATCACAGGATTCAAGGGCTGTATTCTGTGACGGTGTCAATCAGCGTCTCTCCAGCAGTATCAGTGGAGGGCTGCTCTGGGAGAGGTTTTCATTCTCGTATTTGCTTCAGTTGTAAACCCCTTACCCACTTCCTCCAGCCCATTCATTTCAGCTGCTATGCCTTTTTCTCCCCGCTGAAATGCAGAATGTGTGCAAACAGATGCATCCTGGGGACAGGGATTTCATAGCCATGGAAATGAGAATATTGTTATTAACGCTGTGGCAGCACATCGTGATCGCAGTGTGATTATTATTATTTTTATTAAGGATGCACTGCTGATCTTGGTAAGAACAGTGTGACCACCAGCACTGATAACCTCGCTGCCACTGCCTGCCTCTGCGTTGGGCTCCCTTTCAAGAAGCCCAGCAAATCACAGAATTCAGATTAAAGGCCACACTTGGGTTTCCAAAGGAAATATTTTGACATGGGAGCTCCACCACCCCCACTGCTCGTGCTCTCGAAGCATCGTTGCATTGCTCTACTCCTCCTCAACGCCTCCAGGGAATCCACATCAAGCTATGGCTGCGTGGCTATTCCTGGAGCTCTGCCAGTCAGAACAGGGAAAGAGCTGTTAAAGGCAAGCTCCTGGACAAACTGGACCAGCAGAGCTCAGCAGAGCTGGGTGTCCCAGCAGGATGCCAAGAACTTTGCGTGGTCTGTGAGCAGCTCTTCCCGGTGTCTTTATCAACACCAACCGCCTGGTAGCTAATGAGGAGTGAATTATTTCCAACAGTTCCAGTCCCAAAGTTCTTCAATTTGATTAACAGACTGCTAAGAATAAGTCCTCTCAAAGGGAATTTTGCCAAGAAGAATATCTAAGAGCAGGTTCTAAACCACCTTGTCACGTAGCCAAAAGGAAGAACAAATCCAAGGTGCCCTCGAGCAGCTGGGTGAAGCAAGGGGCTCAAGGCAGCCAGTTCTCACTGAAATGCATGAACAAGCAGTGACTTCAATGTCACATTTTCAATCTTCATTTCACCTTCTCTTCTTCCTTTCACAGCTATTACAAGAACAACATTTTAATTTTAACTAGCTACTCCTGTGTTTGCTGCTGTACAAACCACGGAGCCTGAGCTCCACACAGCAGGGAACGTGAGACGGTTTTGTAGCTCCAAGTCTCTTCTCCCAGTCATGAAAAGCAGCACATAATTCCTCAGAACGTGTTCTTCACTCCCAAAGAACCTTCCTGGGAAGGACTATGTGATGACACAACTGATCATTTCTAGTAAGACAGGCTACATATAATATTGCAACCTTCCTTTTGCTACAACATCCCCAGTTGGGTGGTGGGATTTAATTGCTTTGTTTTAGAACACACACCGCCTGCAATCTGCTTTGCTTAAAACATCAGCCTGCAGACCTGAGGACAATTTACTGAGGCTGTGGAAGATCAAAATGTCTCTTTTCTCTATTCTTCCCACACCACCCACTGCGAGGAGACCTTTCCATGCAGCCGAAGCAAACGGAACTGCAGGAACAGGCTTGAAGTAATCTCTTTTGGCACGTGAGTTTTAACTGTACATGTATCATCTGGGAAGGTCTTGGTTTGGATGCCAGGTTCATGAAGTGTTGTGCAATCAAACACCCAATAACAGGGAAGTTACGCGAGTTCTTTAAATCCATCAGATGTTCACAGAGCACTGGTGCAAACCATCTGGCCTCACTCATCTGCTAAATCGGGATAATGGGCGGTACCCATCAGTACTGATGAATGATTCATGGTAACAGATCAGTATCCTCCTGACCCACGGCCGAGGTAATGCAGAGTTCTCCTCGCTATTATTTTCCCAGTCCATTGGTTTGCTACAGAGTAATCACTGGGAGTCCCGGTAGCATTTCCAAAACTGAATTCCCTAGAAAAAACCCGGGTATTTCAGATTTCATCAGTCATCCTCCCCTCGTTTGCTCAGAGATGCACGTGCTTTATACGTCACAGTGAGCGACCGTTTGAGCTGGATGTTTGAATGTTAAGTGGTTTTCACCACTTTTCAGCCCGTGAAACTTTCTGAAGAAAGTCAGTTGAAGTTTCTGAGTCTGCAACCACAGACACTGCTGTCGGCAAGAGGGTGGGCATGGAAAGAAATATAAACAGATGTTTGGCGTTAATTTTATGAAAGGAATATTTTCTTTTCAATGCCCACATTAACATTAATGGGAGTTATGCAAGGCAGTGAGAGACTATACCCATCAATGATTAATCCAAAATGCCTGCACAGCTTGAATGAATCAAGCACCACACACAACTGATACCTAAATACAATCAAGGCTCTACCGCTGATCTTTTTTATTTTTTAACAGCCCTCTAAACCAATTTTGTCCTGGGTGCTGGAAGCAAATTTAACAAATATAAATATAGGACCACATTTTGCCAGCTGCTAAAAATGTGTGCAACTCCCACCGACTTCAGTGGAAGCATATGCTCACGGGGGCAGAATCCAGCCCCTAGCAAATAAGGAATGATCATAGTAATAAAATAAACCACTTCCGTGGTGTCAATTCTTAAATTCTTTACCAAGCTCCCGATCTGAATATGAAAGATGTGGGTTTAAGATGCAGGATTATTCCCATACCCAGTTAAAGCTGAATTATTTGGATCATTTTTTTCACAAAATGCTGTCAGGAACAGCTTGATTGCTATCTATACTCTCTCAGCTCCTCTCTGCAGCAACATTAGCAGTTGTCACATGGAGGATTATGAAGCCTCAAAAACTCTCTTTATAAAAGTAACAATTTTAATTACTGGAATTGCCAAAATGGTTTCATACCAATAAGCTTGATATTGTTGTCTTCATCTAGCAACAGATTTTCTATCTTCAAGTCTCTGAAAGAAAGAAAATATTTTGAGTGAGTCTCCAAAATAATGAAGCAGCTTTGCCTCACTCTCATCAGTGTATGTACAAGACTTGTATATAATCAAATGTATAATGAAAGCAGAAAGCCCCATGCATCCTGCCCAAAATTAACAGTGCTTTCACACTGCTTCCCACCTATTCTTCAGGCACAAAATGACATTACAAGCACTTGTCAGTACATCCTGTAATTAACCAGGCTCTCCAAGTTTCCTAAGTACTGGAAGTTTACAGAAAACTTACAAACTGGAAACATTTTAAGTATGTTTTTGGAATTGGAGGTCAATTTCTCGTTGCTCTTCACAGCCAAAGGCCAGAGCTGAAGGATAAACCTGAGATCTGAGGAGCAAAATGTTTGTGCTCTGTCTACAAGGGAGATGAGATCCCAAACTCCCTGCAGAGATGGTCACCCCTGGTATTCTCATACGCCAGAGGTAAAATCCAAGGCTGAGGGATTGAAATGGTTTGTCCAACACCACACAGAGAATCACCCCAAAACCCCAAGCTGTGCAGACCGAGCATTAAATACAATGTGAAAAAAATAATTCTGGTTGCTACATAACTCATCCATGACTTCTAGCAGTTGGCTGAGTCTTCATCACGAGGATTTTTTGCCCCTACCCAGACAGGAAATATTTGTAACAATCGGCATGCTGGGATAGCCACAGCTGGGAGGGGCAGTGATGCTTCTCCCAGCACGCTTCGGAAAAGTCTGGGTAATAAAGCCATCAGCTCTAATGATGGGAAGTCAGTGACATCCACGGTATTTTGCCTTTGTAAGGCAAAGGCAGTGATGAAAGACGCCTCCATCACAGACAAAGATATCAGGCTTAATCAAATAAGACAAGTAAACCAACCAAACCAAGCCCAGTACTTCCACAAGGAGGGATCTGTGGAAGAAAGACTCCAAGCCTTTTTAAGAATGTTCCTCTTCATTTCATTTTATGCCCATGCTGTGTTTCAAATAAACCTGAGGCAGAAGAGCACTTGCAGGTAGGATGACCCTCACTTCATCAGTAAGGACCTACACCTACAAGGAGGGATTTTCTGCATTAAAAGCAGCATGGGGAAGTGAAGAGGGGATTCTGCCCCTCTCAGGTCAGACCCCACCTGCAGAGCTGCCTCCAGTCCTGCGGTCCAACAGCAGAAGGACGTGGAGCTGCTGGAGCCAGTCCAGACGGGAAACAGCTTCAAACTGACAAGAGAACAGGCTTAGGTGGGATATTGGGAAGGAATTCCTCCCTGAGAGGGTGGGGAGGCCCTGGCACAGGCTGCCCAGAGAAGCTGTGGCTGCCCCTGGATCCCTGGAAGTGTCCAAGGCCAGGCTGGATGGGGCTTGGAGCAGCCTGGGACAGTGGAAGGTGTCCCTGCCCACGGCAGGGGTGGCACTGGAGGAGCTTTAAGGTCCCTTCCCACCCAAACCCCTCTATGACTCCGTGATTATATTCCCTCCTCTGGCAATATCCCAGGGGGTTACTGCACATCCCCCAAGAGGCATTTCCCTTGTAGGGCAACCAGAGAAAGGGCTTGATCCAGGGACAATCTGCCCTGCCAGATGGATCGGGATCAACCCACTCTTGCTTCCCTCTGCTGCCAAAAAAGGGCCTAGTGCCTCACGTCTCACAGCTTTACTGCTTGCAGGTGGAGGTTTTCACAGACAGTGAGATCGGTCTCCAGGAAGTTATCAGGGCTGGGAACTTAATGGGAGAGGCTTCCAAAAAACCAGTCTGGGAAAGACAAAAAAAAAAAAAAAC